>JBAIZL010000002.1:215618603-216086103 GCA_036971475.1 Prosapia bicincta | reverse complement strand
TTTTTAAAGTAGAAAAATTATACAAATTTTGACACTATTTGAGAAAACCATTAGAAAACTGAACGCAGAATGTGAGCACTCTAGCAAATATAATTAAGTATCTGCAGTTGTTAAACTGCTCGAGTGCTGCCATTTACTGACAAGTAAATATTTCAATTTCTGAAATTCTGCGAATTATTGCCAATGCCGAAAATTTATTCCCCCTACCTTACCAGGGAGAAACAGCTGTGCGCTCAGCGCCTATTTTGGATATTGTGGGCTTTATTAATTCACGGGTGTAATTCGTTGACGGTGGCGTGAGATTTTTTTTAACGTATGACGACATTAACTGAGGGAAAGACATATTCACGAATGTTTGTTAAATTAGCGTTAATTGCGAGACAGAGTTCACGCCCTTGTTTAAATATTACACTGTATTTTCTAAAATGATTAAAGTAAATTAAAGTTTATCAAAAATACATTTTTCATTCGTAAACGATATTTTTTTAGTTAGTTCTGTAAAATACCATTTTATATTAAGTACAATAAATGATGTGATGTTAAACAATGTTATAATTTATTTAAACTATTGAGGAAACATTTTCTTCGTACATGATCCCTACATGATGAAGTATTAACACATCGAAACGTGTGACCGAATCCTTTCCACTTTTCAACGGTATTTTTGTTGAGTGTAAAGCATCAATTGACCGGCTCAACAGACAGGTTCAAACATGTTTAAAAAACACCATTTAACTTAAAATTTCTGTTTTTTTTAAAAGGTCAACGAAGGTTTTCTTTTTTCGATGCTCTTGAAGGAAAGTTGTGCAGGAATTATTATATCTGAATATTTGTTATTAATTATATTGTTCATTAAAATAATAATAATCAATATAATCATTTTAAAATGTCTAAATCTTTCATTCTAAAAATACCTTTCAGTTTTTATTTTAAATTCTTTGTATAAGCTATTTGAATACTCTGTGTTGATTACGTTGCGGAGGATCAAAGCTAGAATGCTTATCAATGTCTCAGTCAACGTGTCAACAACACATTTAAATACCAATTGTTTACTTCTATATATACTCCATAATCCTACATAATAAGGACTTATCCTTTCCACACTTTCACAAGCGGGGCCCCATAATCTCACCAGCTCCACCGTAAAACTAGAAAAAAAAAAAAATAGGCTGGGCTAGTCAGATTGCTAGAGTTTTTAAATAGAGTGTCACTATACGGAGGAAATAAAAATTATTTACGATATCCGTATGGAGATGAATATAACAGAAAGTTCTGATTGATGAGATGATCAAATCCGCGTCCCCGAAAGATCACAATTCTAGGAATGAAAAATATTCGAAATTCTACACACATGTTTTCTCCGCTTATTATAGAAAAATTATGGAAAATATGTTGCGTTTTTGGATTCTAATTCATAATAAATAATTTTAGGATCACAACGCTTTTATATTCTCCTCTCTGGTGCAATGGGTATTCTAATAGGGTTAATACTAATCATATGCTTGATAAAGGTTTGCTTTGACTATTTTCTTTTTCATAAAATATACTCAGCAATATTTTCATATAATTTTGAACTTAATTCCAGCTATATTATTTAACACCTAATTCCCGGCATACGTAGAAATAGCAACCAACCAATACCTTAAAGTCATAAACGTTTACCAATCTCTTTTCTTAAATAACCTGTAACTAAGGTTAAATGTTTAAACAACAGGATTTATTCAACAAAGTCATAATTTTAAAGAAAGTTTTTTTTTTAGCAAACACCTATTCATAGCAGTTTTATAAATAGCACCACAAAACTAGTGTCATTTCGTTTTTTTTTGCTCTACGAACCTTTTATATTGTTTTAAATTAAATTCTCTTAACTGAGTTATATAATACGTGGTTTTAAAAATAGTATAAGAAAGTTAGGCGTTAAAATTACTTTCGTCATAAGTTAAATGATCTAGGAAAACATTTAGCGTGTACAGTTAGCACTGGCCTGACACTGTGGAGCTTTATAGGTATATCTGCAGTTATTGTGATTCTTTATATACCTTGTTTAAATATAACGTTAAATCCCACAACAGTGAAATAAAAAATCCTTCAAATAATTTTTATTTCTTTGTTTATAAAAACAAATTTTTAGTTTGTATCATCCACAATTACATTATAGCCTTCTTATTTTCTTTCCTTTGCACTCATTCTAGTCTTCTCTTCATCTCGTAGTATTAAGTTTGGCTTTATTCCATGTTTCTCACATATTCCACTCTTTTCTGTTCTATGTTTATCATTTTGTTGTGTGCTTATACAGGATTTATTTCAAACATTATTTTCTAAAATATTCCTAAATTACACATTTTGCTTATTTGCAAGATAAGAACCTTAGATGATTTCGTTGTTTTCGCGAATTTCTAGCCTACACTCATACAAAAAATTCTCAGTCTCGTTATCCTGGAGAAGTGAAAGATAGTTATTTTTATTTAATTTACAATATAAAAAAAAGTACTTTTATAGTTCTAACAGTTATTACAAACAAAGTATGAATTACAAAGTTAAGGAACTTATAAAATGATCTGTTTCTTGTTTAATAAATACATACTCTTGAATGTTTGTTTAAACAAGACATCATTGTTTTGTTTTGCATATACATCATTATTTGAAACTGATGTTAGGAAAAATATTTTAAAAATCACTTAAAGATAGTGAGATAGTGGTTGTTGTAACACGCTAAATAAATTTTGTTTACAATTGAGTATGTTGCATAAATATTTGTTATTTTAGCTAATATAAACATCGGGATAGTTTAAAAGAAATTATTGTTTATAAAAATGTTTTAAGGGTATGCTACGGGAAAAGGAGGTCATGATAACCCATAAACCAGTGAAAGGCTTTTATTAAGGTTTAAGGCCAGGCAGCAACCTACCGTGAGAAACTGCGTTTTTCTATCTTTCACCAGTCACGCTTGACGAAAGATCGTAATGATACTGCAATCGTTATTATTTTTGTGTTAAAATTTTATTAATTTACATTTCAAAATTTGATAAATACGGGAAAATGTTTTAATAAGTAGCTTTGTTTTGTTAGTTTCTGTTATTTTCAAAATTTAACCATGGAATAAGAGTAAATCGGTGTAAAGTTTTAGTATGGGCTAAGAAACCCAAGTAAGTTTAAGGGATTGCCAAGGTATGTTTTAAATAACTTTTTCTTGATATATTTCGATACATTTAAATCAGTAAATATACAAAACCAGTGTGCATTGACCCAGCGTGGTTTAGCCATTTGAAAAAGACGTGAACATTCTGTTTTTTAATTCATGTTGTTAGACTTGTAACAAGGAAATTATTTAAAGTGTAAAATTTTTAAAATTAAAACTTTTTTTTAAATACAAAAGAGAACTTTAATGTAACCTGTCTTTTTTAGAACGATTTGGATAGACAGCTAAGTCTACAACAAACAATTGATCCTGTGAGTTTTTTCAAAGTATAAAGAATAATTCGTATGTATATAAAGGTAGGATTTCTAAAAAAAACGACTTACCCATTTTCAAAATAAACGAGGTTTACATTGTAAAAATAATACCCATCGAATATGACCTACCCTTCTTCTCGTTTCACACACCATGATACATTATTGTGTGCTACTTAACTGCCTGTTTAACATATTCGACACCTACGTTATACTTTCATGTACTTACCTACTTTATTAAAAAAATTGTGTTTAATATTGCAGACAATTTAAAAACTTTACTATTACTATAAATAATTATACGAAAATTTTAATGTACCTGGCACAAACATTACCCAAACAAAATCTCCCATTTATATAAAAAATAAATGAGCGAAATAAATATAATGAAATAAATGTGTTTTCTCAATTAAGGTTTTTCTTCTGGTGTTGAAATCCAAAAGATGTAAATAATTCTGTGGTAAATACAAATTTCATGAACAAGGATTTATTTGGTATTACATTTAATCTACCGCTGAAACTTTGCCTTCGGTAGAAGTAGCGGCAGACCTAGAAAAGAAGGTAGGCCTAAGTACACCTTATTTTTGCATAAGGTAGGCTAAACGATAGATAAGTAATGCTGTTCTACATAAAACGTAATAGCTAAGAATAATCCGGTTTTATTGTTAAAATTATCAATTGTTGCAAAGATGTTGCGAGTATATCGTGGATGATCTAAAAATTTCGTAGACATTAAATATATTAGACTTTATAACTAATTTATAAAACGAATTGTATAAGGAATTTCATTGCCTCAACATATTCCAAGATATATTTCTATACTTTTGAAAAATAGTCTTGAAAACAAACTATTATAATAAATTTTTTTGAAAAAAGTAGTGTGTATCTCATGTTACTATTTATTAGGAATATACTGTGGTTGAATTCATTTCAGTTACAAAGTAACCATCATCAGAGGGATAACATACAAAGACTGGTTAACGCTAGAAAAATACCTTATTTATAATCTACAGAACTCGTCACTCCCACTCCGACCGCTGCGGCCCCTCCTGTTAAACAAGGCCTAGCCACTCCCATCGAGTGTTTTAACCAAAGGGCTGGAGGGAATTTTTAAGAATGTTAAATTGAGAGTTGCGTATAAAAATCATAATAACCTTAAAAATATATTAGGTAACGCAAAAGATAAAGTAGAAACACTTGATAAATCAGGGATTTACCAAGTTAATTGTAAGGATTGTGATAAAATGTATATTGGGCAGACAAGACGAAAAGTAATAACTAGATTTAAGGAACATATTAGGGATATTAAATACCAAAGATCTGATAAGTCTAGTATTGCTGCCCATATTTTAGAGACCAATCACAATCTAGATGTTAATAATGTCAAGTTAATTAAGAATGTTAGAACTAATAAGTTGTTAAATAGTTTCGAAAGTTTAAAAATTAGTAAACATAAACCTGAGAATTTATTAAATTCTGATAGAGGTCCTATTCCTAATTCAATTTTATATTCATTTGTTAAATAGGATTATGATTTTTATATTAAATTTTGTGTTGGTTATAATTTCAAAAAACAATTTCAATTATGTATTTTTGTATTTTTAATTTATATTTTAGTAAGTTGACGTTTGATATCTTGCTTTCACTCGATGGGCGTGGCTACGCCTTGTTTAACAGGTGGGGCCGCGGCGGTCGGAGTGGGAGGGACTAGTTCTGTAGATTAGAAATAAGGTATTTTTCTAGCGTTAATCAGTCTTTGTATGTTATCACTCGATGGGCGTGGCTACGCCTTGTTTAACAGGTTGGGCCGCGGCGGTCGGAGTGGGAGTGACTAGTTCTGTAGATTAGAAATAAGGTATTTTTCTAGCGTTAATCAGTCTTTGTATGTTATCCCTCTGAGGATGGTTACTTTGTAACTAAAATGTACATAAGGGTAAAATAAAGATAGTTTGTGGTTAAGAGGTTATTGTGTATTTATTATGTATCTTATGTCTCTATTTTTAAGTTCTTTTTTCACATATACAGAAATGTTTACCATTTCACTGATTAAATTATTCATGTTGTTAGGCTGGCAACGTTAAAGTTTCATTTTTTGCAAATAGACCAGGTCAGCACGTTAGAGTGTGAGTGTATGTGCGTTTGTGCGTGCGTGTGAGTGCGAATGTGCGTGCGTGCATGTGTAAGGGGCCATCGAGACGCTGTGATCACCTAATGTTTCCACTTCCCCGACTCTAGCCAATCTTTTGACGGTTAAGTATGGTCTTAGGTTGTTATGTTCATTTACCGGTATACATAGGCTATGTGTGGGATAGTTAGAAGCGTAGTGGCCATACACGTTTAAACAGATGTATAACTAGTGTAATTTACACGTTTACCACCATAATTGGTCCGGTGATGAGGGCTACTTTGGATCTGAAACTGTAAGGTGTAGCTGGAATAAAATATAACCCCCTCCCCCAATTTACCAATTTCTAGTACCTGTGGTGTATCGAAAGTGAACTGCCAGTGGATAGATCTCTGAACTGTGTATAAAAACTAAACAATTACTATATAAATAGTAATTTTATATGTGAATAAATTTTTAAAAAATATTTTTCTTTTAAGTTAAATGTAATAGTTTTGCATATTTCTAGAATATTACTGTAATATTAACTTAAAATTTTACTCTAAATTTAATTAAGTTGTATAAACTTGTTTTTACTGATGTTTGGGAAAATTTTGGAAAATTGTACTTATTCTTTTTTTTCGAAACGACGAATATGAATATTATATAGTGTTGATTTTGAATATTAAAATGTATTAGTATTTCAATGCAAAAATAATAATCTCTTGATCTTCAAATGATATAAAAATACATCAAAATATTAATAGAGCTCTCATACTGTTTAATTAATTATATCATACTATTATATATATATATATATATAAACCCCCTTATTCAAAATAGTTTGCCATTGGTCATTACTACGCAAAATTAACTTAATCTAACAAAAATTTCAAAATATTAATTTTTTGTTCATAAATATATTCTTGAGAGAATTAGGCGAGCTTCCTTCCTTTTTATTTAAACATAAATAACATTTGTGCTCACAAATATAAACCTTTATCATTTATTTAAATTACTATCACAAAATCCAATTCTCGTGAATTTCAATATATATTATATATAGACACAATATTTATGTTATATTTATAAATATGTATTCATGTCTTTTAGTGTTGCTCATGTCATTTAAGAGTAGTATGTAATTAATTTTTATTTATTACATTTTTATTCATTTTTTTAACTGGCTTGAACATTACTAAGTTTAATATTTTATTATAATCTAAAAATTTAATTATAAAATTACTTGTTTTTGCATTAAAACAACCAATTGATTTTAACCGTCTTGCTAGTGGATCGAAACTAGTCCACCAACCAGACACTACTACATTATGGGATCGCTTAGGCAGGGTAGCTATCGCAACTAGATATTTTGTCTCTCTACCCTCTACCTTTTTGTTTCTGGAAGTAGTTTTGTGTGGAGCAGGTATTTTATTTATTCATTTTTCTTTTATCTGGTAATGTTAGCTTTAAAAAATATACTGACTGAAACAATACGACATATAAAGAAATATCTAAAATAATGTTAATTGTTTAATGGATGCTATTCCGGCAATGTCAGACACAAAGCTTACCTATAGACAAAGGAAAACATTATTGATGTCAGTATTCGGAAACTTGCACGATGCAAATTATAATCCCACTAATAACACTTTCAGTGGTTGTTTTCTTCCTTTAGTTATGTACACATCTGTACCCTTAGATAAAAGTAAATAGGTGGACACAATGAAATATATCTATTATAACATAATGATTCCGATGTCTTGTGTATAGGTCAGGTTGGGCTAGGTTAATAATTATCCTATTAGTAAATAATCACTACTCTGACGAATTGAACAAGACTACATATTTAATTAAACTCAATATTTCCCTAAAGACATTCTCAACAATAACATTTACTTCGATAATAAAAAAATAACTTACTACACATTTTATTCTAGTAAATTTAGTTTTTGAGATTGTCCATAAGGGAACTCTAAATAAGTAATCCGTCAACGTAAATATTGAAATAAATTCAACCTCTTATTGAATGTGGCCAGGGTGTTGATTATTCAATTCGCCCCAGTTCTGAACTGTGTTGTTCTTCTGTGATTAAATTGTAACAGCTTCCGTTGTACTCAACGTTTAGATTTCCGAGCACTGAAATAAAATAAAAATAAGCCACTGAAAACCAGAGTCTGCGTGAAATGTTAGGAGAGAATAGTTTAAACTGTATGACATAATAACATTACAATAATGGGATCTATGAACTGTTTTAATGATACTTAAAACATTGTTTAAACATGTTTGCATAAATAAAACATACAAATAATACTATTTAATGGTGCTGTGGGGGGGTAGCATAAAAAAAACAATAAATAAATATTTTTATTTTAAACCGCATTTAAAATGGGGTAAAATATAATATAATCTTTCGTTGGCATACTTACAGATTACTTATATTTATAATCCCAGACAGGTTGACCTGAAAAAATCGGAATTTTAAGAAGTATGTTCAAAAGAAAAAACGTGGGCCGTAAGCAGTAAATTGTACTAAAGATTAGCTATCGGTGCATATAATTGACATAATAATAAATATCAATTATGTATTTAATGCACCCTAAGTTTTTTGTTTTGAACATAACAAGTAATTTATATTTATCAAAATTCATGAATGTTTATGCTAATCTGTCTGGGTTTATAAAAGTAAATACTGTAGAGTCTCAAAATTCGAGATACTAGTAGATGGAATCGAGACCCCCTCGGATTACCGAAAACAAGATTATTCGGAAAAACGTTCCTGTACATTAAAATGCACAGGTACTAATGAACCCTAATACTATAGTTGAGAATGCGCATACTTTTCTTTCGGCAAAATCAAAGGAACAGCACTTCGCTTATACTGTACTCTGATTCTTTAATTTTTTGTAGGTTAATAGCGACCCATCTTCTGAACACTTTTCTCTACATAACGTTTTAATGTCTACCTTGTTTTACCACCCGTCACCTACAGTCACTTCACCAACACCATAATTAGCTCCAAGTTTAACTATTGTCTCCAAATCAACAAACCTTTTAATTTCTTCCTACTTTATTTTCACAGAAACAAACTTCCGCTTACTACCTATTTCACTCATTTTATCACGGATACATTTCGTCACAGACTACGGAAGAGCAATAGCAGCGATCATAGACATAGAATAATAGCAACAGAATGAAGAAGAAAAAAATACTGAGCAAAAACATTTTCTACATTTCATTGAAGCCCGACTTATTTCCTTCGCACACCGCATGGCTATAAAGATTTTTTGGAAGACCAGCTTCTTGTAAGCTCAAAAAAACGGGACTTAAGAGTTTCGAGATTTTACTGTAATCTGTAAGTATGTCTAGGAAAAGTATTTTATATTTTTTAATCCGTTTTAATGTCGTTAAACATTTTTCTAAATTACAGTTGTATTATTTTTGTCATTGCATTATTTAATAAATATTTATTAGAAATAATAAATCAAATTAACTGTTTACCTGTAAGAATTGTAACATGTAAAATAATTTTGGTTTATATAGGCTAATGACAGATCACAGAAAAGTTTGCTTTTTTAAAACACTGGACGTTTCGAATTTCTTTCCGAAATTCCTTTTCAAGAGCTCAATTTTAATTCAACAATTATACAACATGACTTAATATTTATAAAATACATAACATTATATAAAACATAATAAAAACCAACAAATTATAAAACTGTTAATAAATATCCATTTACAAGTCAAACGTTTTCTATGACAATAAAACAGACAAATCACAGATACATAGACTAACTCATCTACTATTAATAATAGAGTCAACATTAAAATTTTTTAAAAACATCATTCTAATATATGTATATAAATTACATCGAGTGACAAATAAATAAAACATTGATTTGTAAATAGGTATTTATTAAGAGTTTTATAATTTGTTAATTTTTTTAATGTTTTATATGTTATGTATTTTATAAAAAGTAAGTTATGTTGTATAATTGTTTAATTAAAATTGAGCTCTTTAAAAGGAATTTCGGAAAGAAATTCGAGACGTTGAGTGTTTTAAAAAAAGCAAAAATGTCAGCGATCTGTCATTAGCCTATATACAAATATATATTAGTTATTAACAGACATTAAAGAAAAATAATAAATATTTTTTGTTATAATTCAGGCGTTGCATAAATATATGAATTGTTTTAGCTTAAGTAAATTTGCCTAGTTTAAAAGAAATTTGTATTTCTAAAAATCTTATAAGACAACGTTAGAGGAAAGTCCATGCTAAATACTCAACAATTGAAAGGCCTCATTTTAAATGCTTAAGGGTGGAGGCTCAGTTAACATGAAACACCTTGTTTTGTCTGGGCGTCTATCTTTCACCAGCTATGATAGATGAAAGATCACCATAGGGCTGCCATCGTTAATATTTATTTTTGTGTTATGGTCTTGTTTAAACGTTTAATAAACTACAATTCAAACTTTAATAATATGGTGAAAATATTTTGATAAATTGTAATAAGTAGTTTTATTTGGTTTGTTTTATATTTTTCAAAATTCAAACACTTTAAAAGAGTAAAGGCATGTAATGTTTTAAATGTGCAAACAAAGCAAATAAGTTCAAGTGTTTGCCAATGTATGTTAAAAATTTTATTTCTTGATATGATTCGAAACAATCAATCTGTAAATATAAAAAACCAGTGTGCATTTGACCGAATTTTGTTCTCATAATTTGTAAAAGATGTGAACTCTTTGTATTTTAATTAATGTTGTTAGACTTGTTATAATTAAAGATTAAAAGTGTAATGTTTTAAAATATTTTTAAAAATAAATGTTTTTGAAAATACAAACCAGAACTTGAATGTAATTTAACTTTCTTCAGAACGATTTCAATAGACAGCGATTCTGCCTAGATCAAATCTTTGCAAATTATAAAGAATAATTAATATGTGAAAAGTATAGTTTTAAAATAAATAAAGCACACACATTCACAAATAACCAGGGTATTCTATTAAGGATAAATAGGCAGAGTTGTATTTTTATGGGTTAAATAAGAAGAAATTTACCGCTCTTTCTTATTATTTTTCAAAATAAACCACCTACAGTGTTAAATATCTTTTTTGTTGTATCCTGATTATCTCTCTGCATTGCAATCCCAATTCAAGTTTAACATTTTTAGTCTCTAGCCCATCGTAGAGAGCAAAAGATTTGTGTTTGTCGTTTTAAATAGATTTTATATATTACATTAACAACGTAGTAAAATATTAATAGCTTTTGTAGCTGTTATAAATTTTGAATCAGTTATTTTTTAAGAAGTCTATTTCAGATCTGCAAACCTGTCGATACACGTAATATACGTTTTCTCTGTTCCCAGCACCAGATGTTCTTTGTATATTTCCCTAGTAATTTCATTTACTCTTAATAATCATTTTCTTTACAAATCGATTCAAGGGATGGACACCGCTTTAAGGTTCTGATAGAAACTATTCCTCCTTCAGGTCTACCTGAGCAAGTAAAGTCACCCCCTAACTATTTCTTCTAGCAGTATATATTCTCTGCTTATCTTTATGCCTGCCTATGTCCACCATCGGCTGATAGCCTTGAAGCTACATAATAAAAAGGTTACTCTTACAGCTTCCCTGAGGTATTAAAAGTTAAATTATAAATATTTTCAATAAACAAACTTTTAAAGACTCGAACGTGTTGTTACATTTAATAGGAAAGACAAACAAATTGGCAATTGTTTTGTAAAATATTTCCTAATTTGGATCTGTTACTTTATTTAAGATGACGTCATTTCTTAATTGTGACAAATCTCCAGGTGTAGTTTTCGTTCGTCAGATTTCTTACATTTAATTTTTAATTTCATTAAATATTTATTTCACTTTTCAGGTGATATCTAATTCATAAATACCTTTCTATTTCTTATTTCACCATTTAAACATGTATGGATCACTTGATATGGGTGGTTTCTCATCCACACCACCAATTACTGTCAATTTTATTCCCATCAGTACCTTTATTGTATCATCTTATTTTACACTTTTATGCACTTAAAAATTCTACCATGGCATTCATGTTACATTCATCTGGTTTTTCTCAAAGTATTTCTTAATTCTCCACCTTTCCAATCCATACAAAAAAGTATTACAAGTTATTTATTATTGAACTTATTTTAAAGTTTTGTCTGTGGCTCAAATGTTCTATTCTGAGATTTAGTAGTTTTTTCACTTTATTTACTTCAAATTATTTTCATTGTCTATTCTGTTCCATGATTATTAAAATGTATAATTTTAATTTAAAAGAAATTTATAGCGGCTCTATTAGAACTCAAAATTTAAAATATATTGTCTGATTATTATTTATTATTACTTATATTGTCAAGGTTACAAAAACTCCACTCACACGCACTTGCTGTTTATGACATCTATAATTTTTTATCGCCCAAAATAAACACACGATAAACTTGCATTGCAATAGCACAGTGAACGTTGCATTCGTCACTTGTAAATTTGTTTCTGGGAAGAATATTTAGAAAATATTTATTACGAAAACTTGAAAGTTTAAACACATTCTCGTCGTCGCAGTATTTCTTTATATAAATTCTGACATCATGATACTACCACGGTACACATATTTTATTCGTGCTTTAATATTCCTTAGTGAAAATAAATTACATATATATTTTTTAATAAAACATTCTAGGTATGTTCAAGTACCCTTGGAGATTACTTCTAAAGTGTAATACTGTTTTTACAGTAATACTGTTTTTTTTTTGGAAAAACGGTTTGTTTCAGGCTATACAAAATATGGCGTAAAATCCCTTCCCCTATTAATTCCTCAGATATTGTTACCATATATTACCTTACTCTCTCATTTTAGATTTCGAAAATTTCAGATCACCATTTATAGATTTAATAATGCCTTTTTATAAAAATAAAATTAACATATTTTTTTAAAACATTTAAAATTTACATTGTATCTGACTTAAGTGGAACAATATAAAAAATATATATTTCTTTCTATTTATTCGACACTAAAACAGTATACTAATATCGTCCATTTAACGACGTGCATAATGTGTATGTGCTTCTTAAGTCCTATATTTGTTGAAACCTTATGTTGTTTTGAGTCGCTTCTGGGGAATGATGTCTCTAGAGGATGTCAGTATTAAACTTTCAGTTCCTCTACATATTCGTCCTGCTTTATAAAGTGTAAGATGTTTGTTTAAGCATTAGATGTTTGCGGGCGTATGGATTTTTGTGTGTTTGGAACATTTGATTAGCTGGGGATCAATTTTTTCTTCTCTGTTGCTGGTTGTGTCAGCCTTTAATTGTTAAGTCCATAACACCATATGAACATATCTTCTTTCAATTCGTGAACATTTTTTCAATATAGATATAAACTTGACTTCTGTATTTTATTTTTGCCCGTCTTTGAGTGGTTCTAAATTACTTGTCAGACTTTTCCTAGTTTTTATATTTTAAACTGTCAGACAACACTTATATTTTATAAAACGTGTATTAAATTTAACATTACAAAAAGACGCTTTGAGAAGACATAAATTTTTATATTGTTTAAATGGACGATATTAGTATACTGTTTTAGTGTCGAATAAATAGAAAGAAATATATATTTTTTATATTGTTCCACTTAAGTCAGATACAATGTAAATTTTAAATGTTTAAAAAAAATATGTTAATTTTATTTTTATAAAAAGGCATTATTAAATCTATAAATGGTGATCTGAAATTTTCGAAATCTAAAATGAGAGAGTAAGGTAATATATGGTAACAATATCTGAGGAATTAATAGGGGAAGGGATTTTACGCCATATTTTGTATAGCCTGAAACAAACCGTTTTTCCAAAAAAAAACAGTATTACTGTAAAAACAGTATTACACTTTAGAAGTAATCTCCAAGGGTACTTGAACATACCTAGAATGTTTTATTAAAAAATATATATGTAATTTATTTTCACTAAGGAATATTAAAGCACGAATAAAATATGTGTACCGTGGTAGTATCATGATGTCAGAATTTATATAAAGAAATACTGCGACGACGAGAATGTGTTTAAACTTTCAAGTTTTCGTAATAAATATTTTCTAAATATTCTTCCCAGAAACAAATTTACAAGTGACGAATGCAACGTTCACTGTGCTATTGCAATGCAAGTTTATCGTGTGTTTATTTTGGGCGATAAAAAATTATAGATGTCATAAACAGCAAGTGCGTGTGAGTGGAGTTTTTGTAACCTTGACAATATAAGTAATAATAAATAATAATCAGACAATATATTTTAAATTTTGAGTTCTAATAGAGCCGCTATAAATTTCTTTTAAATTAAAATTATACATTTTAATAATCATGGAACAGAATAGACAATGAAAATAATTTGAAGTAAATAAAGTGAAAAAACTACTAAATCTCAGAATAGAACATTTGAGCCACAGACAAAACTTTAAAATAAGTTCAATAATAAATAACTTGTAATACTTTTTTGTATGGATTGGAAAGGTGGAGAATTAAGAAATACTTTGAGAAAAACCAGATGAATGTAACATGAATGCCATGGTAGAATTTTTAAGTGCATAAAAGTGTAAAATAAGATGATACAATAAAGGTACTGATGGGAATAAAATTGACAGTAATTGGTGGTGTGGATGAGAAACCACCCATATCAAGTGATCCATACATGTTTAAATGGTGAAATAAGAAATAGAAAGGTATTTATGAATTAGATATCACCTGAAAAGTGAAATAAATATTTAATGAAATTAAAAATTAAATGTAAGAAATCTGACGAACGAAAACTACACCTGGAGATTTGTCACAATTAAGAAATGACGTCATCTTAAATAAAGTAACAGATCCAAATTAGGAAATATTTTACAAAACAATTGCCAATTTGTTTGTCTTTCCTATTAAATGTAACAACACGTTCGAGTCTTTATAAAGTTTGTTTATTGAAAATATTTATAATTTAACTTTTAATACCTCAGGGAAGCTGTAAGAGTAACCTTTTTATTATGTAGCTTCAAGGCTATCAGCCGATGGTGGACATAGGCAGGCATAAAGATAAGCACAGAATATTTACTGCTAGAAGAAATAGTTAGGGGGTGACTTTACTTGCTCAGGTAGACCTGAAGGAGGAATAGTTTCTATCAGAACCTTAAAGCGGTGTCCATCCCTTGAATCGATTTGTAAAGAAAATGATTATTAAGAGTAAATGAAATTACTAGGGAAATATACAATGAACATCTGGTGCTGGGAACAGAGAAAACGTATATTACGTGTATCGACAGGTTTGCAGATCTGAAATAGACTTCTTAAAAAATAACTGATTCAAAATTTATAACAGCTACAAAAGCTATTAATATTTTACTACGTTGTTAATGTAATATATAAAATCTATTTAAAACGACAAACACAAATCTTTTGCTCTCTACGATGGGCTAGAGACTAAAAATGTTAAACTTGAATTGGGATTGCAATGCAGAGAGATAATCAGGATACAACAAAAAAGATATTTAACACTGTAGGTGGTTTATTTTGAAAAATGACAAGAAAGAGCGGTAAATTTCTTCTTATTTAACAAATAAAAATACAACTCTGCCTATTTATCCTTAATAGAATACCCTGGTTATTTGTGAATGTGTGTGCTTTATTTATTTTAAAACTATACCTTTCACATATTAATTATTCTTTATAATTTGCAAAGATTTGATCTAGGCAGAATCGCTGTCTATTGAAATCGTTCTGAAGAAAGTTAAATTACATTCAAGTTCTGGTTTGTATTTTCAAAAACATTTATTTTTAAAAATATTTTAAAACATTACACTTTTAATCTTTAATTATAACAAGTCTAACAACATTAATTAAAATACAAAGAGTTCACATCTTTTACAAATTATGAGAACAAAATTCGGTCAAATGCACACTGGTTTTTTATATTTACAGATTGATTGTTTCGAATCATATCAAGAAATAAAATTTTTAACATACATTGGCAAACACTTGAACTTATTTGCTTTGTTTGCACATTTAAAACATTACATGCCTTTACTCTTTTAAAGTGTTTGAATTTTGAAAAATATAAAACAAACCAAATAAAACTACTTATTACAATTTATCAAAATATTTTCACCATATTATTAAAGTTTGAATTGTAGTTTATTAAACGTTTAAACAAGACCATAACACAAAAATAAATATTAACGATGGCAGCCCTATGGTGATCTTTCATCTATCATAGCTGGTGAAAGATAGACGCCCAGACAAAACAAGGTGTTTCATGTTAACTGAGCCTCCACCCTTAAGCATTTAAAATGAGGCCTTTCAATTGTTGAGTATTTAGCATGGACTTTCCTCTAACGTTGTCTTATAAGATTTTTAGAAATACAAATTTCTTTTAAACTAGGCAAATTTACTTAAGCTAAAACAATTCATATATTTATGCAACGCCTGAATTATAACAAAAAATATTTATTATTTTTCTTTAATGTCTGTTAATAACTAATATATATTTGTATATAGGCTAATGACAGATCGCTGACATTTTTGCTTTTTTTAAAACACTCAACGTCTCGAATTTCTTTCCGAAATTCCTTTTAAAGAGCTCAATTTTAATTAAACAATTATACAACATAACTTACTTTTTATAAAATACATAACATATAAAACATTAAAAAAATTAACAAATTATAAAACTCTTAATAAATACCTATTTACAAATCAATGTTTTATTTATTTGTCACTCGATGTAATTTATATACATATATTAGAATGATGTTTTTAAAAAATTTTAATGTTGACTCTATTATTAATAGTAGATGAGTTAGTCTATGTATCTGTGATTTGTCTGTTTTATTGTCATAGAAAACGTTTGACTTGTAAATGGATATTTATTAACAGTTTTATAATTTGTTGGTTTTTATTATGTTTTATATAATGTTATGTATTTTATAAATATTAAGTCATGTTGTATAATTGTTGAATTAAAATTGAGCTCTTGAAAAGGAATTTCGGAAAGAAATTCGAAACGTCCAGTGTTTTAAAAAAGCAAACTTTTCTGTGATCTGTCATTAGCCTATATAAACCAAAATTATTTTACATGTTACAATTCTTACAGGTAAACAGTTAATTTGATTTATTATTTCTAATAAATATTTATTAAATAATGCAATGACAAAAATAATACAACTGTAATTTAGAAAAATGTTTAACGACATTAAAACGGATTAAAAAATATAAAATACTTTTCCTAGACATACTTACAGATTACAGTAAAATCTCGAAACTCTTAAGTCCCGTTTTTTTGAGCTTACAAGAAGCTGGTCTTCCAAAAAATCTTTATAGCCATGCGGTGTGCGAAGGAAATAAGTCGGGCTTCAATGAAATGTAGAAAATGTTTTTGCTCAGTATTTTTTTCTTCTTCATTCTGTTGCTATTATTCTATGTCTATGATCGCTGCTATTGCTCTTCCGTAGTCTGTGACGAATGTATCCGTGATAAAATGAGTGAAAGAGGTAGTAAGCGGAAGTTTGTTTCTGTGAAAATAAAGTAGGAAGAAATTAAAAGGTTTGTTGATTTGGAGACAATAGTTAAACTTGCAGCTAATTATGGTGTTGGTGAAGTGACTGTAGGTGACGGGTGGTAAAACAAGGTAGACATTAAAACGTTATGTAGAGAAAAGTGTTCAGAAGATGGGTCGCTATTAACCTACAAAAAATTAAAGAATCAGAGTACAGTATAAGCGAAGTGCTGTTCCTTTGATTTTGCCGAAAGAAAAGTATGCGCATTCTCAACTATAGTATTAGGGTTCATTAGTACCTGTGCATTTTAATGTACAGGAACGTTTTTCCGAATAATCTTGTTTTCGGTAATCCGAGGGGGTCTCGATTCCATCTACTAGTATCTCGAATTTTGAGACTCTACAGTATTTACTTTATAAACCCAGACAGATTAGCATAAACATTCATGAATTTTGATAAATATAAATTACTTGATATGTTCAAAACAAAAAACTTAGGGTGCATTAAATACATAATTGATATTTATTATTATGTCAATTATTTGCACCGATAGCTAATCTTTAGTACAATTTACTGCTTACGGCCCACGTTTTTTCTTTTGAACATACTTCTTAAAATTCCGATTTTTTCAGGTCAACCTGTCTGGGATTATAAATATAAGTAATCTGTAAGTACGCCAACGAAAGATTATATTATATTTTACCCCATTTTAAATGCGGTTTAAAATAAAAATATTTATTTATTGTTTTTTTTTTGCTACCCCCCCCCCACAGCACCATTAAATAGTATTATTTGTATGTTTTATTTATGCAAACATGTTTAAACAATGTTTTAAGTATCATTAAAACAGTTCATAGATCCTATTATTGTAATGTTATTATGTCATACAATTTAAACTATTCTCTCCTAACATTTCACGCAGACTCTGGTTTTCAGTGGCTTATTTTTATTTTATTTCAGTGCTCGGAAATCTAAACGTTGAGTACAACGGAAGCTGTTACAATTTAATCACAGAAGAACAACACAGTTCAGAACTGGGGCGAATTGAATAATCAACACCCTGGCCACATTCAATAAGAGGTTGAATTTATTTCAATATTTACGTTGACGGATTACTTATTTAGAGTTCCCTTATGGACAATCTCAAAAACTAAATTTACTAGAATAAAATGTGTAGTAAGTTATTTTTTTATTATCGAAGTAAATGTTATTGTTGAGAATGTCTTTAGGGAAATATTGAGTTTAATTAAATATGTAGTCTTTTTCAATTCGTCAGAGTAGTGATTATTTAATAATAGGATAATTATTAACCTAGCCCAACCTGACCTATACACAAGACGTCGGAATCATTATGTTATAATAGATATATTTCATTGTGTCCACCTATTTACTTTTATCTAAGGGTACAGATGTGTACATAACTAAAGGAAGAAAACAACCACTGAAAGTGTTATTAGTGGGATTATAATTTGCATCGTGCAAGTTTCCGAATACTGACATCAATAATGTTTTCCTTTGTCTATAGGTAAGCTTTGTGTCTGACATTGCCGGAATAGCATCCATTAAACAATTAACATTATTTTAGATATTTCTTTATATGTCGTATTGTTTCAGTCAGTATATTTTTTAAAGCTAACATTACCAGATAAAAGAAAAATGAATAAATAAAATACCTGCTCCACACAAAACTACTTCCAGAAACAAAAAGGTAGAGGGTAGAGAGACAAAATATCAAGTTGCGATAGCTACCCTGCCTAAGCGATCCCATAATGTAGTAGTGTCTGGTTGGCGGACTAGTTTCGATCCACTAGCAAGACGGTTAAAATCAATTGGTTGTTTTAATGCAAAAACAAGTAATTTTATAATTAAATTTTTAGATTATAATAAAATATTAAACTTAGTAATGTTCAAGCCAGTTAAAAAAATGAATAAAAATGTAATAAATAAAAATTAATTACATACTACTCTTAAATGACATGAGCAACACTAAAAGACATGAATACATATTTATAAATATAACATAAATATTGTGTCTATATATAATATATATTGAAATTCACGAGAATTGGATTTTGTGATAGTAATTTAAATAAATGATAAAGGTTTATATTTGTGAGCACAAATGTTATTTATGTTTAAATAAAAAGGAAGGAAGCTCGCCTAATTCTCTCAAGAATATATTTATGAACAAAAAATTAATATTTTGAAATTTTTGTTAGATTAAGTTAATTTTGCGTAGTAATGACCAATGGCAAACTATTTTGAATAAGGGGGTTTATATATATATATATATATATATATATATAATAGTATGATATAATTAATTAAACAGTATGAGAGCTCTATTAATATTTTGATGTATTTTTATATCATTTGAAGATCAAGAGATTATTATTTTTGCATTGAAATACTAATACATTTTAATATTCAAAATCAACACTATATAATATTCATATTCGTCGTTTCGAAAAAAAAGAATAAGTACAATTTTCCAAAATTTTCCCAACCATTAGTAAAAACAAGTTTATACAACTTAATTAAATTTAGAGTAAAATTTTAAGTTAATATTACAGTAATATTCTAGAAATATGCAAAACTATTACATTTAACTTAAAAGAAAAATATTTTTTTAAAATTTATTCACATATAAAATTACTATTTATATAGTAATTGTTTAGTTTTTATACACAGTTCAGAGATCTATCCACTGGCAGTTCACTTTCGATACACCACAGGTACTAGAAATTGGTAAATTGGGGGACGGGGTTATATTTTATTCCAGCTACACCTTACAGTTTCAGATCCAAAGTAGCCCTCATCACCGGACCAATTATGGTGGTAAACGTGTAAATTACACTAGTTATACATCTGTTTAAACGTGTATGGCCACTACGCTTCTAACTATCCCACACATAGCCTATGTATACCGGTAAATGAACATAACAACCTAAGACCATACTTAACCGTCAAAAGATTGGCTAGAGTCGGGGAAGTGGAAACATTAGGTGATCACAGCGTCTCGATGGCCCCTTACACATGCACGCACGCACATTCGCACTCACACGCACGCACAAACGCACATACACTCACACTCTAACGTGCTGGCCTGGTCTATTTGCAAAAAATGAAACTTTAACGTTGCCAGCCTAACAACATGAATAATTTAATCAGTGAAATGGTAAACATTTCTGTATATGAGAAAAAAGAACTTAAAAATAGAGACATAAGATACATAATAAATACACAATAACCTCTTAACCACAAACTATCTTTATTTTACCCTTATGTACATTTTAGTTACAAAGTAACCATCCTCAGAGGGATAACATACAAAGACTGATTAACGCTAGAAAAATACCTTATTTCTAATCTACAGAACTAGTCACTCCCACTCCGACCGCCGCGGCCCCACCTGTTAAACAAGGCGTAGCCACGCCCATCGAGTGATAACATACAAAGACTGATTAACGCTAGAAAAATACCTTATTTCTAATCTACAGAACTAGTCACTCCCACTCCGACCGCCGCGGCCCCACCTGTTAAACAGGGCGTAGCCACGCCCATCGAGTGAAAGCAAGATATCAAACGTCAACTTACTAAAATATAAATTAAAAATACAAAAATACATAATTGAAATTGTTTTCTGAAATTATAACCAACACAAAATTTAATATAAAAATCATAATCCTATTTAACAAATGAATATAAAATTGAATGAGGAATAGGACCTCTATCAGAATTTAATAAATTCTCAGGTTTATGTTTACTAATTTTTAAACTTTCGAAACTATTTAACAACTTATTAGTTCTAACATTCTTAAATAACTTGACATTATTAACATCTAGATTGTGATTGGTCTCTAAAATATGGGCAGCAATACTAGACTTATCAGATCTTTGGTATTTAATATCCCTAATATGTTCCTTAAATCTAGTTATTACTTTTCGTCTTGTCTGCCCAATATACATTTTATCACAATCCTTACAATTAACTTGGTAAATCTTTGATTTATCAAGTGTTTCTACTTTATCTTTTGCGTTACCTAATATATTTTTAAGGTTATTATGATTTTTATACGCAACTCTCAATTTAACATTCTTAAAAATTCCCTCCAGCGCTTTGGTTAAAACACTCGATGGGAGTGGCTAGGCCTTGTTTAACAGGAGGGGCCGCAGCGGTCGGAGTGGGAGTGACGAGTTTTGTAGATTATAAATAAGGTATTTTTCTAGCGTTAACCAGTCTTTGTATGTTATCCCTCTGATGATGGTTACTTTGTAACTGAAATGAATTCAACCACAGTATATTCCTAATAAATAGTAACATGAGATATACACTACTTTTTTCAAAAAAATTTGTTATAATAGTTTGTTTTCAAGACTATTTTTCAAAAGTATAGAAATATATCTTGGAATATGTTGAGGCAATGAAATTCCTTATACAATTCGTTTTATAAATTAGTTATAAAGTCTAATATATTTAATGTCTACGAAATTTTTAGATCATCCACGATATACTCGCAACATCTTTGCAACAATTGATAATTTTAACAATAAAACCGGATTATTCTTAGCTATTACGTTTTATGTAGAACAGCATTACTTATTTAAATTGCGTCACGAACGTCAACGATTACGCTGCGCACAGGTAATTAGCTACAAGTAAAGAAATATAAATAGCAACAGCAAGCGAATTAACGAGGCATTTAATTAGGCCACGGGAAACAGATGTTAACGTAGTGTAAACACAGCTAAGGGAAAACTATCCTAATTCAAAGCTTTATTCGCAATTTTACACCTGGGGAGTTCAAATTATTCAGTCGTGCTTCGTTTACGCTTCGAAACTTTTTATTTTAGATACTTTTATTTTGAATGTTTTGGTCCAATGAATCAACACATGATAGTCTTCTGGTAATTTATTCGATATTATTTGGTGTATTCGATATTATTTGGTGTATTCGATATTATTTCTGTGTCGTCATCTAATTTGACTGCGTCTGCCTAGAATGCTAATTTGGTTATGATGATAATGCCTAATAACGCTTGTTGAAAGGTCTTATATTTCATGGTGGAGCCTGAGCTTCATGGGCGAAAGCCGTCCGCACCGGTTTTGTAATGATGAGAGGTCGAAGCGCCAGTCTGTTTAGAGCCGTCACCGGATGTTGTACTACAGCCGTTATATACCCTACAGATATCCGTTACCCCTCCATCCATGGCAGACCTCACTCCACAACCGCCTTTCCCTTAAACATGCTTCATGATGTTCCTCAAGACCACTAGTAAAGTTACGCTGTAAGACGTGGTGAAGGCTGACGAAATAAAGTGTGACGTCATCGTGATTACGAGACCGTGATCTGCAATGCGTGAGTTAATTTTGCACTATCGTTTAGCCTACCTTATGCAAAAACAAGGTGTACCTAGGCCTACCTTCTTTTCTAGGTCTGCCGCTACTTCTACCGAAGGCAAAGTTTCAGCGGTAGATTAAATGTAATACCAAATAAATCCTTGTTCATGAAATTTGTATTTACCACAGAATTATTTACATCTTTTGGATTTCAACACCAGAAGAAAAACCTTAATTGAGAAAACACATTTATTTCATTATATTTATTTCGCTCATTTATTTTTTATATAAATGGGAGATTTTGTTTGGGTAATGTTTGTGCCAGGTACATTAAAATTTTCGTATAATTATTTATAGTAATAGTAAAGTTTTTAAATTGTCTGCAATATTAAACACAATTTTTTTAATAAAGTAGGTAAGTACATGAAAGTATAACAAAAGTGTCGAACAGGCAGTTAAGTAGCACACAATAATGTATCATGGTGTGTGAAACGAGAAGAAGGGTAGGTCATATTCGATGGGTATTATTTTTACAATGTAAACCTCGTTTATTTTGAAAATGGGTAAGTCGTTTTTTTTAGAAATCCTACCTTTATATACATACGAATTATTCTTTATACTTTGAAAAAACTCACAGGATCAATTGTTTGTTGTAGACTTAGCTGTCTATCCAAATCGTTCTAAAAAAGACAGGTTACATTAAAGTTCTCTTTTGTATTTAAAAAAAAGTTTTAATTTTAAAAATTTTACACTTTAAATAATTTCCTTGTTACAAGTCTAACAACATGAATTAAAAAACAGAATGTTCACGTCTTTTTCAAATGGCTAAACCACGCTGGGTCAATGCACACTGGTTTTGTATATTTACTGATTTAAATGTATCGAAATATATCAAGAAAAAGTTATTTAAAACATACCTTGGCAATCCCTTAAACTTACTTGGGTTTCTTAGCCCATACTAAAACTTTACACCGATTTACTCTTATTCCATGGTTAAATTTTGAAAATAACAGAAACTAACAAAACAAAGCTACTTATAAAACATTTTCCCGTATTTATCAAATTTTGAAATGTAAATTAATAAAATTTTAACACAAAAATAATAACGATTGCAGTATCATTACGATCTTTCGTCAAGCGTGACTGGTGAAAGATAGAAAAACGCAGTTTCTCACGGTAGGTTGCTGCCTGGCCTTAAACCTTAATAAAAGCCTTTCACTGGTTTATGGGTTATCATGACCTCCTTTTCCCGTAGCATACCCTTAAAACATTTTTATAAACAATAATTTCTTTTAAACTATCCCGATGTTTATATTAGCTAAAATAACAAATATTTATGCAACATACTCAATTGTAAACAAAATTTATTTAGCGTGTTACAACAACCACTATCTCACTATCTTTAAGTGATTTTTAAAATATTTTTCCTAACATCAGTTTCAAATAATGATGTATATGCAAAACAAAACAATGATGTCTTGTTTAAACAAACATTCAAGAGTATGTATTTATTAAACAAGAAACAGATCATTTTATAAGTTCCTTAACTTTGTAATTCATACTTTGTTTGTAATAACTGTTAGAACTATAAAAGTACTTTTTTTTATATTGTAAATTAAATAAAAATAACTATCTTTCACTTCTCCAGGATAACGAGACTGAGAATTTTTTGTATGAGTGTAGGCTAGAAATTCGCGAAAACAATGAAATCATCTAAGGTTCTTATCTTGCAAATAAGCAAAATGTGTAATTTAGGAATATTTTAGAAAATAATGTTTGAAATAAATCCTGTATAAGCACACAACAAAATGATAAACATAGAACAGAAAAGAGTGGAATATGTGAGAAACATGGAATAAAGCCAAACTTAATACTACGAGATGAAGAGAAGACTAGAATGAGTGCAAAGGAAAGAAAATAAGAAGGCTATAATGTAATTGTGGATGATACAAACTAAAAATTTGTTTTTATAAACAAAGAAATAAAAATTATTTGAAGCATTTTTTATTTCACTGTTGTGGGATTTAACGTTATATTTAAACAAGGTATATAAAGAATCACAATAACTGCAGATATACCTATAAAGCTCCACAGTGTCAGGCCAGTGCTAACTGTACACGCTAAATGTTTTCCTAGATCATTTAACTTATGACGAAAGTAATTTTAACGCCTAACTTTCTTATACTATTTTTAAAACCACGTATTATATAACTCAGTTAAGAGAATTTAATTTAAAACGATATAAAAGGTTCGTAGTGCAAAAAAAAAACGAAATGACACTAGTTTTGTGGTGCTATTTATAAAACTGCTATGAATAGGTGTTTGCTAAAAAAAAAAACTTTCTTTAAAATTATGACTTTGTTGAATAAATCCTGTTGTTTAAACATTTAACCTTAGTTACAGGTTATTTAAGAAAAGAGATTGGTAAACGTTTATGACTTTAAGGTATTGGTTGGTTGCTATTTCTACGTATGCCGGGAATTAGGTGTTAAATAATATAGCTGGAATTAAGTTCAAAATTATATGAAAATATTGCTGAGTATATTTTATGAAAAAGAAAATAGTCAAAGCAAACCTTTATCAAGCATATGATTAGTATTACCCCTATTAGAATACCCATTGCACCAGAGAGGAGAATATAAAAGCGTTGTGATCCTAAAATTATTTATTATGAATTAGAATCCAAAAACGCAACATATTTTCCATAATTTTTCTATAATAAGCGGAGAAAACATGTGTGTAGAATTTCGAATATTTTTCATTCCTAGAATTGTGATCTTTCGGGGACGCGGATTTGATCATCTCATCAATCAGAACTTTCTGTTATATTCATCTCCATACGGATATCGTAAATAATTTTTATTTCCTCCGTATAGTGACACTCTATTTAAAAACTCTAGCAATCTTACTAGCCCAGCCTATTTTTTTTTTTTTTTTTAGTTTTACGGTGGAGCTGGTGAGATTATGGGGCCCCGCTTGTGAAAGTGTGGAAAGGATAAGTCCTTATTATGTAGGATTATGGAGTATATATAGAAGTAAACAATTGGTATTTAAATGTGTTGTTGACACGTTGACTGAGACATTGATAAGCATTCTAGCTTTGATCCTCCGCAACGTAATCAACACAGAGTATTCAAATAGCTTATACAAAGAATTTAAAATAAAAACTGAAAGGTATTTTTAGAATGAAAGATTTAGACATTTTAAAATGATTATATTGATTATTATTATTTTAATGAACAATATAACTAATAACAAATATTCAGATATAATAATTCTTGCACAACTTTCCTTCAAGAGCATCGAAAAAAGAAAACCTTCGTTGACCTTTTAAAAAAAACAGAAATTTTAAGTTAAATGGTGTTTTTTAAACATGTTTGAACTTGTCTGTTGAGCCGGTCAATTGATGCTTTACACTCAACAAAAATACCGTTGAAAAGTGGAAAGGATTCGGTCACACGTTTCGATGTGTTAATACTTCATCATGTAGGGATCATGTACGAAGAAAATGTTTCCTCAATAGTTTAAATAAATTATAACATTGTTTAACATCACATCATTTATTGTACTTAATATAAAATGGTATTTTACAGAACTAACTAAAAAAATATCGTTTACGAATGAAAAATGTATTTTTGATAAACTTTAATTTACTTTAATCATTTTAGAAAATACAGTGTAATATTTAAACAAGGGCGTGAACTCTGTCTCGCAATTAACGCTAATTTAACAAACATTCGTGAATATGTCTTTCCCTCAGTTAATGTCGTCATACGTTAAAAAAAATCTCACGCCACCGTCAACGAATTACACCCGTGAATTAATAAAGCCCACAATATCCAAAATAGGCGCTGAGCGCACAGCTGTTTCTCCCTGGTAAGGTAGGGGGAATAAATTTTCGGCATTGGCAATAATTCGCAGAATTTCAGAAATTGAAATATTTACTTGTCAGTAAATGGCAGCACTCGAGCAGTTTAACAACTGCAGATACTTAATTATATTTGCTAGAGTGCTCACATTCTGCGTTCAGTTTTCTAATGGTTTTCTCAAATAGTGTCAAAATTTGTATAATTTTTCTACTTTAAAAACAATTAAATAAAATATTTTTATAGGTAAATACCTAAACAGCAAACTAAACTGTGTCTTAGAAAGGTTAAATTTAAGAATAATAGTAACTGAAAAAGTTATTCACTCGCTGGCTAACATAACTATAATATACATATATACATACATACATATATATATATATATATATATATATATATATATATATATATAACTATATATAAATATCACTTTCACTATATGTACTTAAACAAGAATCCTACTTGGTAATTATGCCAACCGCCCAAGATGGACTTGGGGATGATCTGTTTTCGACCGCCCGCGAAATCGAACTTAAACATTTTAACAATGTAAAAAAGTATTAAAACCGACCCTAAAACCGATCAGTGCCGATGGCTACAAGACCAAATAGTCCAGGAAAATCCAATAAAACCACAGCCATCCCAGTGAAAGATTTTGGGGCAAGTCTAAATTTTAATTGAAATTAAATATTTATTAAAACTAGTAAAAATTTCTTAAATGCATGTAATCAACTTTCCTAATACAAAAATTAAATCACTTGTTGAAAATGAATAATTAAAAAATATATAAACAAATGGCTATTTTTTAAACAGTAATAATATTGATGGACATGAAATAATAATTTGTTCAAATATTAAATTGCAAGTTCTAGAATTATAAGATCAAGAAATAGAAAGTTAACGTTTTTATAAAGACAAAATCTATATATTTTCAAAATGAATACTCTCATAATTTGTTAAGAGTTAATATCAGAAAACAAATAAGAAGTTTATAATGAAAATTATTAAAAGATGATTTTGCAATTAATTGAATAGAATTTATTTTATGTCCATATATACTAAATCTGACATCTAGAATCAAATAACTGTGAAAATATGAATCCAGTCAATTTGGATCTAAAATCCTTAAGATTTATGTTTGGGAGCACAAATATAAATTAAAACCAAAGGCAATAGGAAGTACTTTTGCATGTTACTTCTACAAAAATGTATATGGACATAAAAAAAATAAATAGATGTAAATTAACAAAATAACAAAAATTTTATGAAAAATAATTAAAAATTATATGATATATTTGAAAAGCAAATTTTAAATTATATTTTCATTTTTCAAGTAGTTAAAGCAAAATAGAACAAACAAAAAATGTTTCCAATTATTAATATTATCCTGTGATAAAGCTAGTAAATACATTTTTATGAAATTTTTTCAACCAGCAACTATTAATAAAATTTAAAAATTAATTTAAACTAGGAAAAAGATTCTTAACAAATATTATTGCAATAAGAACGTAACAGATAAATTTATACTCAAACCTAATTTTTAAGGTATAAATTTTCACATAAATCAGTTTGAACATTTTGGTTGGTTTTTAAAACAAAGTCCAGGGATTTATCCACTGGCAGATCAAGCTCGACACACCACAGGTACCAGTATATGGTGACTCGAGTGGGATCATATTTTGACCGCGGCTGAACTGCGCGTTTCGACCCTACAAAGTCCATCATCCCCAGGAATAGCTTACACGAAAAACGAGTAAATATGGGTACTTAGGTACGCACATATGGTGGTAGGGTGTGGAACGCAAAATCGGGGACAGAAATTTTTCCCTGAGAGGATGCAGACTTCGTGGTTTTCCGGGGCAGTATGTGAATGTGGCCCATTTTGTTTTTATTTGTGATTCGATTTTAGGATGTTTTAACTTATTTAATATTTTAAATTCTAAATTATCCATGGTTAATGGATAGCTAAAAAGTTAACATCAGTAATTACAAAGATGTTATGTTACGTAATTGGCATAATAGTGCAAATGTATGCTAAATTTCAAAACTACTTGTTGAAATATACAGGCATATAAAGCCTGGTTTGTTACCTATATTGGTGGCACTGCTCGTTTCTAGAATTAGACGTTTGATTTATTTACGTCACTGCTTCCAATATGTAGTTCTAACAGATAAACCTGAAAGGTTCTTGCTATGCATGAATGGTTTCAACCGATTTTAAGAATAGTCATCAAATTCGTTAAGTAGTAGTTATGTTTAATGCTACATTCTTCACAGATCTATGTAAACCATACAATTTTATTTTAGAGTTTATTTTTAATTACATTTTCAAAAAATAAATTCGGTTCACACTGAACCATCCTAAGCCTCTGGGGCGGAGCCCTGGGGATGGAAGGCTGCACACTGAACTATCCTAAGCCTCTGGGGCGGAGCCCTGTGGATGGAAGGCTGCACACTGAACCATCCTAAGCCTATGGGGCGGAGCCCTGTGGATGGAAGGCTGCACACTGAACCATCCTAAGCCTCTGGGGCGGAGCTCTGGGATGGAAGGCTGCACACTGAACCATCCTAAGCCTCTGGGGCGGAGCTCTGGGATGGAAGGCTGCACACTGAACCATCCTAAGCCTCTGGGGCGGAGCTCTGGGATGGAAGGCTGCACACTGAACCATCCTAAGCCTCTGGGGCGGAGCTCTGGGATGGAAGGCTGCACACTGAACTATCCTAAGCCTCTGTGGCGGAGCTCTGGGATGGAAGGCTGCACACTGAACTATCCTAAGCCTCTGGGGCGGAGCTCTGGGATGGAAGGCTGCACACTGAACCATCCTAAGCCTCTGGGGCGGAGCTCTGGGATGGAAGGCTGCACACTGAACCATCCTAAGCCTCTGGGGCGGAGCTCTGGGATGGAAGGCTGCACACTGAACCATCCTAAGCCTCTGGGGCGGAGCTCTGGGATGGAAGGCTGCACACTGAACTATCCTAAGCCTCTGTGGCGGAGCTCTGGGATGGAAGGCTGCACACTGAACCATCCTAAGCCTCTGGGGCGGAGCTCTGGGATGGAAGGCTGCACACTGAACCATCCCAAGCCTCTGGGGCGGAGCCCTGGGGATGGAAGGCTGCACACTGAACCATCCTAAGCCTCTGGGGCGGAGCCCTGGGGATGGAAGGCTGCACACTGAACCATCCTAAGCCTCTGGGGCGGAACCCTGGGGATGGATCTACACCAAACCATCATGGGAATATGTTGAACAATCCCTCCAAATTTCATTAAATTTTGTTCAGCGCCTTATCAGTTAATACATATCATTATAAATATAATAATTAAGTAAATATTGATCAATCTCAACACAAATAATTCAATATAATGACTATAACAGGTTTTGTATTATTGTTGAGTTACTTCGGTAGTTTCTGGTTTCGTAAAGAATGCTCTTTCCCATAAAGTTGATATTTGATTATGTCTTATATTGTGGCTCTAAGGCTGTTTTTAAATGCATTAAATTCTTAATTGTTTAATGTTTCAGAAATAGAATGTCGTATTAGTTTGAAATTTTCGATACGAAAAGTGAACCTAAAGTAGATGCAACACTAGTGTGGGTTGAACATTTGAGCACAGTGTCAACATTAGCTCGAGGTTGGTCACGTGGGCAGGAAATGAGAGTATTATATCCAGTGGTGACACTCAATGTGATTCGCCTAATTTGTGTTATTCATTTGCTTTCTTATGATGTTATATCCAGGTGTGACTTGTTTACGTTTGTGAGATATTGTTCACTGCAAGGTTTTTATTTCGTTAGGTGTAATTGATTTAGCCTACTATTTGTAAATCGCGAAGAAGTCTATAATGTGACGTTTGTTTGGTTTTATTTACGCTTCACTCTTGCATATACTTTAGTCCATTAAAGGACTCTGTTACCGTGTAACCATTGGCATGTCATTCACCCAGTTCTCAAGCGGGAGAGGTGTAAAACATCCAAACACCTTAGTGAGAACGACTAAAGATTTAAAACGCAAGTTCCCGTAATCGCATTTTCTAAGTAAAGACGGCATTTGCCATGTTGGTAAAAGCCTAGAGCTTTAGTAAATATATTCACAGTTATTAAAAGATCTAAAGAGGTCCATCTTTGCAAAAGTTGAGTGTTTTTGGTAGAGAAATGCGTTCAGACAAAAGAATTAAATAAAAAAATTGTGAGAAGTTAATCTGGGGTCCTAATAAAGCAAAATACGTCTTCGAGAAATATGCTAGGAAACTGTACAAATCTGGTGACTAAAATAAATAGGTTCAAAACAGTCTCAAAACATTTTTGTGTTTTGTTATATCACCGCCTGCTGCAAACGCCTGTCCTATTCAAAACTTGCAGAAAACAGAAAATGAGCCCTTGGAGTGCTGAAACAGTCTCATCAGAATTAAAAACCCACGATTAGATTGCATGTAGGAAACAATCTCGTGTATAAAACTCATAGAACAGAATAAATGTATCTATATTTTAGAATATTTTGTAGCTGTCTTGGAATCTTCAATATGCCCTTGCTCTACTGCTAAATATTCGCTTTCTTGGAAAGTTTAATCTCTTTTCTACCCCTTTTATATTTTCCCGTTTTCCACTTTGTATAACGAGTTTTCTAGGAAGGGTTAATACTTTTCCTACCCCTTCTGCTGCAATTAACTTGTCTACCGACACCAGATTCATATTTTTCCGTTTCCGGAAATAATCAAGTATTATTTTTTCGTATTAAAACACTTTTTTTCTTTAAGCTAGCAAACTCTATAATTAAGATACTATGATCGATTTGTCAGCGAAAACACTTTTTAACTTTTCAAACGTTGGCAATCTATAATTGGATTTCCGTTTTCAAAATTTAAATTTTTACTTCAGCAGCTTTAGAGGTGCCCTGGGGAAAAGAGATTTTACAAGCTCATTCTAATGCGAAGGATTTTATGAAGTTCATGAATAAAAAACACCTCATTCTATTATTTGAAAAAATGGTGCCTATTCATTTGCATTTATGATTATTCATTTCACAAGAATTATTCATTAAGTTAGGCAGTGTAAAACCAGTTAATCTTTTTTATTGTGGTAATCTGCTTTCATGCTGAGGAACAATCGTTTTTAAGACACAACGAGTCACTCTTCTAGTACAAATTTAAGGGCAAATAATAGCCACTAAGCATTTTAAAAACTTTCTATTTAAACACTTTTTTAATATTATGATTGTATAAGAAAAAGGTTTACAATAAAACTATTATATTAATACTTTATATTTAGTAATAAATTTTATTAACAGAAACACCCGTTCCATTAATCCAAACATATGAGTATGGACTGTATTTTAAGTAGTGTGTGTGTGTGTGTGTGTGTGTGTGTGTGTGTGTGTGTGTGTGTTGCAACGGGGTGAGAGACCGTCGCAAGTGGGAAATAAGTAATTTCCTGTTTTTTAGAAATAAAGCTGTTTTTAAAATAATCAAGTAGGGAATTATACAATTATTAAAGAGGGAAAAATTAAATAAAACAGTAAATAGAATAGTTAAGCCACATTAAAGAATGTTATAAAATGAATTTGTAATAACTAACTAAATTTGAACATCGAGAGTGAAGCGAAAAAATTCTAAGTGCCTAAAAAAGCTATTTTTCGAACCAAACCACGTAGAACTTTCATCGACATTTTAAAAGAACCACAATAACCTAGAATGAACATTAGAAAAAACAGAATTCAAAAAACTTAAGAAACAAAAAAGTTACAGCCGTTTAAATAAAATAGACATTTTTCAGTGTTCTAAAATTAATTATCAAACTATGCAAGCTAAAACAGATTCGTTGCCCGACTTGCCTGTACAAGGAATAAATCGAGCGATAGCAAACTTGCAGGCGGGGTGCGGTAGGTTAAATTCACCGCTATATATACTTGGTCTCTAAGCCTTTAGAGACAGTCTGTAAAAATTTTCTAACACGAGGTGCCGCGGGACGCTATGCTGGACCGCGAGTAGAGACCGTCAGTAGGCCAGATGGACAATAACCTCAGCGCTTTCGACATCCAGGACCACCAAGGATGAAGGCTCCAGACTCAGCCTCCAGGACGCTCGAATAGAGGGAAACCACCACCGACGAACCAGGGATGGCGACTTCCGGTGTCCAAGGACCAGGGAATCCAGACGAGGGACCCCAAGGACCGGCAAGAACATCTTTGGCAAGTCATTTTCTTTATTCGAAATCAGTCACGTCAAATTTAGTTAGTTAATTTTATTAAATTCAAACAAATTTGCAAGCTTAAAACAATGACTTCACTCTTTATAAAATTTTAATAAATTGTATGCTAAGTAAATGAATTTATGTGCTCAGAATATTTAAAATAATGAATATTAAAATTACAAAAGGTTTTTGGCCATAAGCCGTTTATTTAAAGAAAATGAGAAATTTTCGAATATTATAAATTTAAAAATTAAAGGTCATAAGTTATGAATTTACCAATTCCATATAGGAGATAAAATATTATTATGTGTAATTTTGAAAATGATTTTATGTTAATGTAAATGTAATAAATCTATATGCAAAGAATAATTTTTTAAAGCATAAGAAACAAGAAATAACTCAGTGAATTGTTTTGCTAATATAATTGTGTAATACTTTGAAGGATAAATTTTCTTTTTTATTTCAATAAATAGAGTTAAATATGTCATAAAAATCAAGATTATTTGCATTCCATCCTGTGTCAAATAACCAATAAAAACTGTTTAGCTTTTTCCAACTAATATAAAAATGATTATCAAATCAGTAAACAAATTTAATTAAATTTCATTAAATGGTAATAGATAAAGCCTAATGTTTTAAAGAGTTTCTCTCTACTAATTTCATGAGCTAGTCTAAAGATTAGTTGGTTTTTTGTAATAAAAGTCCAGAGATTTATCTACTGGCAGATTGTGTTTAAGAGGACACAGGAGCCTTTTAAAATAGGTATTTTTAAACACAATCATATTTTGCACGTTCCCTTGCTGTTTCTGCAGATCATCATCAGGTGGTAAGACTCTGGGTTTATTATGTGTATTATTCTAAATGTGTTTCTTTCCAGCTGACTATTAATTTGACATGTGTGACTATACTTAGACCAGACACAATTGATACACTAATTTAGGAGTGTTTATACGTATTTTAAATAGTAGTCAGCGGGAATAGGCTTGTTGTGGGTTTGGCCCTACGAGCAGGAAACATACACTTTACTCTGGGAGTTTAGCACGGTTTTACCAGCAGGGTGATAGGCAGAGGTTTGGTTGTTTATAAATATGTTTTCTTGTCAACAATTAAATTCTAGTATTCTGCAAGAAAGGTTTTAAACAACGCAAGCAGACGACCGCGTGGTGATGCGGTGGTACGGGACCGTAGAGGTAAGGTAAGGTGAGGTGGGGGGGACGTTGCAGAATTGGCGCCCATACGGTAGGGACTTTGAACAGGTTCCCTATATCAAAATTGAATAATTAAATAATAGAAATGAATCGAGATAGTTTAAATAAATGAAGTCAAAGTGTTTTGAATAATGTAATTAAATTTTTAAATAAAAATATAAATTGAACAAATCCAAGAGCGTACTAATAAAATAAATAAATAAATGAATTTGAATAAGGATCGAGTCGAAAGAGCGGGTAGGAACCATCTGGCCTAAACCAAATCGAAAAGAAAGGAATAAGGAAATAAATAAATAATTGAATATTAAATAGTAGATCAAAATGTCAAAACCCGAGATAGATAAATTGATGGCCTATTTCAAGGCAAAGGAGGAAAAAGACAAAGAAGAGCGAGAGAAAGAGAAGGCGGAAGCAAGACAAAGAGAGAAAGAGAGAGATGAAAAAGAGAAACGATTCAGAGAGGAGGAGAAACAATTGAGAGAGGAAGCAGAACAAAGGGCGAAGGAGAGGGAGGACAAAGAAAAACAATGGAGAGAGGAAGAGAAACAGTTGAGAGAGAAAGAGAAGGCGGAAGAGAAACGATTAAGAGAGGAAGAGAGACAACTGAGAGAGAAGGAAAAAGCCGAAGAGAAAATGGAAAGACAACGGTTATGGGAGGCTTTCCAGGGAAAGTTCGATGACTACCAAAAAGAAAATGAGACTAAGACAAGTCATATATATGAAAAGTTAAGCGAACATGAGACAGAAATAGAGAGATTGAAAACTAAAACGGAAACAAAAACGGCTAAATTAAACGAGAAAGTACAGGATATCCAAGAGGACATTAAAACGGTAAAGCAACAAGTCGCAAAGGTAAAGCGAACCGCTGGAGCGGGAATAGTAACACAAGTTTGCTTACCAAGGGTAATAGACAGGAACGGGGAGGCTACGTACCGTAGGATTGAGTTCTGGGGGAATGACAAGGAAGATCCAATGACATTCCTAGGGGAAATAGAAGATCTATTTTCTGAAATAGACAATACTATGGACGAGACTGCAAAATTAAGAATTGTAGAACGATATTTGAAAGGGGCAGCGGATGCATGGTGGAAAGCCATAAAAAACAATACAGAAACTTATTCTGAATTCAGGCAGGAATTCACGGAGCATTTCTGGAGTTATCGCCAGCAGGATAGGGTACGCAGACAGATAAATCAAGGGCGCTACCATAATAATGGACCATACTCTATGGCAGAGTATTTTATTATGATGGTAAACAGGGCGAAAAACTTAGACCCGATAATCCCAGAGAACCATCTCATCTTCATGTTAATGAAACACTTTGGGAGTAATGTTCAGCTAGCTAGTGTGGGGAACCCCACAAGTAACATCAAACAAGCGATAGTTTTCCTACAACAGCTAGACAGCGTTACTGACAACGGAAATGGTAATGGGATCGCTCAAAGAAGTCAACAGAGGCAGGTTGCTCCAAACCAACAACCTAACCCTAACCCAAGGTCCCATGGTGATACCGCAAAATACCAAGAGACCAAGTATCCTAAAAACCATCATCCTAAATCGCCTATCCCCGGACCAAGCGACCACAAGCCAAAAAACTAAATATAAGGATCTCTGGCAACAATCAGGGAGATAAGTTAACCAGGTTAGAGATCCGAGGCACAAAGAAGTCAAAAATAATTCAGAGCGAGAGACCGAAGGAAAAGCCGGTTTACCATCATAATAAGATCAGGCTAGGCGGTTTTTCCATGTCTATTAGGGACGATTTGTTAGAGGAAAGAATTGACTCGGTTGTAAAACTGGAGAATGTAGACCAGTGTCCAGTGATAGAGTGTGAAATTAAAGACCATAAGCTAATTGCACAAGTTGATACAGGTGCCCAAATGTCTGTGATTAAAACAGGAAAATACATAGCCCTAAAACAAAACGGGAATTTATTCTATGAGCTACCTATAGCTAATGTAGCGATAGTCACAGCATTAGGGTCAACCTGTAAACGAGTCAAGTTACAAACAATGCTACCTCTAACATTAAACGGACACACAAAGGAATTTGTTTTCTTGATTGTGGACAATCTACGGGTTGACCTCATCTTGGGAGCAAATACTTTGTGTGCGTTAAAAGCCCGGATAAACATGGAGAGATCGTTCATGACGTATGAAATTGATGGATATCTGCTGCACCAGGAGTTTCTTGTATCGAATAATAATAAAAATAATATAAAACAAGAGATAGGGTGTAATAAAATTAATAAAATAACAAACAAAAATACTAACAAAAATGTAATATGTTCCGACGTTACAAGCGGGGAACAGGAAATAAATATAATAGATCCGTCTTGTATAGACGGGCAAATTAACGACGGCAAATTAACACCTATAGAGCCGACATTGGAGTGCCCGATAGTGAATAGCGTGCAGAAGGGGCTGTTCACGGGAAAGGATCAGGAAGATGGGTCCTTGTGCGAGTTAGGCGATGACAAACTAAAAAATAAACAAACACGAAACAAAAATATAACTAAAAATGTAAAATGTTCCACCGATACAAGCGGGGAACAGAAAATAAAATTAAAACAATTGTCAACGAATAAGGTTAAGAACGAGATTACCAAAAATTTAAATAACAAATTGTGCGAAAATTCGAGGAAGAGTGAATTATTAAACTGTGAAAGAGCGGAATCAAGTAAGCTAACGGGCTTAAACAAAGCAAAAAATGGGTTAACCAAGCCTACAACAAACAAATTAAATAATGACGAGGGAGGATTCAACGAATTAAATAAAAATGGCTACAAGCCGAAACAAATAAAATTCCAGCAAGTTAGGGAAAGACCTAATTGTCGGGAAACAAATCCGTTAGACTTAATAAGAATTCCAAAGCACTTTAATTCTAATCAATCTTGCTTGAAAACGAAGTCCAAATTGTTTGCTAAAAATAAATTTAGAAGTAAATCTCACCAGTATAAAAATTATCAAAATAAACCAAGTAAAAATAAATCAAAAATAAAAATAAAATACAGGAATTACGCACAATGGCGTAACACAAAACGCCGAAAGAAAACCAGAACGCGTAAAACATATCTAAAAATAAATACGATTAAATTGGAAAATACAAATAATCATTGCATATTAAATAAACAAGAAATGTTGAAGTTACCAGAATTGCTAAACAGTTTTTCAGACGTGTTTAATGAAAGGTTTGATGAATGATTAAAAAATATTTTAAAAACTAAATACTATCAAGAAAGGCAGTACAAATAAATAACCGCTGTACTTTTAAATAAACCAGAATTGTCTAGGTTGAAATAATTTATAATAAAGTATCCAGATGTTTGAATGAAATACCCAGCGAGTCAAACAAATGTAAACAAAGGCTCAAGGTTAAGGGCAATCACTTGTGTTTGTAAACAAGGCCGCAAGGAAATATCCGGTGGACGGGCGGGGAACGAGTTTATAAAAACTTTCCTTGCAACAAAATAAGCCGGACGTACCAAAATAGTAGAGGGCAAAAAAGCCTAAATCTATTTAAAACAGGACAAAGTCAATAGGATGTTCTACGGAAGTTCCAAAAATAATTTAAAGAGAAATGTTTAAGGGATATGAAACAAACTCAGGAACAATAACCTGATTTGTTACAATTAATCAAATCAACTGTGTCAACAATTATAAAATATCTTGTAATGTACCCTGTAAAATTGTATATGATGTTATAAACGTTAAGAAGTTTTATGACAAGTAAAGGGATTCTAGAATGTGACCCTTACACTTATCGTAATCCTAAAAGTACAGAAATGCCTAATTAGAATATTGTTCAATAATAGAACCAGTACGCGAGCGATAAGCTAACTTAGGCAGGAATCAAATTGTCAGAATGATTAACAAAATGATTTAATGTAAAAACAAGAATAAGCAGTAATTGAATAAGGCTAAATCTAGACTTTCAGATTAGCTACTTATTTGTAATGGGACGAATGTTAAAATCTAAAACAAACTATTTAATAACTGAAACAACATTACAAAAGTATTATTTAGGAAGTCTTTGTGTATATTGAGCAAACATTGGCGAGCTACCTCCACTGCTTAAATCAAACAAGCTGGTTAAATCAAGCAACAATCAGAGAGATAGCAGGCGAATCTTAATGACTTGTACAACAAATACGCGGACAGACCTTTGCAAAATCAAACAAGAAATTTGTGTGCATGAAATAGTGGGTCGTTAGATCAGACTATCACTGTACAATATAAAACAAGAAAACTTGTGTACTAACGATCAAGGTCGCAACAATAGAAACTTTGCATTAAAATCAGAAGCAATCAAGATTTATCAAGTGGACTTCGATAATCTGGACACAAGCCAGTCTTATTAACTGTACAATCTAAAGATAGAGAATTTAAAAGGCAAGTTTCGTTCCGTTTAATATGATAAGTAGAATTGTTGTATTAGAATGTTTACAAGCCAGCTCATTGACCTTGTCAGGTAGTTTGGAATGTGGAATCCACGCAATAGTTAGCCGCTACGGAAGGTTTATCGGAAAATAAACAAATTAAACTTGATAAACTGTGCTTCCACAGCTGACCCAATAATACGTAATAGTTAAGATATGAATGGAATATGTTTAAAAAATAGTATTGTAAGATTAGTTAGGTTTTTAATTGCAAGTCATTGTTTTTAAAGCCATAACTAGTATAAAATGAAATTGACGTGGTAAATATATAAAGGAAATGACAGCCATTAGTGTGGTGAATAATGTGTAATTTGACAAAATAAAAGTTAGTGTAAACAAATGTGACTAAAAAATTGCTAATTGACTTGTGTTTGAAGTGTTTCAGGGTGAAAACTTCTCAAGAAACAAGAGAATAATAATAAGAAAATTTTGTAATAGAATAAGATAGTTTAAGTAATAATAAGATAAGGAATTGGTAAAAAACATTTTAACAAAGTAAAACATTTTTAACCTCTCAAACGGGGAAATTGCAACGGGGTGAGAGACCGTCGCAAGTGGGAAATAAGTAATTTCCTGTTTTTTAGAAATAAAGCTGTTTTTAAAATAATCAAGTAGGGAATTATACAATTATTAAAGAGGGAAAAATTAAATAAAACAGTAAATAGAATAGTTAAGCCACATTAAAGAATGTTATAAAATGAATTTGTAATAACTAACTAAATTTGAACATCGAGAGTGAAGCGAAAAAATTCTAAGTGCCTAAAAAAGCTATTTTTCGAACCAAACCACGTAGAACTTTCATCGACATTTTAAAAGAACCACAATAACCTAGAATGAACATTAGAAAAAACAGAATTCAAAAAACTTAAGAAACAAAAAAGTTACAGCCGTTTAAATAAAATAGACATTTTTCAGTGTTCTAAAATTAATTATCAAACTATGCAAGCTAAAACAGATTCGTTGCCCGACTTGCCTGTACAAGGAATAAATCGAGCGATAGCAAACTTGCAGGCGGGGTGCGGTAGGTTAAATTCACCGCTATATATACTTGGTCTCTAAGCCTTTAGAGACAGTCTGTAAAAATTTTCTAACACGAGGTGCCGCGGGACGCTATGCTGGACCGCGAGTAGAGACCGTCAGTAGGCCAGATGGACAATAACCTCAGCGCTTTCGACATCCAGGACCACCAAGGATGAAGGCTCCAGACTCAGCCTCCAGGACGCTCGAATAGAGGGAAACCACCACCGACGAACCAGGGATGGCGACTTCCGGTGTCCAAGGACCAGGGAATCCAGACGAGGGACCCCAAGGACCGGCAAGAACATCTTTGGCAAGTCATTTTCTTTATTCGAAATCAGTCACGTCAAATTTAGTTAGTTAATTTTATTAAATTCAAACAAATTTGCAAGCTTAAAACAATGACTTCACTCTTTATAAAATTTTAATAAATTGTATGCTAAGTAAATGAATTTATGTGCTCAGAATATTTAAAATAATGAATATTAAAATAACAAAAGGTTTTTGGCCATAAGCCGTTTATTTAAAGAAAATGAGAAATTTTCGAATATTATAAATTTAAAAATTAAAGGTCATAAGTTATGAATTTACCAATTCCATATAGGAGATAAAATATTATTATGTGTAATTTTGAAAATGATTTTATGTTAATGTAAATGTAATAAATCTATATGCAAAGTATAATTTTTTAAAGCATAAGAAACAAGAAATAACTCAGTGAATTGTTTTGCTAATATAATTGTGTAATACTTTGAAGGATAAATTTTCTTTTTTATTTCAATAAATAGAGTTAAATATGTCATAAAAATCAAGATTATTTGCATTCCATCCTGTGTCAAATAACCAATAAAAACTGTTTAGCTTTTTCCAACTAATATAAAAATGATTATCAAATCAGTAAACAAATTTAATTAAATTTCATTAAATGGTAATAGATAAAGCCTAATGTTTTAAAGAGTTTCTCTCTACTAATTTCATGAGCTAGTCTAAAGATTAGTTGGTTTTTTGTAATAAAAGTCCAGAGATTTATCTACTGGCAGATTGTGTTTAAGAGGACACAGGAGCCTTTTAAAATAGGTATTTTTAAACACAATCATATTTTGCACGTTCCCTTGCTGTTTCTGCAGATCATCATCAGGTGGTAAGACTCTGGGTTTATTATGTGTATTATTCTAAATGTGTTTCTTTCCAGCTGACTATTAATTTGACATGTGTGACTATACTTAGACCAGACACAATTGATACACTAATTTAGGAGTGTTTATACGTATTTTAAATAGTAGTCAGCGGGAATAGGCTTGTTGTGGGTTTGGCCCTACGAGCAGGAAACATACACTTTACTCTGGGAGTTTAGCACGGTTTTACCAGCAGGGTGATAGGCAGAGGTTTGGTTGTTTATAAATATGTTTTCTTGTCAACAATTAAATTCTAGTATTCTGCAAGAAAGGTTTTAAACAACGCAAGCAGACGACCGCGTGGTGATGCGGTGGTACGGGACCGTAGAGGTAAGGTAAGGTGAGGTGGGGGGGACGTTGCAGTGTGTGTGTGTGTGTGTGTTTGTGTGTGTGTGTGTGTGTGTGTGTGTGTGTGTGTGTGTGTGTGTACTTGTGCATGTGTGTTTGTATGTGTGTGTTAGTGTGTGTGTGTGTGTGTGTGTGTGTGTGTGTGTGTGTGTGTGTGTGTGTGTGTGTGTATGTGTGCATTTAATTATTATTGAATATGCTTTGCATTAACACGAATATTCATAAAACAATATGGTCGAAGCTTCTCGTCAATGTAACATATTGATATGTGCAAGAGCTTCATACACTGTTTAAAGCTAAAACATCAATGATATTAATTGAACTACGAGCGATGGCACATCGTCATCATGAGGGTTGGGAAATAAAGTTTTACTTGTGGATAATCGATGTTATTTATTTAAATTAAGGAATCACTGCAAATTTGCTTCAAGCTGTTAAGGTTTTTCCGAACATAAATATTAATAATTATATACGATTATGTTTACACCAGTCTCCAGTTAAAATGGGTATATGGCTTTAGTATGGGGGCACAAACAATGAGTTAAATATAGACAAAAGGAAACATTGTTTCAAATGAAGTTACTTTATTTAAAAAATAATTGTTATTATTCTATCATGTGCTAGTTATTTCAATCATTATATAATGAATTTAGTTAAGGTCCAACGTAAAGTACGCCCATTTCATATATATATATATATATATATATATATATATATATATATATATATATATATATATATATATATATATATAAAGAACTAAGTCAAAATACAAATACAAGAATTATGACTTAGTTCTTTATTAATTCACAAGAATACATATTGCGATATTTATATATATATATATATATATATATATATATATATATATATATATATATATATATATATATATATATATATATATATATATATAAGTAATATTATAATACAATATCACAACAAATAGCTAGTAGGTAGTATCTAGACGAAGTTAGTTGAAAATGCTGACACTGTAGCGGCGTCAGGCTTAGAAGAGTAAAGTATTATAAATGTGTTCTTGTTTTTAAAACAAAAGGTCATATTAAGTAAATGTTTATATTAGGTTTGTGTGCAAAAAGTTTTAAAACATTATATTACTTTAATATTTTACCATCAATACATACATGTATACGAATATTTTTTTTATTGAATATAGTAGTCAGCTACAGACAAATAATTTAAACAAACACATATTTATGGTTCTTTTTTGAGGTAAAATAATTGTTACATAACGAAAATGGCAGTTTTGTACAGTAGTGTTTTCCGCAGTAGTGGTGTAATAACAGTATGAGGGAACACAAAATATTAACAGTTCGAGAATGTTTCTTCAAAATGTCAATTCATCAGACTATTGTAACGCAATTCTTAGGGGTTGTAAGTCGTTAGGCTTGAGAATACGTTCAGGTATTTGTCGTGACCCAACATTTCTTTGTCAGAACGAAGAAACTTGTGCTCAGAATCCGGATACACTATTATTTTAAGGGTAGTTTGTCTTTTATTACTTTAGGTGCTTTTTTCACCCCTTCGCTAAAGTTTTATTTTACTCTGAACATTATTCCAATAACAGTAATCAGGTTCATACTTTTTAAAGGAGTTATTCTTCTTTCTATTAATTAAAAAAGAAATAGAAAATGTATCATTTGAATAATTAATCTACAAATCGGCTACACGTATCTTCCATTATCACGGTCATCATCAATTCTTTTACTCTTAATGACGTCCGAGGAGATACTTTTATGAAGGCAAATTTAGAAAAAGTTACAAATTACGGAAAACTAAAACATTTATTTTAACATTTTAGTCAACTATAAAGTCATAAATTATTATGAGTTTATTCATCTCTTATGAAACCTGAGCTAGAGAAATCTTTTTTCAATTAGCGAAGGGTTGTACCCGCACAACTTGCTTCGAGAGTAATGAAGGTTCACCTAAAATGAACAGTATTTGGAGTAAAAATGCAATACTACATTATATCGTTAACCTCATACTGCCTTAAACCCAAAGTGAATTCAGTTAATATCCCCAAAATCATTCAACTTATTTTTACTAAGGCATATTACATCGTTAATACCTAGTGCGTTCAGTCATTAATCCCAAAATACAGTCCATTATTATTCTCGTGGTACATTTAAATGTTGTCTCGTAATTCAATCCGTCATTAATCCCAAAATGTGTTAAAGTTTTAATCCCATGGTATATTAAGTAATTCCATTGTTCATTCAGTCATAATAGCAAAATCTTTCAGGTAATAATTCCATAGTACATTAGGTCGTTAATTTCACATTGCATTAAGTCATTATTCCCAAAATATATCCAATTATTAATCCTATAGTACATTAAATTCACAGCACATTCTGTCATTAATCCCAAATTACATCCAATTATTCAAACCGTTAAATCCAATCATTAAACCGTTAATTTCACGGAGCATTCAGTTTATAATTTTAAAAAGCATTCTACTATTACTCCAATTGTAGATTAAATCGTACTCCTATACAACATTCAGTCACTAATGCCATAGTTCAATCAGTCATGATTCAAACATATCTCGTGTCACTAATTCCCTAGCGTATTTAGTCAATAATCCCACTATAAATTCAGCTCATTATATCTAAATTCAGTTATATGGAATACAAGTTTTCTATAAGTTCAAAGATTATATTTCCCCCATTTTAGTCGTTTAGTCAAAATTGTATTTGTTTTATCTAAAACTCAAACCAAACTTTTTAGTTTCGTATCGGAAGATTTCAAAGATGGTTGGATTTCAAATTTAGCTGGATCTATAGTTTTCTAAATCCATCTGTGCTCACTATACTCCCTTTACCAAATTTGGTTTTTTACGAAATCAAAGGATCATCATTGGTTCTGGTAATTCAACTTGGTAACGACCAAAGTTATTACCAAGTGATGACTAGTTAGATTTAACACTTAGTTCCCGCTGGGGTGATAGATTTTGCAAGAACACAGTCTGGCTCTCGGGGAAACGTTAAATAAAAACCACAGATTGTCAGAGAGAAACAAAACCTAAACAGAATCTATTCGATTGAGAGATATGTATATATCTTTTCTAGGATAAAAATTCAAGAACATTATAGTTTTAGAATAATTAACTAAAAATTGTTCTACATTATTTCGAAATAATTTTAATCGACCAAGTTAAGATATAACTATAATTGTTTGGAAAATATTTCTTCATCCTTCCTTTATAAAGAGTGAACGCTAATTTTATTTCAATAATACAAAATTCTACAGGATAGTACTGTATATTAAACCAAATGATCTAATATCAGCTGCTTTGCAGAAATATTTGTTTATTCTTTAATCTCATTTAATTTGTATGAGTAACAATGTATTAGATTTATTTAGCTTCTAAAAATGAGGTTTATGATTTTCATTAAATGATTTCCTAACAAAAACAAAAAATGTTTTCTTACGTCCATATTGTGATATCTAGACAGAGCTCTTGGGTACATAAAACAAAAACTGGCAACAGTTATATTTCCCGTGTCTTCAAAAATATCCCTCACTAAGTCCATTTATATGATTTTTTTAATAGATTCTTATTAAGGGAAGTTTATCCAAATTTTTTTAGGGATAGAAGAAGATTATGATAATAATTAGCATTAAGTATGGAACATAAAACCGAATGGTAAGGGGTGCCATGCCATATGTTGAGAGAGTCACGTACGTGACGTATACTCACTCTTTATTGATCTCACAGACCGGTGTCTACCCGTTAAACCCATTATGTTAGAGAAGGATACGGATGTGCCGATAAAGTAGAAAGTGTAAAAAGTATCCCCTTGTCCTTTGCTTAACTGGGAGGACCATAACTTGCGCAGGATCTTTACATAAAGCAGACTGCTCTCAATTGAGGCCAGAATAGGTGTGCCCCATATACCATGAACATGAAAATACGTATAAAAGTAGTGTAAATTTTCCCCAACTCTAACTAGAATGCATTTTTGTATACACATCAAATGTTAATATTTTGAAAAAACTGTTGTTAGATGAATCTTTTTTTTCTGTTCCAATAAACAGTTTCGTCGGTTGGCTTTCGGTTGACAATAAAATGAGGGATGATTTGAAAATAACAGCAGACTACCCGTCAGTATATTGATATAAAGGAATGTTGAATATTATGTATACCGTTTTTTTCGAGTTTAAATAACTCAATAATTAAAGTCTTAATCTTTCCATATATTCTAATATTTTAATGAACAGATTATTGCTATTCTCAAAACTGTTCTTGGCAAGGACGTTTAAAACGGAAAAGTGTTTTCTTTTTGTTATTTATCACAAAGTTATATCAAAATAAAAAAGCTATCAGAATATCAGTAGGATAGAAGAACAAATAAGTTGTTCATTGCTAATATTCCGCTGTTGTCGCGTAGGCATTTACAATAGAAACAAGCATATCTAAATATGAAGCATTGATAGCTGCACGCAGAGACAATGTTTGTGAGTACCAGTTGTTGTGGATACACTGAAATCGCAAATGATAGTAGAGACCAGAAGTCATTGAAGATCACAGAAATCTCTTCGAAGCTGAGAAAACACTTTTCTAATTTTAATTTCACTATGAAATTTCCAAACGGGATCTAAATTAAGTAGCCTATAATCAAATCATGGTAAAATTATGGATTTATTTATATTTATAAATTAAAATAGGGGAGGAGTAATGTAAAAACCATAAGGTGTCCATATTACCTTCATTTCCATTTCCAATTAGAAAATTTTCAAATAAAATATTTTATCAAAGATTTATAATTTTTTAAATAACACCGATAATCGTCCAACAGAAACAACAAAGCGTGCACTAAGGTATGTGATTATTTTCGACTTGTTATTCTTTTTATTTTAAGATTTTCTTTCTTTAATATTTATATTATACTTGAAGATTATGAGGTTTGTTTCAAGTTAGGTCCATGTTCAATATGGTTTTTGGATATAATAGTTATGCTATCTAACTCCCTTACAACTACCAAATAACATAAATGTTTTGCAAACTTTTTGGCGAACATTTAGATTTTGTCATCACCTAGTGAGCGCACTATTTACGTCGTCTTAACTATTTTACACTTTTTATCTAATTTTGTGATATTGCTAAACTTGTGATATTAGACTATTTGGAATTAAATGACATCTTCCCTTTATCAACCACACACAAGCAAAATCCGATTTAGTTGACCTTTAGACAATAGTTACCACATAAAGACAGTTTAAAGTGGTTTTGACGGGGAATCCTCACCTATGCGTTTAACGACGTCATTCTTTTATTAAAAAAAAAATATCGTTTGATTTAGTGATGTATATATCTTTTAATATAAATTACTAGTTTTATTTGTCAATATGAACGTTAACTTAGAAGGACTTTATGAAAATTAGGGATTATTTAATAAAACACCATCCCGAAGTCGCAAGTCGGTGAGGGATTCGTTGTTACGCCGTTATAGAAGTTAAAGGTTTGCTAGTGGGATTCAAGGTATTTAGATAATAATTTTATCAAACTTCACCTATTAGTAAACAAAAGAAACATTTTGTATAAAATGGTAGTAGAGTCTCCAAAGTTTGTAAAAATAATTATTATGTATATTACTAAGGCAAAATAATTCAAACAAATAAGAAAAAAATAGAGTGAGGGAATCTCTGCCATGCGTGTAACCGTGTTACTTTTTCTGCGCGTAGAACTGTTCAATAGGCTTAAATAGACTGTTTCACGGTTTCATAGACTGAAATAGACGGTTTTCAATAGACTGAAATATATTGAGTATTTATATTAGGTTATATACGCTATTTGTTTTATAATATTATTTTTTTCTTATTAACATCTTCATCAGTATACAAAAGTGAGAATCTTTTATCAAAACCTTTGAAAAAACAATTTATTTAGGCCTGCACAAGTTTTAATTTTACTAAACTATTAGAAAATCTAGAAATTATTGTTTCTGCTGGTTTATATGTTGAACTATAAGACAAACGTTTATAAATTTTACATCAGCAAATGAAGTTTTATAGAAAGGAATAGTGCAATATACAGAGCACGATTTGCGTACAATATCAAGGTCACAGGGTCAGATTTGTGAGACTATTCCTAAGATGTACACAATGTAGAACTTCGATCAGCTGAGCCTGTGCGAGTGGGAGTGTGCGATGTTAAAGTGCGAGAATAATATGTATGGTGCAGACTACGTCCTCACTTAATACCCAGAGAAATGTTTTTTCAAATAATAAAATTGATAGATTTAATTTTTCGCAAAAGTCTCTACTATACCAAACATTAAATTGTTACTTTGGGTATTTGTAGGACATAATTCGATTGTAATATTCGTTTAAGGAGGTCAAGCGTCAGATAATAAACTGTCCCTAATACATTATTGTATTTCCAATTACACGATGTAATCTCTAATCCCCAAAGTGAAGGCAACAACAAGCCTGTATTTGCTAATTGGAAACACAATCCCAGGTGTTGCGCTCTTGTAGAGACAGGGTGTACGCCTTACAACCCCCAAAGGATTCCTACTGCAACGTGAAACACTATTGATGTCTATTCTCAGTTTAATTTTAAAGTTGTGTTTTAGACTTTGTATCAGACATTATTTACAAGTTAAATAAATATATATTTACACGACAAAACTTATTTATATGTTGTATTGTTACGTGTGCTATTAGCCAGACTATATTTAGCAGATTAATAAAAAATACGAATTATTAGAACGACAACAGAACCACCACCACAAATTTGGTTTGAGGGGATGAGACTTGAATTTCTTGTAACATAGAACACCATTGAAGGAAAAATAGCGAATAATCATATTCAAGCTACGAAAGGCGATATTTTTAGTCTGTGTTAACATATACAGATTAACCAGATTTCAATCGTTAATGTCAATACAAGAGGTATAAAGGTGGAGAGAAACTAAGGGGACGGGAGTACCGGGTGGGAATGAAAGTCAGACAGATATAGTTGAAGGAAAGTGATGAGCAACGACCTAGATAGCCTGTTCTACTTAATATGGAGCTACGTGTCTCCTATGTACTAACTACGCAAAAGAAAAAAGTAAGAGAAGAAGTAGAATAAATAGAATTAGAAAAGGAAATAGAAGGGGATGTAGTAACATTATGACGACAAGAAACATAACAGGTCTCATAACAGGAAAAGAAAGTGGATCAGTAATCAGAAGAGGGTTAGATGAAAACAAGAGGTTGAAGAAGAACACTAGAAGTAAGCTAAAGAGAGAGTAAAGATTAGAATAGGAAAGCAGAAGAAGTGGAGAAGAGCGGAGAAGACCAACGAGCGGAGTAGGAAGAGCAAATGAGCAGGAGACGTAAACAGAAGATCAAGGAAAGGATTTTATAGGGAAAAGGATGGTAATTAAACATTAGGAGAAACGTGATAAAGTGTAAGAAGTAGAGGAAAAGGCTCTTGAGGATGATGAAGAAGAGAAGATGTAGGAAAGAGAAGAGCAAGATAAAAAGGAAGAGAAAACCATTTGTTACTTTTGTATTACTTACTTTTCGAGTTTTATAATTGCTGATTGTAATTAACGAAGAGAGTGTATTTTGTAATAATGCTTAAAGATTTCTTTTCGTTTACTGTTGAAGAACATAGGCTGGTGATTAAATTTCCCTTAGTTGGAGAATTGGAAAAATGTTAAGAATGATTATTAATGTCAATTGAAGACAGTTCTGTGGTGCCATATAATACATTGTAGGATACAATGTAACAGTTATGTCATGAATATTGGTAAAATGATTTCAAGCAAAATATATTCGTCGGTAAAAAGGACGCAAGGAAGAGAGTAAAGAAACTAATTGAGTAAAACAGGTCGGTGACGATCAATGTATTTTTTTGAGGCCTAACCTGTTAGTTAGCTCTACTGTCGTTCGTTCAAATGTCGTTTTGAAGTTAGCCACAATTATTCACAGAGTGTTATTTTACTACTTTGTTTTTATATTAAAAAGTGATCAGTGGGGAACACGAATAAAGATTAAATTCAATTAAGAAGATGTTTTACGTTAAAGAGAAAAGTACTTTAATGAGGCAAATGTTAGTTATTCCCCAGTTACATCATTTCGAAGATCTAGTAAATTAAACTAAAGCTAGGTTATATACAGCTTGGATTGACAGCTGAACCGTAAGTTAGCTCTTTCGCTACTGTTTTTATTTACGTCCACGTTTCTTCACACACACACACACACAAACACAAACACACACACACACAAACACTCACACACACATACACACACACACACACACACACACACACACACACACACACACACACTCACACACACACACACACACACACACACACACACACACTCACACTCACACACATACACACACACACTCACACACACACACACACACACTCTCTCTCTCTCTCTCTCTCTCTCTCTCTCACACATACACACACACACACACACTCACACACACACACACTCACACACACACACACACACACACACACAACCACGCACGCACGCACACACACACTCAAACTGGCAAAAATGCTGTTTGAAGGCTTGAAAGCCGAAATTTATTAAATAATTAAAAATAAATAAATTTTTATTAAAAAAATATTCAGATAAAATATAACTAAACTAAAGGAATAATAATTATAAAACAAATTGTTACAGTAAAGCCAAATAATTTTAAAAGATTTTACAAACTAATCGCAAAGATCAAAGTCGAAGAAGATAAAGGTAGGAGTGGGAAAAAACGTTCTGGTTGCCAAATGCTAGATAGTTGAATTGGCAGAATTGGATTCGAGACACCGGGCAAAGAAGATATACGAGCAGGTGTTGTTTTTAAGTTTTCTTTGACATCATCCTGGCGGGCTAAAGAGTTAATCCTTAGCCTTGCCAGGAACAAAAACTGTTAGTACAAATTTCCCAATGTAAAATTGCCGCAGCAGGGTCATTACGAACGGAACTATAAAGTTTTAAAAATTAACAGATAACCGGTAATTTATAATATGTATTTCACTCGCAATTATTAAATTCTGAAAGAAGAAGAGATTGGCGTATGCAGCCAATTCACTGGAGAAGAGGGACTCATCGCAAGAACACAGGAAAGGAGATTGAACATTCCTGAACCATTCCGGAGGGGATCAGCATCCCTTTGTTGGCAAAAACAGGCGACTGAAGATGATGTTTTCCTTCAAAGGCAAGTCCAATCCAGTCATGCTTAACTTTGCTTCTTAAAGTATAATTTCGAGTAAATATGTTAAATTTAAAAAACGATTTCAAGAACAGATTTGGCTTTACTTAAATTCATTTAAATTTTTTCAAATATAAAATTATAGAAATTTATTATATTTTAAATTATGAACGTTATACCTAAACAGATATATAAAGAAAGATATTTCACATAAATTCTTATAAATTTATAGTATAAAATAATGTAATATATTTTCATTTAAAAAAATGATACCTTTTTAGCAAATATATATATATACATAGGGGAATAGATTATAAATTACATATTAATATGCTATGATTGATGAGTAAGTAAGATTATATTGGGAATTGAGTAAGAAGTGAAGAATTAAATATTTAATAGGGGGAGTTTAATATAAATTAAACGCTAATATATATATATATATATATATATATATATATATATATATATATATATATGTATAAAATAATTTCAAGTTTATTACCATATTATATAAAATTCACTGGGAAAAATGGAAGCAAAATTAGGAAGTATGTTACTTTCATTTGTTTTATAAAGGGGCTCATGCCAAAGTGTGGCAAGGAGTTATTTTAATTTTTTAATTTTTCTGCAAATATTAAATTTCTTCAGTGAATAGTATTATTTTATAAATAATTAAAACAAATATATTATTCAACAAATTAAACATCAAATAAACTTTAATTGATATGAGTTTACTACAGATATTCAATATAAAATATAATTATTTTGATGATGTTGTCTTAGGGGTAAATTAAAATAAATAGTAAATGCCTGTAAATGTGTTTACCACCTTATAATAAAAAATTACCACCTTGATTTTCCAATTAGCTGTCGTTAGTGATGAATTAGCTAAATGACATGCAGTTTCACAGTTTCTTACTAAAAGGTTTCCAAGTACCAAACGCCTCAAATAGCAGACACCCCACCCTGAGTATTATGCTAGTATAGGGAAATACTCCGCTAATTGGTTTTTCATATGAAATCTAGGAATTCATTCCTAGGAGATCTAGACAGGGATTACAGGCTTCGGTTAACTGACCGAAATTTCTCCTAGGTCATTCTACTTTTGCAGGGCAACTGGTAAGTATTAGGGAGACCTAGGACAAGGGACAGGATCAAATAGTTATTAGGAAAGGTAGGTCCTAATACTTACCAGGTAAAGATTAGTCTCGGAGAATAATATATAAATAAAGATGAATGACGAAGGTTGAAGAATAATAGGGTGAATTGAAAAAGGGTGTGATTGAATTATTGAAGGAAATAAATAAATAGTAGGTAAGGAGTAAATAAATAAAAGAAGTGAAAATAAAGATAGTTGAGTATAGAAAATAAGTAAAGAAGTTGCAACACACACACACACACACACACAGACACACACACACACACACACACACACACACACACACACACACACACACACACACACACATACACACACAGATGTACACACACAGATGTACACACACAGACACAGACACACACACACACACACACACACACACACACACACACACACACACACATACACACACACACACACACACACACACACACAGACACACACACACACACACACACACACACACACACACACACACACACACACACACACACACACACACACACACACACATACACATACACACATACACACACACACAGATGAACACACACACACACACACATACACACACATGCAAGAACACACACATTGCCTAATAATATTTACTTATTGTTGGTTTTAAACAGGAAAGTAAATGTATAATGACTCATTTTCAAATTTAACTCATTTTCAACTTGAAGTTTTTGTGTTGTATCTAGAGGTTTTTCTATATTGCTATATTTCTATATTTAAAAGTTAATACCGAAAGTGTAATATAGCAAAACCTCATTTTCAAGTTTCACACCCTCTAGACCAATATAGACCCTTCAAGTAGAGTTTTAGTTTTTCACATTTGTTGTTTTTTATTGTTTATCAAAATCGTAATAATAAGAAATACAATCGCCATAATGATGCATGTTTTATGTTATTCAGTTATTTGTAACACTTACTGATGATCCTATCATTAACACGTCTGAGCATTCAATATTCTATTAAGAAGTCAGACAAAATGTTGTCTGAAAAGTGTCTTTTCTTAGAAGCATACTGCATTCCATGCGACAATGCTGTTTTCACCAGACCGGATGGCCGGCAGGGATTAAAGCGAACGGCCATATTGTATCGTTAAATTTAATGGGACAACTTCGGGGAAGTTATTAGGTTAGAGGATTCAGAGCCCTAGGAAAACCCAGTATTTATTGAGCTTTCTTGTTGGAAATGAAATGAATGTGCGACGGAACAATGCGAAGATGGAGTAATTTAGAAAATTGTCTGCAGACGGACATTAATTTTCTGTGACTATTAGCAGAAAATATGTCATTGTTTTTGTAATAAAACCTACAACGATCACGTTTTTTAATTATCGAATAACCTGAGTGTAGGTACAACATTTCCATTTTTTATAAACTTTTATTTATTTATATTATCTTTATTCCATCAAAATTTGCCAAACATTTACACTTATAGATAATATACACAGGAAACCCTAAACGTTTTTTTTTTACAAAATCAATAACATTTGCAATATTGCGGCATATATCCGACTTTACATTGGTTTCGTGAAATTATTTTTAAAACAATAATGTTTAACGTGACTTTGATGATTTTTTCAAATTAAGAATCTACAAAAAAAATTTTTAATTAGTTTTATTTATTTAAAAGATTTACAAAAATAAAAAATATAAACAATTTTGCGAAAATAAAAGTAATTTTCTGGTATATCTTACTTGTTATAAAAAGTACTTAAATGGGAATAAATTATAATATAAATAACTAGCTACATCGTGCTTCGCTTTTCTGTGCCACATTGCGGTTACATGGATGAATAAATAAAACGAGGCATACGTTGAATAGAGGTTTAATTTTACAATACTAAAGCAATTCAGAGCTAAGACTATGTTACCGAACCGTTGTCTGAATTAATATCATAAAAATGATTTCTTCCGCTCCTCCTGGCTAGTACAAGAGGAAGTTTCCCCCAGCTCCGTATGTCACTAATGCGAAAAATAGATAAAAACCAAACTTTAAGTGTGTTATATGTCGTCTCATAATTGAACTCAAAAATAGATAAAACAATCTTTGGGGCGGCTTTATGTCGTTTTAAAATTTGACTCCAATCGTTTTTTTTTTTAGTTTCTGATTCGTACATAAGTCACAACTTAAAATGTTTATAAAATTACATTATTGCCAAAGAGATTGGAACAAAGTGAATAATGAAGTCGGAACAGTGAAGGCTAGTAAGGAAGGAAATGAGGCAGACAAGATTTCACGCCTAAGCCTAAAGAGAGTTTATTGCGTCAGTACCAGAAGAAGAAAGACGTTTGTACATGTCCCACAGAAAAGATTAGGCATTTTAAAATGAACCCTGTACTATCTATTGATAAAAAAACAATTGAACTATCACCAAGTAAGTTATACTACTTACACCCATAATACATCCTACTGATGAATTCATCTTTTTCATTTCCGTTTTCCTTTTTAGTCTGTTAATAAATGTTCCTTGCCTGATGATGCCTTATACCCTATTAGAGTCGAGCCTAGATAACGAACCATTTTGTCATGCGTTGAATAAATCGGCTGATTGTACCGAAACAAAACCCTGTGGAATCTGACGAAATTGAAAACTCTGAAAACAGACATTCGGGTGTGATATCTTAGAAACAAACACAAACAATATGGAATGTAAGAGATGGAACATGTACAACAAAAAGCAAAAACAATAAGGCAACACTGTGAAGCAGGAGATAACAGTTGAACCAGTCCGCAAGACACACATTATTACACACAAAAAATTATACTTATAGGTTTACACTATAACAGTGTTCAACGACTATTTAAAACACATCAATGTTCATCTTTTAATTCCGAAGTTTTCATCTGCCTATCTTTTTTATTTCCTGATTAATTATGCACCTGTTTTTCAGTACTATTTAATGATCTAAGTAAAATTTAGTTTTGTGGTGTTTCACCTCATCCTTCTAAGCTCTATCTAATACATTTTTTACTGCCGTTAACAATCCCATTGCTAACAAATGTTCATTGCTCACGTGTTTATGTAATGCTGGAAGTGTGCTTGGATATTGTGATTTAAATACACTTCAAAGTGTTTTATTAGCAATTTTCTAGTGAAGTCACTAAATGCAAATCATCGAATTATTTACCGGAAGCAATTCCAAGATCTGAGTTGGACACATCTAATAGTCAACAGTTAATGCACATCCTGAAATGGAGCCCGTCCCATGGTAATTTTGCCGAGGATTTGCATTGCTAGCGACAATCTCTCAGCCGAGTCAGTTTGATGCGGTTATTTCAGTGATATATCCGCAAGTAGTTTATTTATAACGTACTTAATAATTTATTAGTATATATAGCTACTCTCCCTCTATACATGGACATAATTTTTGACATTTTAAAGTTAATTATAATTTTGAATTAATCGTAGTTTTGAATTGTTAGTTATTAGTTTTGAATTGTAGTTTTAACTTAATTGTAGTCGTAGTATTGCCTTTTATAGTGAGGTTTATTTGAAAATTGATCTGGGCAAAAGTTTGAATTTTTTCTAATACTTGAGCCTCATATTAGTACTTTTAAATGATATGCGAGAATGCAGAATTATAAAGGACTTTACATTATATAAACTTCGGCAAAAATTTAACTTAATTATAATAATATTTGCCATAATAGCATCATATTAATACATACATATAGTGTATGCAAAACATAAATGTCATAAAAATAAACATGTTACACAATAAGATGATAACATTTTTAAATTTAGATGCTTTTTATTGTTTTATTTTTCTTTTTATATGTCTACCTGTAAAGTTTTCAAACTGCCAATAATAATTTTTCACTTAGTAGGCTATGTGCATTATTTTATATATAGAAGACATTTACTCAGATAATATGACGTAATCAAATTTAAATCTTCAAATAATTTAGCTTCCATAAAATATCGTTTTAGTTTAAAGCAATAGATTTATTAGGAAACGTTTCTTCTGATGTTACCAAATACAAATGGATGTGGTTTATTTATCTTTTATTATAGATATTTTTCTTGTTATTGTACACTTAAAGCTTGAATAAATTCTATTTTATATTTTCCTTTTCTGTATTTCCTACTTTTCCCGTCGACAATAACAACTTTATCACTAACAAGAACTTGTTGCCAGTTGTGCATCGCTCACAAATAATTACTTTATATAATTCCGGTAACATACTCTACATCTTTTATTATTATTTTAATGTAAAAATATTTTTACAATACAATAAAATTACTATAGTTGATGTGAATAGATATAATTAGAAATGTTACTTTTGATGTTATTAAAGACAAATGGACGTGATATGTTTTTATACACTGTAAACTCATCTTTTCACCTTTCATCAACCCTGTAGGGTGAAAGGCTTTAATAAATGGCAGCAATTTCTAAGGAAATATTAGCAGCAAGGTGGGGTGTAAATCACTGGGTAAGGGAATTATTAACGGTAGGGTGGAGAGAGGGTGAGGGAGAGTTCACATGAATTATGGGAGACTTTTTACAATTTATATTATAAGGAGGCTTTGCTTTAACCCTTATTTAAAAGATTTCTGGTTTAAAGGACTGCCTTGTAGGGACATTTGTTCTACAAATATCTGACCTTGCGTCAAAGATTAAGTCACACGTGCGGTTCTGTGAAGAGACCTACACTGCACGCTCGCAATCAGTCTCCCTTGTTATACGATTGAATGCAGCAGTTTTGCTAGCTTATTACTGTCTTGAATAGACTCGTTGTTTATATTGCCTTCCTACAGTCACCATTTACCTGCATATTGCCTCGATCAAGAAACGCTTAAAGTCTCTACCCGGGAGGTTCATCCTTCCTCAGGCACCTCGCTGCTGTCTTCACTATCTTGCTATTAACCTCCTAAATATGGTCTTTCCTTCCACAGAATTCAGAAAGTGAGAGATCCTCGGAAGCCGACCATAATGAAAAAGAAGACCATTAAGAAGGCACAAGCAGTTTTGCTTAAGTAGAATAAGCAAGATTATTAACAACTTGTATCTACGCGTTCAGGGAAGGTGCTTTATCGGCTGACGAAACAACGCGACTAATACACGAGGAGCCTTTATAACATAAACCTGATGTGAGACCTTGGACATTGGTAGAACCGGCAAGGTTAATTTTTCCCTAACACAAGTTGCACCCGGTGGAGGATGAACGGTGTGGCCACTATGAGAAGTTCATTCTTCAAAGATACCTTTATTACGGGTAATCTCTTTCAGAACGGGAAAAAAGTAAAGAAGCAAGAGGAGTTGAACGATTTAGTAACATATGCTGGCATTATAACCTTCGTGATCGAGTTAAGGAAAAAACAGAAGTCGTTACACAGCTAAATCGCAAAGGAAATGTTAGATAAATAACAAAAATTAAAAATGTTAGAGAAATAAAAAAAATCCACGGCTGTATTCATACGGGTCTCTACGGAAACTCACATTGAATAGTTACTGTATTCGTAATCAGTGTATCTTATTATGCATATATCAAACTATTTATGCCGAGCTTTGCATGAACAGCTCCCCTCCCTCTCGTCTTCCATGGTGCTTAGGGTGTTTGTTTAAAAGAGGCTAGCCCAACGTAGACAGATGCAATCAAGTAAAATAAACTGAATTATGGCAAATGTCTATATATATGTTTCTAGATGAACTCACTTATTTGCAAGAATGTGAGAACTTAGACAAAAGGAGATGGTAAGGTGAATGTAGCATCACACTCATTCACTACCTTCACTGAGCATTTTTCTCTTTGAAAAGGGTGAGTCAGAAAGGATATTGTGTTCAGATGGAATTAACGAGCAGCATTTAACCTTACCTCACATAGCGCTTGGCTGAAGTGATTCAAATGGTAGAGGCAATGAGTTATATTCCTTCAGGGAAGGACAGGAGTGCAGGAAATTCTACAACCTTCAATATCTGTTGTCTTTATATCCGTTGTCCCTGAGTTAAATCTACTAAAAAACAACATTACAGAGAAAATATTAGACAAAGAATGTATACTTATAAATATCAGAAGTCTGAACCATTTTCCATAAATATTTTACTAAACTTTGAGATACACTGAAAGTTACTTGAGTTTAAACTAATAAATAGAGATTACTATTAATTAATTAGATATTCTGAACTCTCATTTTATAGGGTTAGGTTAGGTTTGGGTAGGTTTGAATGGCCTATTGGAGAGTCATTTTTAAGGCAGTAACATAGCTTATATTTACTATTTATAATCATAGAAGAATGTATACTTATAAATATCAAGAAGTCTGAACCATTTTCCATAAATAGTTTACTAAACTTTTAGATACACTGAAATTTACTTGAGTTTAAACTAATAAATAGAGATTACTATTATTAAATATTCTGAACTCTCATTTTATAGGGTTAGGTTAGGTTTGGGTAGGTTTGAAAGACCTATTGGAGAGACATTTGTAAGGCAGTAACATAGCTTATATTTACTATTTATAATTATAGAAGAATGTATACTTATAAATATCAATTAGTCTGAACCATTTTCCATAAATATTTTACTAAACTCTTAGATACACTGAAAGTTACTTGAGTTTAAACTAATAAATAGAGATTACAATTAATTTATTAGATATTCTGAACTCTCATTTTATAGGGTTAGGTTAGGTTTGGGTAGGTTTGAATGAAATATTGGAGAGTCATTTTTAAGACAGTAACACTACGACGGAGTCTTATATAACGATTTCGATAGTTTTTAGTGAACATATTTTTAGTTTATTAACCATAAACGAGTTGTCAATTTTCAATCGGTAGTGATTGTAATTTTGGAGACAACTTTGATTCAGTCGAATTTTTACTAATGGTGGCAAAACAAAAAATTTGTAAATATCTAGGAACGATTACAAAAATGGAATTTCTGTTTATGATTTTTAAAATTTTCATCGAATAAAATTATTATTCAACAAATTGGTAGAAGTTTCAAATTACCAAAGTTGTATTATAAGTTGTACAATAAGATGAAAATAAAAGTTAAAGTGACCCATGTTTAAACAGTACGCGTGGATCTCGCACTTTATCGCAGTTCAATAACTATTAATTAATTAGAAGTCATTGCCGGAAAGTTCTTAAAAGTTATTATTTATTAGATTTCTTCTAGTAAAACTGAACTTTTTCAAATCAATGGTACCTTTTTTATGTGTTTCACTTAACAAGAACTAGATAATAAAATAAAAAAGAATTATATCACAGTCTGTTTCTTCATACGTTAAACCCTAATTGGCTTGTCAAAAGACATAATTTATTCACTCAAGACTTTCTCCTTAGTTTAGATAAAACTATTTTTTCCAGGCTTTCGTTCCTCTTACACGTTTTAAAATGTCTTTTCCTCATTATACTACAAAAGTTTGGCCTTTATAAGATTGCCTCAGTTTGTAAAAGCCTTTATCTTCAGAACCAACTCTTACTCGCCTCATTGCCACGCACAGATGGTAATGTGACATGATACACACAAAACAAGGTTAGTATTTTAAATATGGCACATATAGTATTTATGGACGAGAGGAACGAGTTAATTAAAAATTAAAGCTAATTATGAAACGATGAATGATAAAGGCTGCCTCGAGTGGGAAGGAAACGTGCTTGTGTTAAGGATGTGAGGAATATAGTGAACGGAAATGATCCTCGTTAGAGACAGATATTGGATAAGAAATGTAAATACATCAGCTGCATTATAGGTAGACGTAGAGTAGAAAAATATAGGGTGTATGAGTGGAAAGTTGGGTTGAAACTGATGGGCCTTCAAAATAATCCATGAACCAATGCAAATACAATACATATTTTTTAATTTGCCTAAATTAATAATTATTAAGTAGGCTGTTCTATTTATTATTTATTAGATTTACCAATTAAAAATATATATATAAAAGCTGGCACTTTTCCAGTAATTAAATTATATATAAAAAAGAATGGGGTATCTGTGATGTCAGAGAGGACTGTTTAGGAACGGGCGACGGAATTTCATTTCCTTTTGATTAAGTGTACTTTACTAAGTGCAACTCTAGAGGTGTCCTTGTTATTACTTTTCCTTCCTTTACAAAGACATTATTTTAATTTCAATCTCATCCTGCTTTTTAATCAAATATTGAAGACACTCCAATGAACAACAAACAATAAACAAAGCACTACTACACTTGTTTTACCAATTGTAATACGGTGACTAAATAGCTTTTTTACCTAAACTGAACTTTAATTGACATTTTATTACCACATACAATACACATAAAGCCAATAGCACCTAGACTAAACAATTGTTTTTTATTGTAACCCACTTCCAACATGAACAAACATAAAACAGTAAATGATGGCTTTTTGTTGCAGCCTATAATGTTCCCAAAAAAACAATAACGCATTACCTAAACGATGGCTTTTTATCGTAGACTACTATGTACATAAACGCACTAACACTTTAAGTAAACAATGTAGCGTAAGCTACTTTACACATAAACACGCTAACCCCTAAAGCAAACGATGGTTTTTTTATTGGAAACTATATACCTGCCCAAACACACCAACGCCTAACTTAAACAATGCTTTTTATTGTAGCCTGCTATATACATAAACACACTAATATCTAAATTTAACCACAGATTTTTATTAGCCTACTACACACACACACACAAACACACACACACTACCATAAAGTGAACAATGATGTGATATTGTAGCGTAATTAACAATAAACACTCTAACGCCTAACATAAACAATTTTTATCGTAGCCTACTATTAAACAGACTAACACGTAAAATAAACAAAACATTTTATTATAACTTATTAGACACACAAACGCACTAATACTCAATTCTAAAAAAAAAAAATTTATTTTAACATATTTCGGCAACAACATAGTCATCATTAGTGATAAATATACACCATGATCTACGTTAGTTTCTATTGTTGCCAATCTAGTTTCCGTAACACGTTTATTTAACTTTTTTAATATTGTTTGTTCCCTTCTTCAACTGGTTTACACTTTAACATATACTAACTAGTAGATTGTTGTCTTTATTAGCACATACAATTAGGTTTAGGAGATGTGTTTTATTATCAACTCGTATCGTATTCAACTACATCTCTGGCATAAAAGTAAATACTTATAGATATTAGTACATTTACGTGTTAACGTATAAATCGATCAAACTAAGCTGTAATTGAAATTATTGTTTTTACTTTTATTAATATATTTTTATAAAATATTTAGAAAGTAATGATTTTGAAATTTTGTAAAAAACTGCTTCATCCAATACGTAGTTATTTTACTTTTGTAGTTTTATTTTATCTTTTGTTTTATTTTTACACAGTTATCAACAGTATAAAAAACATCTCTATTCCTGGATTTATTTGACTATAAATACCTACTTACAAAACTCATGTTTCAGTGAAAACCTCTCTAGATATCATACCAATTAAAACGAGTAAAGACCTAAACCACATAGCAAGAGAGTTGTTAACAAAAAATGACAAAAACTTTACAATGCTATTTACAACACGAAGAATATTCAGAATCCCTTGATTTCATTTCAGACAATAATAAAACAAATACCGTTAATCCAGCTGAATTTACTCATTTATGTTAATTAGCTTTACGTTTTAAACTTTTTATTGTTTTTTTTTTGTTACATTCCAACCTTATAGGATGACCTGTATGCTTTGACTTTATTGTATTACTGAACTTTTAAAGACAAATGGAGAATTATTTGTAACACCACGTTTACAAGCACCATCGACCCGTTTGTATTACTTCCCAAAGACTATTCTTGTCATTCAGATTTTTCCCTTTTCCTGCAACTAAAAATTTGTAATTTATCCTCTATTAATAACTACAAAAACTTTAATTCATCGCAGTTACCCGTTACTATAAATTTTTCAATCCATCCCAGTTTCTTGTCATTTCAAAACCCCTTCTATGTAACGTCAGTTTTGCTGAATCTAAAACCCTTTAACTTTATCCAGTTTCTTGTTGTAATAAACGCTTTAATTTTTTACAGTTCCCTGTCACTAAAAACATTTCGATTTATCCTAGTTTTCTATAACTACAAACCCATCTACTTAATCCCAGTTTTCTATAAATACACCGCCTTAAATTTATTCCCAGTTTTTCTGTTACTATAACCCTTAAATTTTATTCTTGTTATCCTTCATTTCAAACTTCAATTTTATCTCATAATCTTGACATTACATGCTATTCAATTTTAACACAGTTTTTAGACAATACAAACCATTTAATTATATCATAGTTTTGTAACCCTTCAAACTATTATATTTTATTCTGCTTTCTAATTACTACAAACTCTTGACAATTATGGCTTTTTATGCCTTTTGTAACAGATAGGGCATATTATGTAATTCTAACTCCACATCTAGTAATTAAATTAGAAACATTACTCTTTTACCTTACTTTGTTAACTCAATTCCATATTTTCCAGTAACTTTCACAGCCTTATTTTTTCGGATGGCACTTGTTTCTACTTGGATCGTATAGTACAAATATAGGTGAAAACTAATCCTCGATAGAGCAAAGGTCGTTTATTTTGTTGCTCTATAACTTTCACGTTACCTCTGTTGTTTTTTCACACATTAGAGACTAGGTAGTCATTAATGAAATATGAAATTTTTCTTTAAAGTAAGTTAACAAAAAAAAACTATGTGCATATATATTATTATTATTTATTACTAAAACTCGGAGGGACTTTATCGGTGTAGAGCACGTAGCTGCAGCCTTTGTACTCTCTTCCCATCCCTACTACAGGACTAGCTTAGTGGATACCTACCTCTTGGCAGAAACCAAGTACCCACCTGATGCTAAATCTTCTGATATCCTCTGGTGTACATACCTGCCAGCTAAACCACTTTCTACTTGCAGCTCCCAAAGCAGGCCTCTCACAGAGTACGTGGATTGGGGTTTCCTCTTGTTCCTCGTCGCATCTCTTGCTCACAGATCAAATTTTGTATTGGAACACCCTCAGATTCCCATGGCCTGTGACCAGCTCTACAGTAACTCTGAGTTGAGGTGTCTACTTAAGAAGAGTAGTTCTTCGCCCCACCAGTCTCCCGAGTAACCCCACAGTACATTGGATTGTTGCAACCCAAGGTCGCATTCCATTCTTCCCTGCACAACCTGTCTATATGTGCCGTGATCCTATTGCGCCCCTCCTGAGGCAGCATGCTCAGTGCCCTCAGCAACGGTCCCTGTGTAATACACCCTTGTTTTGCTAAGGCGTCAGCTCTGTCATTCCCTATCCAGCCAGAATATCCTGGCATCCAGGATAGGTTGAGCTAATTATACTTACTCAGCTCTGATAGAAAAGCTATAATCTCAGCCACTAGCCTAGAGCTGGCACTAGCCTTACCTAGAGCCTTCAGAGCTACCTGACTGTCCGAGCAAATCCAGATGGTCTTTCCCCTCTTGCCAGACCCTATTATTTCCTCAGCACATAGTTTGATCGTGAGCACCTCCGCCTGGAAAAAGGATTTGTAGTCTTCCAGGCGATGAAAAAATCTCTGTCTTGGTGTCTCGGTCCACTAAAGTCTGCTCCCACTCCTTCCTTCATCTTTGACCCAACCGTGAACCGGATTTCACCATGTTTGGGTCTACACTCTGCCCTGGCCTCTCTTGCAGGAATATGGATTTTTTAATTCCCTTTTAAGAGATACTACCTTATCCTGAGGTTCTATCCAGAGCTCCTTCAGTAGATCACCAAATAGATGCTTATGACGTTTTCTACTTGTCTTCCATAGACCGGTACAATTTAGCCGGTATTCAGTTTTCATTGCCTCATTGCCCTCATGGCCGCACATGGTGTGCTCCTCTTTGTAGCTGTTATGCCTTTTAGGTATCTATTCCCCTACAATGTACCTTCCAGCTCCCAGGTGGCTGGAAAGCTTACGCTATTAAGTGCTGCATTTTATTGTCTGGTGCATTCTGATGTCACAGACATTTTATCCGTTTATTCAATGAATAAAATTATTATGAATAATAATTCATTTAAACAGCGTTCAAACAAATTTCATGCATCCAGTTTACTTATGAAACCTACTGTACTACTTCCTAATTTCTTCCTAACTGCATTTAATTCGGATGACAGATTTTATTTGTGTGGATTCATATTTATTTTCTTTTATTTTTGATCCAATCGTTTTTATTTTCTGATTTCATGAATGACGTCTTACAAAAAAGCTAAGAGGTTACAAATATTACTATAGTCTAATAGTTCACTGTAATACAGTGTACACTACAGAGATTGGGTCGGCACCCCTATCAAAAACAAATAAATAATAGTCACAACCGTAAAAGTATAGCTCAAGATCCATTCGGATAACGGTGGCTCTCCGAAACGTGCTTATCTTATAAAAATATACTTTAACAGAAAAATAACTTAAATGTTAATAACATTGAAATTTAGGTATTTTAATTTTCAATTTAATTGGTGTTTATAACAGTGAAAGTTCAAAAATGGCGATGGCTTTGTGTCTACTTATTGAAATATTTAGTTTCCACACGACAAACGACAATTTGGCAATATTTTAGCTTTTCACATTTAACCTTTTGCAACGGGGAACAGTCGTACATCGTGCAGAAGTCATTGTCGATTTCTCGACACCCTGCGTGCAGTCATTGAATCAGTAAGACATAAATCTTGTTTACATTGCCCTACGTGGACCAATAAAAACCTCTCGTCCGTTTCATTTTATTCGCTCAATTTTAACATTGTTGTGTAAAACGTTTTGTAATTTAAAGTTATTGTTTAGCTGAGTTTGAGTTTTTCTAATTATATCTTATGGACGTGAAAAGTTCAGTGAATAAAGACTTACAAAAAATACAAACAGATACAATAGTTCGTTGCGGTTTAATTTCAAAAATTTATGAACGTTAAAACTCATTGTATTTTAAGGAAGGCTTATATTTTGTTATTTTATCCATTCTTCAATCGATGCCTGAATTAGAGTTCTTATTATATGGTGAATATGAAGAACTAAAGTGAATTATACTTAAAATAGTTTGTAAACATGTTTTTCAAACATTGCATTTTTAAAAATAACATGGTATAATTATAACTATAACGATAACAATGCAATATATAACCACTTCAGATATTTTAAATGGTGTTACTATTGAATATCGTATAAGTATAAAATTTAAAATATATACAGTATTGTTATTTACGTAGGTCAGTACTTTAAACGTATCTTTTTGCACATATTCACTTTAAAAAATCAGTATTTATACAAAACGTTATGTGACTATTTTTAGGTACTGTACAAAACACTTCATTATTTCTGCAATGAAAATAGTCTCATTCATAGGGTTTTCCTGTAAAACTTTATATCTTATATTTAAAATCAAATCAAACCTAACTTAACTTGATCTGACCTGACCGAAACTAAACTAACCGATCATATAATATTTAAAATTCTTAATTTACCATAATTAAATCGAAAAAAGAATTTTAACATGTGAATATTTAAATATAAATCATTACAAAAATAAAAATAACACTCAATAAAAATTTTTAAAACTATAATTACAACATTCAGTTAAAATTTGAAACATTTATTTCACAATAAAACTAACGTTTACGAGCAGAAAATATATTTATCTGATCATTATCAGGAATTAGACCCACATTAAAACTTGTTTGAGTCATATACATAAATGCTTAGAGAGTCGCTGACATTTTCAACTCATCTCATGTTCCCTCATCATTACACATTCAAACAGGCCGTGCCAAACAGTATCATTACATGTGAATGTATATTAAGTTATTATTACAATAAAATATCGCGATAAACCTTATCTGTAAGAGTTTGCCTGATTATCGCTCAAATACTTAAATCATATAAGAGAGTGGCAAGACAAAATTAATTAGCTACACCTTGGAAGGGTTGTCGTTTATTTCTTTGTGTAACGAATATTATTGTACTGCCTAAGAGCAAAGCTGGCAGTGAGGAAGGCGCTTCATTACCACCCCTTACGTGCTGCGAATACAAATCTTACTCTTTGCTTTCTGAAACAATACATTCTAATTGCTATCCTTTCTTATATTCACTCTATATTATAACTTATCTAAGTAGCGCTGCAATTTGTGACTCGTGAATATTTTTCTTTGCCTAATAGCACACTTGTAATCCGTAAGATTAGGATTAACTCATAAATATCCATGTTAAAGAATTCAAAAGGATTAAGGAATTGAATTCAACTCGAATCCTTTACACAAAGATAATTACAGCCATTATGTTGCTTAAAGGTGACACAAACGTGTTTCGTTACTTTAAACGAAAATATTTATTGTATTACGGAAGTTCAAAAACAACGTACTAAAAAAAATTAGAATCTAAAAATGACTATAATGAAAATGTAGAACGTATCCTACACGAACTGGCTGCAGTACTATTACATGCAAGACCCTTGTGTTACAGATGAGGTGAGAAAGTCATTTAGAAATAACGAAAGGTAATAAAAAACTGATAAAACCTATAGTAGGAGAAGCACTAAAAATGTAGAGCACTCTAGCTGTCTGCGAGCATCTCTCTCTCTCTCTCTCTCTCTCTCTCTCTCTCTCTCTCTCTCTCTCTCTCTCTCTCTCTCTCTCTTAACATCTCAAGTTCGCTTTGTAGAAAAAAGGAAGCCAATTGGCAGACCAACAAAAGGGAACCAAACTTAAACCCACTAGAATGATAAAGAAGATGGCAATAAAATTGACCACCAATGTGCGAGAAATGTATAGACAGACCAAGAAGGAGAAATCAGACTTGATGTTTAAGAAAACGAATGAAAAATAACTAACCAAGAAGAAAAATCTGTAATGGCTGACCAAGGATGGAGGGGAATAAACAACCAAATTAAGGAAAATAAATAGTCTGATTAGATGAAAATTAATTACCAGATGATAAATTCTTTTAGTTATGCGATTTCAGTGTTACTAGGAAGGATTAAACCTGAAAATGATTCAATGAATTATAATATGATTTATTCTTATTACTATTACTTCTAATTATAATCATATAATTATTAGATATATATTCTCCTTGCACCAACCAATAATTAGCAAATGTCCTGTAAAAAACTGCTAGCATTTTTCTTGTACTAAACACGATCTTCAAACATAAAATTGTAAACACGACACGGAATTATGGTCAAGAATGTAAACAATCCCTGTAATTTAAAGTAAACCACACATTTTGAAAACATCCAACAATAAAAATTATTAATTGATGGAAGTTACATTCTTTTATTAACTCGCCCGTTAATGGTCTTGGTTCAGATAAACTGCAACAAACAGGACCTGTAATCGGAAAATACCTAGATAAATATTTTGTATAATTATAAAGTATTTATAGTTCTTGCTCCAAACGATAGTTGGCAAATCTTCTGTAAAATTTTCCTAGCTCTTTATTTCTACTAATCACAACTTCAAAACTTGTAAACACGACATAGAACCATGCTCAAGAATATAAACAATCTCCGTTTATTAAGGCAAATCATCCATTTTGAAAAAATCTAAATAATTTATGGAGGTTACATTCTTTTATCAACTCATGGCGAGTTAATGGTCTTGCTTCAGATAAACTGGAACAAATAGGACCTACAAATCAGAAAATACCTAGATAAATAATTTCTCTAGGAAGACAACAAAACACTAAAAAGATCTAATTACTTGTTAAATGTGTTTACTTTAAGAAACAACTGAGGAGGGGGTAAACAATACAAGTGAACAGCCATAATAAACAATTACAAAGCTATCCTTTTTATAAATGCAGACGCGTTCCTTTCTCGAGGACATTTTTAGAGAGCTATATTTGCGAATTCCGAATATTGCATCATGTAAAGTGCATTCTCATCCCACTACGTACAACCTCATTCCAATTCCTGTAGCAGCGCCACACAATGGCAAAATACATTGTTATATCGAATAGTACAATAGTCGCCGTGCAATAAAGGCAGGAATACTGATGACAAAAGTAATCCCTCAGAATATAAAATAGTACTTTGCGATATAAAGTAGGTAAAGAGAAGGGACATGTTGTGTCAATGAAAAATATAGATAGCACGAATATGTACGCGCGCGATTGTGTGTATTTTGATGATTTGCTGATGACGATTTTCGGGTTGAATATTTATTTCTTAATCAATAAATAATTAACAAGAAAAATATTTGTAAAACTAACAACTGGAGGTTTTTCATCAATTTAATAACTCATATTGTCACTATCAAAGGCTTAATTTACTAATGAACGGTTAAAACAAAATTCCTGTTGATGAAACAAGTTAGAAATATCAAAATAATATCATTCAAAATAATAATAAGTAGAAATATTAGGGAGAGTGAGAAAGGTAGCGTACTAAAAGAAGACAAAGAGGGCTTAATCATTATATATTTCAGTTGGGGTAATAAACTAGTCTTGGGTACGTGTTGCCAAAAAAACGGTGAAAATTATTTCTGGGTTTCAAGTAGTTCTGGAAAACCAGAAAAGGTATGAGAAAGGTAACATCTGGTAGGGTGTGGGAGCTCATAGAATTAGCTTTTAGCGTGAGAAAGCAGAAAAGATCCGAAAACTTTGGCCAAACGTTATGGGCTCGACATTTTTAAAAGTTAACTCTGGCTGAAATACATAAATAGGGATATTATTTAAGATATTATTTAAAGACTTTTTATAAAAATAAATTTAAAAACTTATTTTGGTTCCATCGATAAAATTAAAATACAATAAAATAAAAAGAAGTTTTCTAATCTGCCCTGCTGGATCCGCCACTGATTTAACTGAGTTTAACATTATGACATTCACCAAATTTAACTAGGTACTATTACTATTGTCACTAAAACTCATCGGTACAAAAAACGACTACCGCCTGCCGCCCCCTGGAGGCTGCGCTCATAGGCACGTGCCTAGTGTGCCTAATGGGAAGGCCGCCACTGTAACTTAGACTGTATTCCATATTTACTACAGGACGTTCGATCTAAGAGGGGAAGAGGAACCAGAGGGGAGGGATAGAGGGGAGAGAGGGGAAAGGTAGGAAAGAAGGAGAGGTAAGAACAACAAACATGAAGTTACGTACATTAAGAGAACGAAATAATGACCGGTATGAATTCTGGAGGGACAGAATTTCATTTGAAAATGAAAATAGTGTGTAAACCTGTTGATGCTAGTGAATAACCAAAGAAGACACTTTTCGATTTATCATATTATAGCTAAAAATAAACTAGGTTTAGTAAAAATTATTTGAATCATATTATTAATTACAACTACAAGCTTTTCTCAAACTAAACTGCCTACATGTAAATAATGATAAAGTTATAATAATAATAAAAATTTGTTAAGAATGAATAATAAAAAAAGTTATTTCTGATTGTTACAATTTATACTTCCTTAGAAAGCAAGTAAATGCGTCGTCCGTCTACATGTATCACAAAATACAATATACAATAATTATTCAAAAATAATTTATGCATACCAAGAGTAGGATCGTAGTCCCTAGCCCCTTGCTTATTACTTTTATACCCTAATCCATGAGTATTTTTCTTAGTAACATCATCTAATAGTTATTTTTTATTATTTATTTAGTGGAATTGGGATTATTGTCAATAGTTTTAACAACAATGAATAAGTTATATCAAGAGAAGATAAGAATAGATTTTACTAAATATATTTACCATACATTTTTAATTCACCCGACTGCATTAATCACAACACTAGCCAAATGCATAATATTTTCTTAACATATGTGAGCATTACTCGAGCCTGTATTCAATATATTTACATCTCAACCTTGTAAGATTCAATACAAACTATGAAAACAAAGCATTTATCGCTAATATACAAACAACAAACTATTAATAATTAAAGTGGCTACAAAACAAAATATAACCTACAATCACATAGCACTTTACTTTCCCAACCCACTTACCCTAAAGTAACTTTCCCCTAAAGTAGAACGATGGTATATTCGCTTCGAATTACTTACTTGGGAAAAAAATATGATCAAGAAAAGTACAACAAAGTGTCTGAGGTAAACGACAAGCAACTTGTGTTAGCGCAGAAACGTCGCCGGTTTAATACAATCTTGGCAAAGAGCTCTGCTTCGAAATGGGAAACCGAAACAATATGGCGTTCGCTCCCGGCTATGCCTTTTCCTGCAGACGGTAATGGAAGTAGCGGTGCTGTGATATCTTATTTTAAGGTAACGCAAAATGTAGACATCGACAAAGGTAAACAATACCTGCAAGTGTAAAAATTCATCACAAGGTTATGCTGACAAAAGTGCAATAAATAGATATTAATAATTACCTCTAATAATACGGGTTTGGCATTAATGCGCGGCAATAATAAAATATTAAATACGAAAATCCCTGCACTTTTATTTCAAAACAAAATTGTAATAAAAAAAAATATATATTTCACAGAAGTGCTGCCGTGCTATCGTTATTTTTTAACGATGATGGTGACAACAAACAAACTTTTGGATACAAAAATTAATTGTTTTACGTTTTTGTTGGTTATTTTCTTGAAATTAACTAAACAAAATTTAAAAAAACACATTAGCCACTATAAACTAGTTTATTCACTCTATAAATAAACACCTGATGTACATTTCTTCTCACGGGAACCATTATTTGTCATGGTTACAGTACTTCTGTTGATGGTTACCTAGTAACTGAGATGTAAATGAAATGTTGATTCAAAAGAGATACAATAATATTATTGTAGTTATTGTGTTTTATTTATCGCATTTAGTTATTTTGTTGTTGGTGTTGAAGTTTTTATTGCCTATTTTGTGTTCAAAAATTATAATTATTATTTATTTTAATTGTTGAGGGCTTGATTTTTTTATTTGTTCCTTAGGTTGTAATGTCTGAACATTAAACTTAAAAATTTATATAATATTACAATAGTATAAAGTAAAACCTGACAAAAATATTTTCTACAGTAAATATTTGTACTAAACAAGAACAGCCTAAACTAACTACCCTCGTGTATTCGCTTACATCTAAGTATAGTACTAAGAAATAACACTTTCAGACTTCCTGTATAGTCTGTAAGTTATGCTGCCCTTATAGTATCGTGGCTTCAATATGATTTACAACGAATAAATGTTTTAGCTTTAAAATGAGTATAATATTGCATGGAATAATAAAAGCACCTCTCTCTCATAGACAACAACCAATTTTAATTAACCATCCATCAACTATTTCTAATTATTCTTTTAGAACTCTGCATTTGCTAAATATTCTTTTAATTAGATGCTTTCTTTCTTTTCACTTTTACCTTTCACAAACCTTTCCCCGTTTGTTTCAGGAAGAAATGTTCTCCTTGAGTAAATCTTTTCTTATAGATTCTTTTCGTTACCTTTGTCCTCCTTTGTATTTCCAAAAATTATATATGACCTCCGTTTTGGAAATATATATAGTCTGATAATAAAACTAACACTTAAACACAACACATTATATTATTTTTTTAAAGCACAAGTACAAGACTTCGGAAGACTAGAAGGGTGCATTTCCCCCAAACCATAATATATTACTGGCTAAAGTTTTAAAATTCACACAATATCACTCCACATGTTGCTATATCGATTTATTTTTAGAAAATTGTTGCTGAAAACCTAACAAGGGGCTTTTCTGCTTCTGAAATGTTTTTCGAGATTCTGCTTCTGGCGAGATTTCACTTTTTCTGGTTCACTAACAGACCTCGTCTAGTTTTTTTGCTACCATAGTAACAACGTTTTCTGTTTGATTTTATTACTAGTGCCTATACATATATTTAGTGTTCAGCAACTTAGACATTTTAGCGGTTTGTTCTTATTTCTTGTTCACTGAGATGAAGGTATGTTCTAATATATGTACAAAAACTCAACTTCTTTTATTATCTTAAATAAAACTTCAGATTAGATGAATACGACAATCCTGTTTAGTGTGTGAAACTATTAAAGGAAATCTCCAGATATTACTAAATCTTTGTAAGAAAGGCCTTTATTTTCCTGAGATTCCAAGTAAAGTACGTCAACACATAAAGGGTATTTGCAGCACTTAGGTCGAAGCCGATGGTGGTGACAGGTTGAATTACAGAAGCCATTTCCTATTTACAGCCGCCGCTTCCTCCTCCCACAATAAAACACTACTAAGTAGATCACAGAACCTTACACAATGTCTGCGCAATGGTAGTTAAATACCCGTTGTAAAAGATTTTAAAACTTCAGGTGATCTAAAAAGAAGTTGAAATATATTATATTTTTAATTTCTAGAAGTAAAAATTTATCAAGCTAGAAATTTAGCTCAAAATATTAGAAACAAAGTATGTTTAAAAATATTTCAAACATTTCGGTAATTTTGTATGAAAAACTAACCATAGATACATGTAAACGAGTCTACAAGCCACGAGGAAAACATAACGCTTTTTTGCAAATAAATTGTCAAAATTATAAGAAAGAGCAGTCTATAAGTTGTATTATTTTATAGAATCATAAACCAATGTTCCTAAAAAAAGTATTGAAAATACCAAAATACTTGTTTTTTTATTGTTTTGAAATGCAAGTGTTATGCTTATTTGCGTAAACCTTGTTTATTTCAATTCTATAATTTAATGACATTCCAATTCTAATGCTCAATAACACTATGGATTTTTGTATTTGAAAATAATTCAATAATTGGCTAATTAAAACTATATATTGATGTATAAATAAACAAGTTGCTTAATGTAGCGCAGGGTCAGAGATATGAAGAGCAATGGGGAAACCGTCATGCAGGAAACCGATGACGCCATTGCAGGATGAAATGAAGGAAGCCAACGAAATTATAATTTCAAAGGCGAAGACAGGTTGGATGATGGAAAAAGGCAAACACTGTAAAAACCATTAAAGCTCCAAAGGGTCTTACAAAATAATAAATAAATATACACAATACGTTTATATAATCCGACAATATGAAGATATAAAAAAGCAAAAATATTGTAATAATTTTGTTTACCAAACGGGAAGACAAATAAAATAGTTAGTAGGAAATATCTAAGGTGGAAACATAAAAAGAGTGATCGAGAAAAGTACGTTCTCATTTCGAATAAATGTTACCATAAATTTAAATTAAAAATCAAAGTGGAAAATATAGTTACCGTTAGTTTATTTTTGTATAAAAATTATACATATACATATGTATATATATATATATATATATATATATATATATATGAATAAAATATATAAAAGGATACTTAAATAAAATCATTTGAAGTTACTACTAATCCTCTGTAAAGACATTTTGCACTAGTTAGATACTTTTACTACAGAAAACCCCCTTTTTCAACTAATCGCACCGATGTATTCCACGGAACTAATGCGAAAGTCATCATCTAATATGTATGGATAAGCTAATATTAATACATTGTATGAATATTAACATATACAAACCCTCAAGATAAACAAGAATGTAATAAATATTTTACACAACAGCTTTTGGCTAGGAAATAACTAAAATCATACAAATACATCTTTATAGAATTATGTCACTACTAAACAAGGCTTTACAAGGCAATTGAGACTACAAAATTAGTTTCCATAACAAAATCTAGACCTTTACTAACTAATATCCCCACATTGTTATCACATATGATCTAATGACTTGTTTATATGCGCATTATACAACGGAACAATTACCGTTAATAGGAAATTTATCTTTCTCGTTTGTTGGCAACATTGACTATACACCATGCTATAGCTAGTGTCAAAAAATACTGTATTTGTAGAATAATTTACATCATTTAAAGTAAACTAAGTTCTATAGAATTATTTTCAGTTAGCTCTCCAAAAACCCATTTTATCAATGTATATTCTTATGTGAAACGCTAAACTCAGAATCAGTTTAAAATATTATATGAAAAGAAATCCAATTTTAATACTGGGTTTTCTATTAGGAACTGATTTTATTGTTGGCGTTGTTTACTTCAATTATTTGTTACCATTTAGTTGATGTTTTGCACTATATAAGACAGATATCCAAGATTGTATTAACCTTTAAAGGAGGAATTCTATAAAGGATATAGTCTAGGAGTTTAGTACTCTCACTACGTAAAATAAATTTCAATAAAAGATTTACATAAGATTGACATTAATATGCATATAGTTTCATTACAGTTGGTGATACGGACAAAGTATTCCTCATCCCGCATTAAATGTCTGAGCAACCATTATACACTCCCATTAGTTGACAACTTACATTATGGCTAAACCGCCCCTACAGACGTTTGATGTGCGTCTTTACGTCAGCTGATGATAATGAAGTTGTTCTTTGGTTACCATAACCTCAAGTAATTATATTTGCATTAATTTCAAGCAATGGAAAATATTTTGTGGACCATGATTCCTAAAGATGAAGGTGCTACAGAAGTATGTTTGTTTCTAAGAACGTTTGCCCTCTCATACTAACAATATCAAGGTCATATTCACTGGAGAGGTTAGTTGGTTTTAACATATCTCGAATTCTAATACGAAACTTTAAACTTAATTTAATTTCCAATAAAATTAAGAAAGTATTTTCAAATCCTGAGTCTGAGGGTCCGGCCCTTAGGTAAGGCTAACCCAGATTGGAAGAAGTATCGATTGCACAACCTGGACCGAACTGATCAGATAATATATTTTAGTACAAAACACCTGGTCATTCGAGTAACGGTCGAAACAGTAATATCACTTATCTTCTTGTCCAAAGGACAGACCGATCACCATTTAAGGCCTTAAATGATTTCATTCCAACCCCGTGGAAAAAAGACTCTTGTAGACAGGCATTATGTCGTGTAGCATCAAGCCCCTCTACTCGAGTATGGCGCTTACCTCCGGACGGGAGTCTCGAGTTTGAGGTTGGATTCGCGGGGTTAATAGTTTCATACTCTGGCCCGGAGAGTCTCTACATAAGCATCTAACTTTGGGATCTATAACAAGAATATTGGGTCGTGAGATAGGTACTACTTGTCACGATCTTTATTTCTTCTCCACTCTTTAAATATAACACACTGGTTCAAGAACGAGCGGTCAGGGCCGTCATGTGCGTAAAATTCTCAACCCAGCATTGAACTTTCAAAATAATAGTCTCCAAATTATAGTGACTCCGAAACTGGCAATTCCCTCACTGAACAAGAATTTTAGAGGCGTCCGAGTAGCATTTTTAAACACCGAATCAGATTTTTTCGGATGCCCACCCATTCCAACAAACTTCCTTTGGTTCACTGACCCCTTTATAAAAACGTATTTTATATAGAACGGAATAATCCACTGTAGTTGTTTTACTTTCTTAATGAATTGCATAAAATTAAATTAAATCCCGAAGAATTTCATTGAAGTATTTGATAATCAAAGGAATATTTCAATGAAATAATAAACAAGAGAATACTTCAAACATAAAATACTTATTTCTTTTGTATTCTTGTTGTAAGAGTTGGGAATAAAACTCACGGAAGCTAAATGTTTGAGATTCTACACAAGTTTGACAAATTTGTTCACAACAATGAATGTTTTGCAAACTGTTAAATACTTCTAAAAAAAGCGACTTAACAACGGTGGTAAGAATAATTTTTTATACTAGTGTGACCAATAAAACTAAAAATTACTTTTTCTTCAAACCTAGGGCTATTATTACCACTTGATTTGAAATGAAATATTCTATATCAATTTCTAAGCTTTTCTACATTTTATAACTGTACACAAAGATTCTCCATGATGGTGACTTTAGAAACCAAATCAAATCATTCCAGACATTCAAACATTGGTTGGTTCTCCGATTTCTCATTTATAGTTAAAAACGTAAACGTTTATTGTAATGTGAGTGTATCCATTTTAGTTTTTAAAGAACTATTATTATTTTGTTATTGTTTTACTTTTTGTTCCGTATTTCTCGTCCCATCGGTAGAGAACCTCTGAACAAAAGGAAAACAAGCGCATTTAGATTTCTACTTTATTTATTACGGAATGAAAGTATATCTTGGCTCCAAAGACGCCAAATTCTATTATAAGCCAATCGGATTCTTATGTAATTGCTATCCTTAATGTTACCTGTAATGTTAAAATATATTTTGTTGAAGTCTAATAATATAGAATACGCACAGAGCCTATATGAAATGTTTCAAAGAACTACGGAAGCTTTTGTAATAAGAATATAAAAACAGACTTTTATAATAAATTCTGCAGTTTGAACTCATGAAAACGTTTTAATATTTTAAATCTTATTAATAAACCACTTGAGCACTGTGGACTAATTTTAACTAAATAAATATAAACCCATTAATCACAGCAGAAAAATCTTTAATTTTACTACAGTAGTACATTTCGATTACATGGTAAATATCTTCAAAAGCACTCAAGTACTACTTTAAATCTACTTTACTAAATATTTTCTGATACGAAATTCATGTAGAAAGTTATCCGAAAAATCACCACTTGTATTTTGCTACATAATACAAATAGAAAAAGATTTATTTTTATTTTTCTTGAAAAATATTTTATTTTATTTTAAAATTTAAAAAAAATACCTGAAATAATATTTTAAAAACCAATAATGATTACTATAACTCAGACAAGTAGAAAATCGAGTCTTACGTAAGGGCTTTTGGCGAACCTAAAGTCCTACAAAGGTTGTTTTTCCTTACACGTTGTTTCAAAGTAATAAATATTCTCTAAAAACGTGTAGTGATTGCTGTTCCTTTAAGCATCTGGTGTCTATGAAAACCACTTCACTTTTGAAAAAAACGTTCTACACAGCTGCAACCTATTTTCTTTGAAGCTGAGCGTCACGGTTTAATCTAGGCCACAAATAAACCTGTATCTTACATTAAAACCCCCGTTTATTACTCCCATCATCGAGCACTCCATGCAAATTGAACGGCGTTTAATATCGTATTATTATTATTTATTTTAATCTGTTTTTTTTTTATCGAAGTCATTATTGAAGCAAGAACATAAAATCAAGGTGCTAATAACCTTCAATTATGTTTGCTTTAATATTTATATATATATATATGTATATATTGTTTATTTAGTCATGAAAAATAACTAACGATTTTATAAAATTAATTAAATAATTTAATATAAATATCTATAGGTGTTAAAGTTTGTCAATTTTACAGAATATGATTTACATAATTAATTTTAAGAAACTGATCCTTATTTTACTCTCTTTGTTATAACTGGGCAATATATTGGGGCCTATTGTCACACCTAACCTAACACAAACAAATCTAACCTAATAAAATGAGATTTGAATATTAGTTTTACTCAAGACACTTCAGTGTTTCTAAACATACAAAAACAATATTTTAAACATTTGGACCATATGAATCTAAGTTCGGAAACTGAACGACTTGTCTCCCAAATCCTATGTAAATAGTAGACTAAAAGGTTCCTACCCGCTATTAGAATAAACATGTTCTACTTATCTCCACTATTAGTTAATTTTCCAATCAGCTTAAAACAATTTAATATAGGCTTAAAAGTATCGAGGTAAGTATACAGTAAATACAGCCTCACCGATGCTTAATGAAATTTGAAAACCTAATATTCTTCAGTTTTTATAATTAAATGTTTGACTCTCTCTTTGTGAAACAAGGGTCTTTAAGGACTTGCAATCTGTAATAGTAATTAGTATTTAATAAAGGAAGCGGATGATGTAGCTGGCGGAGAAAGAATGCATCTATTTTAATTAAACTCCACAGCACAAGTAATTACAAGCTAACTTTGCTGAAATCAATGTTGCCGAGAATAAACATACAATTTAATGACATTTTTAAATTAAAATATCTCAATTTCACCGAAATACAAAATATTTCTTTTATTTGAAGAAAGGAAAAAATGGATTAACTGTTTATGTCACTTGAATCTTTACAAACCGCTTACATAAATATATAAGTGTTATAACTTATATTGATAATTTTTATATAACGAAGAATATATAATTACAATTATTTAAATTCTAGACCATTGAGCTTCAAATTTGAATTTAGATACACTGAAGAGATACTTGATTTCAACTAATATGTATAAGATACTAATATTACGCTCAGAAGATTTACTGAACTCTCATTTTATTCGGTTAGGTTAGGTTGTATAACTCACCAAAACTCCGCTAATTCCTTCATTTGTGGGTAGTTCTATCATATAATGGCAATAAGGGAAAACAAAGAAAATTCTAATACAGAAAAATTTGAAAATATCAATTTTTCAAGAGATAAATGAGAAGACGGTGTTTTTTTGCTCCATATATATATATATATATATATATATATATATATATATATATATATATATATACACGCTTTATTGACTTACTTGACTAAACTATTAAAAATAATAATTTAAATTTATTATTATTATTGCTAAATACAAATTTTTCAAGAGACAAATGAGAAGGCGATGGTATTTGCTACACGGGTACTTGGAGATATATATATACGTAATATTAAAAAATATATATTATATAATTAAATTTTATAACTATAAAATATATTATATTATTATATATAATATTATAACACATTGAAAAATAATATTTTAAATTAATTATTATGATTGCTAAAAACTGTAATATTATGTAAATAAATTTTAGAACTTTGCAGTTAATTACGTTCTGTGAAACTTGATTAATAACTTTTCACAAAGTGTACAAATTTACAAAATTTAAAGTGCGGATAGTCATAAACTAATGTAAATGTGATTTATTAATAAATTATTAGTTTGGCACCAAATCTCCATTTAGGCTTCTCGATTGGAAGTTTCTATAAATTAGAATCTTTTTACGTTTTAAATACCGCTCACAGAGACCCTTGAGCCTATAGATTTACAATAGACATTTTACTTATGCCAGATTGCTACATATGTAGGTTTAAACAATGGCTATTTCCTTCATCAGCTGCGAACATACTATTTCGTTATAGTATTTACATATAGGTAATTGTATGTATTCATATTTATTGATTTAGTTGTGAATCATTTAAAAGTTGTGATTCAACTAAGTAGTTTTCATGTTTCGTCTTTAATCACTGATGTCACAGAAAAGCGAGCTACGAGGTTATAAATACTACGAGAGATATCCAAAAAATAAGTTTCCCTCGTGTGTGTCACCAAGCGAGAGTGACGGAGCGGGGACTTTTAGTTTGGGTGTAGTGGTACCGATTCCCGCCGCCCGTTTGACTGTACGCCGTTTGACGTTGAGTCACGGGTTACTCGACATGGAGACCCCACTGCGATCTGCCGTCAGTTGTGAAGTGCTGTGTTATTCGTTTTTTGACTGCAAAAAGTGAATGTTTCATCACCAGTGACTATTCTTGAAAACAGATCATTCCCTTCGTCCGTAAAAGATTGCAAGAAAGATTGTTCAGTTACCACACGTTGTTGCTTATGGCCGTCAGACAGTAAACGAGGAACCCACCTTGCACACACTTTCGACAACTGAAGCTCTTCAGTGATGATGTTGTGAAGAGATGCGTGGCAAATTTCAATGTTCGGTGGAAGATTAATTTCACCATAATTTCCATAATTTCGTCGTGTCAATCACTGGTCAGCATCAATAACGTCGCGAACCACAGAAATGAGGCCATCTTGGTGAGCGGTAGCTGGGCGTCCATCTCGCTGTTCATCATGAATATTTTCTCTTCCTTCCAAAAACAATTTTCGCCAACGGCGAACCTTTTGTACAGTCATTACATGTTCACCATACACCTCACATAACTGACGACGAATTTCAACGACAGGTTCATTTTTTTCAGTCAAAAATGAATAACACTCCGCATTTCACAACTGGCGGCAGATCGCAGTGGAATCTCCATGACGAAAGGCCCGTAACTCAAGGTCAAACGGCGTATAGTCAAGCGCGCGGCGGGAATCGGTACTACTACACAAAAAACCTAAAGTCCCCGCTCTCGGAGAGATGCTCCGTCACTCACGCTTGGTGACACACACGTGGAAAACTTATTTTTTTGGATATCCCTAGTACTGATATAGTATAATAGTTTACTACATTAAGCTGTACACTACAAAGGGTGCATATCCCTATCAAAACTTACACCCAAATATTACAACTTCACCTCCAACAATTCACTTTGTGATTACGGCAGTGAAAATTCCAAAAAGGTGACAATTTACTGGAATATTTAGTTTCCACACGCAAAACGACAATTTGGCAATGTTTTAGCTCGTTTCAAATTTAACCTTTTGCAACGGGGAACGGGCGTACATCGTGCAGAAGGCATTGTCGATTTCTCGACTCCCTGCGCGCAGCTATTGTATCAGCAAGACATAAATCTGCTTTACATTGCCCTACGTGGACCAATAAAAACCTCTCGTTCGTTTCATTTGATTCGCTTCATTTTATCATTGTTGATTTTAAACGTTTTTTAATTTAAAGTAACTGTTTAGTTAAGTTTGTTTTCTGATTGTATATTATGGACATGAAAATATCAGTGAATAAAAGTTTAAAACCAAACAAAAATAATTAAAATTGTTCTTTGCAGTTTAATTCCAAAAATAAAAAACTGAAATAATTGTGTTTTAAATAGCGTTTATAAGGTTTTTTTGTCCCTTCTTCAACTAAATTCAAATTTAGATTTGATTATGCTTTAAATATGAAGTACTTGCTTACTAAAACCGTATTATTTATGTTTTTAACTACCATGGAATATTTATAAAGATAGCAATGAGTTACATTAGTGCTTGAGTTATTTCAAACAGTTTTATTATTGAATAACTTAGAGGTATACAATTTTACACACACACACACACACATATATATATATATATATATATATATATATATATATATATGCTGATACGTATTCCTTCACGGATGGAAAAATATGATGAATTGTTACTATCTGGAGTACATCCGTTCATTCTGCAGTCCATAAATTCGCAGTTCCGGCGTTTCGCTAGAATCTCATCCAGCATTGACGAGGTGAACCCAACAACAGTAGAAGAGCGAGTGAAGAGCGCTGAAAACTCGGCTCCTATATATAGAGCCGCGAGAACAAATTTATCGCAATAGGAAGAACCTTGCTACCACTGAAAGGGAACTTTTCACTTTGCACATTGACCTTAGCAATGTTGTTCATCGTATTTTGTGGGATCGTATCGATACTCTGTGGCTTGGAGATCAGAAACCAATATAAGTCTGAAAACTGAGAAACTGGTGAAAAAGTTTAATAACCTTACTGCTAAAACCTCTAAAATTCATCGTCAGACTCTGGATCCTGACTTGGTTGTGAAGAACATCTCTAGCTACAGCCTCAGTGATGCTGAAATCTCTGTCCTATGTAAAGGGTTTAACTTTGCCATTACTCCTACCAGGCTTCCTTTAGAGGAAATAATATCTGAGGTTGAAACATCTATCGCCTACATGGATAAAACTGAAGCTGAAGAGATTCGTCAGGAGGTTGCTAGTATTTTACGTACTAGCAGAATTCCTAAACCTAATCTCAGCCCTGGAGAAAAGAGAGCCCTTTTCAAACTGAAAAATAATGGAAACATTACTATACTGCCGGCTGATAAGGGTAACGCTACTGTTGTTTTAAATACTTCAGATTATATTGACAAGATGAAGGAGATCCTTAATGATGAAAGTTACAAAGTTGTTAAGAACGATCCGACCACCTACTTGGAAAAGACTACCAGGCGGATTATTAAACAGACTCCTATCGATGAGGAAACTCAATCCAGGATAATTCCTCGGGAAAAATCTAGTAGATGTCCTAAGTTATATGGTTTGCCTAAAATCCATAAACCGGGCATTCCTATGAGACCTATAGTGAGTGCTATTAATTCACCTCTTCAGAAACTGGAGAAATATTTGGCTAAACTTATGCAGCCATTGGTTCAGAAGGCTGATTCCTATATCAAGAATTCTGAACATTTTGTCCAAGTGCTGCAAGGAATCCAAGTTGAAGAAAGTGACATAATGGCTAGCTTGGATGTCAAGTCATTGTTCCCCAGCGTTCCCATTGATGAAGTGCTTAAGAGGATGTCTATTTTTGAAGAGCTCCCTCCGCATGTCTTGGATCTGGCTAGGCACTGTCTCAAAAACACTTACTTTTTGTTTAATGAACAGTTTTACAGGCAACTTGATGGTGCCCCTATGGGATCTTCACTTTCTCCAGCTGTAGCCAATATTTGTATGACGTTCTTTGAGCAAGACGCCCTGAATGATGCTTTTCTCAGGCCTAAAGCTTGGTTTCATTATGTAGATGACGTCTTTATGATTTGGCAACATGGTGGCACAGAACTTGATAAGTTTCTTACGTACCTCAACTCTCGCCACTCCAGGATATTTTTCACTTTGGAACTGGAGAGTGATGGCTGCTTGCCGTTTCTGGACGTCTTGGTTAAGAAGATCAGAATGGTTGTGTTCACCATTCGATCTACAGAAAACCGACTCATACCAATAGATATCTTAACGCTGAGTCACATCACCACCCATCTCAGATCCAGGCTGTCGCCGACACGCTCTTCTCTCGGTCTCACAAGTTAACAGACATCGATTCGAGGAACCAAGAACTTATTACTATGAGAGAGGTGCTTAGAAGCAATGGCTATAAGGAATATGCCATTAATAAAGCGTTACACCGCCAAAGTGCCCTTCCTGTTGACGTGGATGAAAAAGAGACTGAGAAAGCTGGTACTGTTATTCTGCCCTTTATTAAAGGAACCACTGACAGGATTGGCAGACTCTTTAGGAGGCATGGTTTACGTTCCGTTTACAAACCTTACCTCACCATCGACAAGGTTGTTGGTAACGCCAAAGATAAGATCTTCTTGGAAAACCATGGTGTTTACAGCGTTTCTTGTGGAGTTTGTAAGAAATCGTACATTGGCCAAACGAACAGACGTATCTCAGCTAGGCTTGAGGAGCACAAACTGGGCCTTAAAAACAAGCAGAAAACGTCGGCTCTGTACAGGCACCACTGCGATACTGGGCATACCATTGATTTCCAATCTTGCCGACAGATTGCTCAAGTGGAAAACTACAGGACTAGAATTATTCGTGAGGCTATCGAAATAGAGAAGCAAGGGAGTCTTAATAAACGCGATGATACTTTGAATTTGCCCGCAGTTTGGAAGTGTGTCATCGATAGATTTTATCGGCAGAAAGGTGAACAAAGGCAAAGGAATGTGAGTAATTGTTTGGATCAGGTGTGTGTGGATTGACGTCAGTGTGTGTATTGACGACAATGGGCGTGGCTTCTTTCCTCTCTATATAGGAGCCGAGTTTTCTGCGCTCTTCACTAGCTCTTCTACTGTTGTTGGGTTCACCTCGTCAATGCTGGATGAGATTCTAGCGAAATGTCGGAACTGCGAATTTATGGACTGCAGAATGAACGGATGTACTCCAGATAGTAACAATTCATCATATATATATATATATATATATATATATATATATATATATATATATATATATATAATATGAAATATGGTGATATGTTTTCTTGTAATATAGTTAATAAATTAAAAATATTTCAAAAACAAGAGTATGTTTTTGAATAATATATGCATTCTTGTTTTTGAAATACTTTTAATTTATTAATTATATATATATATATATATATATATATATATATATATATATATATATAAAACAACTGCATTATTAAAATACAAGATTTATTTATTAACATTTATTTAAAGCTTTTCATTGATAAACAGTACCAAAATCATCAGGAATGAATAATACAATAATGCAAGATATAAAACCTATTGCAAATTAATTTTATACATATATTTATTTATCTATGAAATTAATCGTTGTTCATTTATTCTTGAAAAATAAATTAAAAATCTCTCTTGCATTTTCACAGAATATTATATGCTACTAAAATCACTAATGATAATTCTTTTTAAAACAACCATAATTTTCAACTCTTGAATTACTTTATCATAAATGCTAATCTCTTAAATATAACATTCTGTTATAATAAGTTCAAAAAGTTTTACTAACATTACATGAAATTATAACGTATATTTATTATTTTAAGTTATTCAAACTGATTTTATTTAAAATGACTAAGATTATATTCGAAACCACTCTTCTAATTTTAGTTAAATGTTGTTTTGTTGGGTTCTTTCTTATAAGCCTGTCTAGAAACGTAAATAGGAAATTTGAATAATTTACATCCAAAAACATGCTTTTGTATAACTGCGAGTGATTTTAATTATTTTAAACAATTCCTTATTACATATAGCAAATATTTTTAATTTTTAAAAATAATTAACAACTTTATTTAGAGCACAGACATTGTTTATTTCTGTTTGAATCAAAATTTTGAAATATAATTATCTGAAAAGTTTATTAATATCTAACCACAAACTTTAAAAAATTACTTGCCAAAAGTTCTCACTTTCTTCATCATAATTCTTCTTCATAATTTAATTTATGAAATTCAAAATTGGAAAATTTTTAATTTTTTTATATTGCAAGGCAAACTGTCCGTGTGTGTGTGTGTGTGTGTGTGTGTGTGTGTGTGTGTGTGTGTGTGTGTGTGTGTAAGTGTGTAAGTGTGTCTTGTGTGTGTGTGTGTGTGTGTGTGTGTGTGTGTGTGTGTGTGTGTGTGTGTGTGTGTGTGTGTGTGTGTGTGTGTGTGTGTGTGCGCTCCAAGAAGAGGTGGTACGACAGAGGAGGTCACCGCAGCAGTATTGAATTATTTATAGTGACTCCAACAACACAAGAACCCTACAGATCTACGGTTGGCTCACAGTATGCGAGACTTCAGTGCACTAAGTCGTTGAACCTGGATCCAAACCAACACTATGAGTACATCATCAGAGTTACTAGAATATTGAGTCAGTGCTATTCATTGGAACAAGCCTGACATCTTAATAGCTTCTAAGAAAGCAAGCTTTTAAATAGAACTCGATTTATTTCCAGCTAAAATAGTTTATACATTACTTATTGTAAGTGTTCACCTCACTGTTGTGGGTAATTTGACAATGTTTCATATATTAATTACCTATTAATATATTACTAATAATTACCTATTAATATATTTCACCTATTAATTAAGAAGTGCTTTAACAAGCAAGCCAAAGTCTAAGGTAATTTCGAAAACAAATATTCATCTAAAATCAATAAACGAAATATAGTATAAATTAACATATTTTTTCAAAAGGAAATATATATTCCGTAAAATACTAGAGCCCATAAATGCTTAGATAGACAAAGAAATTTTCAATTCATCTCATGGAGCGTTATCATTACACAAACAAACAGTCTTTAAAGGCTTAAAATATCGCGGTAAACCTTATGTGTAATATTTTGCCTGACTATCACTTAAACACTTCAATCTTACAAACGTGTAGCAAGACAAAATTAATTTACTAGACCTTGGAAGGGTTGTCGTTTATATCTTTGTGTCCGTAATATTATTCTACTGCTAAAGAACAAAGCGGGCAGTGAGTAAGGCGCTTCATTACCACCCCTTACGTGCTGCGAATTCAAATCTTACTTTTTACTCTCTGAAACAACACTCCTTAATTGCTTTCTTTTCTTATATTTACCTTATATTAAAACTTATCTAAGTAGCGCACCAATTTGTGACTCGTGGAAAATTTTCTTCGCATAATAGCATTCTTGTAATCCGAAAGATTAGGATTAACTGCTAAATATCCATGCTGATGAATTACAAATGGAAAAAGGAGGAAATTCAACAATGATAATTAAGGGCTGAATCCATTACATAAAGATAGTTACAGCCATTGCATTGTTAAAGGTGAAACAAATGTTCGTCATTACTTTCAAAGAAAAAACATTTACCGTATTACATACTAAAAAAACTGTTCAAAAGTATTACTAGTTCTAAAGTAACGTATTAAATGTAATATTCGAATCTAAGAAAGGAAGATAATGAGAACTGAGATAACTGCATGCAGTAGTGTTACATACAAGAAGCTTGTGTTACGGTTAGGGTTACAGTTGAGAAGAAAGTGATTCAGAAAAGTAATAAAAAGATGATTTAAAATACTACTGATTTATAGTTTTTGAAAAACTAAACAAATAGAGAGCCTGGACTGTCTAACTGCATTTCCCCTAACTGCTTTTCTCTCTCTCTCTCTCTCTCTCTCTCTCTCTCTCCCTCTCCCTCTCTCTCTCTCTCTCTCTCTCTCTCTCTCTCTCTCTCTCTCTCTCTCTCAAGTTAACTTTGTAAGAAAATTAAACCAAATTACTAAACTATACAAACAATATGAGCACAATAAATTGGCTAACCAAGACGCTGGAGGGAAATTGGATGAAGACTAACAAGAAACCAACTAGAATTATTAAGCAGAGGATAGCAAAATAGATCAACAATGTGCGGGAATTAAAAAAATCAAACTAAGAAAAAAACATCAAAATACTTAAGAAGGAAAAGAAAGCAATTTGACTATCCAAGGAGAAGAAAGCAAATTAGGTAACAAAAGAGTGGAGGGAAAATTAACAACAAATTTAGGGAAAATGGATTGATTGTTAATGAAGAAGAAAATTAAGTACCAGACATAAATTATTTAAATTATGCGATTATGTCTGAAAATGATTATATGTAGTTATAAATGTATTATATTAGTTATAGCTATAGTTTATCATCCTAATTACTTGTAACTATAAACAAATTATTATAAAATATTTATCGACTTTACTTCAAATATATTCAGTCGATTCTGGTCACCGTTTTCGGACAGTTTATCGTCCATCAGCCTTTCGGCGTTTTCCCGTTTGCGGTCGCGATAGTCCTCGTAACAGCAGTCTCCTATGACGTCCAAAGAACGCCAACTCTTCGTCGTAGCTAGTCAGACATTCGTATTTTGGGTAGTGCAGCTTACCTGTTCGATAATAATTTAAAATATGACGGAATATATCCGGATCGCGAACGAAAAAGTATTCTTTGCATTCTTCGTCAAAAAGGAACTCCCGTTCGTTGGAACCTAACAAAGTATCTGGGTACTTTTCGAGGGTATTTCGCCATGTTTCAAACCTACGTCCCGAGACGTAATGCGTAATTTTTCATCGTCCGCTTTGCGATGGTCCTTAGGTATTGGCGGAGGTGGTAGCGGGTGCGTGGCTATCGGTACCCATCCGATGGCCGCCGCCTGGGTAAATGGCAGCCAAGCGGCGACCGAGGCCATGCTGTGCGGTGGAATGTCTCAACAGCACTCGCGGTCCCCGGTTCACAGACCACCACTACGATATGTCACTCTTCACGCCACATTATATCTCCTATTCACATACGGTACGAAACGAACACAGAAAACGTCGATATGGAAACTGGATCGAACCGTTGTTGCGCTGCTCCACCATGATGAGCCGCTGACCTAGTAAGAATACAACCGACCGACCGCACTGCAAGGATCTACTCATCTAAATAACCCACCTTGGTCAGCTGCCTACTAAACTAAATTGTAAATTGTTAGTTTAAAAGAAATGAAAAAAGAAACATTTACAAAAAATTGAGTTCCACGTATCAATGAAGCTAAGAAAAAGATAGTTGTGACTGGAACAAAAGAGAGGATTGGTGCTATGTATCAGGCAGTAATTAAAATGTGTACTACGGTATGGGTAGAAGTTGTCAAAACACAACACAAGTATGAAATTATTCAACATGGCAGTGAAATTGCAGAAATCTTTAAAAGGATGGGTGTAAGAGTTGAAGTGGCACCACGTTTGTTCACCGCGACAAAACTGCGAAGACCTCCGGATAAATTTGCACTAGTTGAACATTTTTTATGAGAAAGTAAACAGATTCCAACCAAAAGAAATAGAAGTTCCCGATTGGATGCACAAGTACATCATGCGACAGAAAAGTGATAAAAATATCAGTTTAATGTCCGGTTTGGTACAACTAGTTACCAATTGGTCGCGATACAAACCCAAATATTAAGAGGGGTATTTAATTGACGATTACTTAAAAAATATGTTAGTTATAATTGAATATAAATTTAAGAAGTAGAGTATAAAAAGAACATGTAATAAACATTTAGACTGAGCACAGAAACAGAAAGTTATTTTGTTACAAAGATAGAATAAAGTGAAAGTAGGCTAAGGGTAAAAGACCCAAAACGTAAACATTACACTGAAAGCCTCAGGTAGAAAAAGAAAACCCTAGAGACATAAATGTTGGAAAGGGACAGCCATAAACCAAAACAAAAGTGAAAGTGAAAACAGTTGGGTCAAAAGGAGTTATTAACCACCCTTAGACAAGTGGACTTAGTAATAGTATTTTAGGATAAGATAAATATTTAATTATTGCTTTTGTAAATGTAGTTAAATTTTGAACTATTGGCTAGGTTTGGTTACAGTATTTAGAGTCTGGACAACAAACACTCCATTTAATTTCATTTATTGTAAAATGAGTTAATTACATAATCCTGTTTAAGGTTAAGCAATTTTGAAAACAATTGTTCTGCAGCCAATGAAATTAATATTAGGAAACAAATTTAGTAATTAGAAGATTGTATTTCAGTGGCATTAGATCAATTGTAACTATATTATGATGTAAGGATTAAATTAAATAATCGTATTATGATGTACAAGAAACAGTAAGATGCAAGTAAGAGTTGTATTGTCAAATGAAAGGGGCAGTTGAATTTTATAGTGCACCATATTAGGTATTATGTTATAGAAGTATGTTTGTATCTAGGTTTAGATTAGTTTGTAATAACAATCCTGATCTCAATCATAGGTTTAGGATCTAATGAAATTATATAAGTAACTAATTGATTAATTAAATTATTAATTCAATTGGGAAATAAATAAACAAAAATAAATTAGAAATTCGGGAGTTAGATATAAAACTTTTGGATAAATTGAAAATTAATCAAACATTTTAATCGGGGACGCTATAACGAAATTCATTAAGTTAAGAAGGCTGTTGGTAAAATTATTTGAACTTGTGAAATATCCCTAGCTAGCGCTAGTCTATTGTCACATCTATCGGCCGAAATAAGTTACTGCACACACCTGCAAATCATAAATAAAAATAATTCGAAAGGGGTTCATTGTAAGTAAACCAGGACGTGCCTCGTTCATGGGAGAGAAGCTTTACCTAGACATCCACGGACCAGGGAGATTTATGACTAGGAATCCCTGAGAATACAGAAAAACACATGAACCTGTGGGAAAGTTTAACAAATTCCCAAGAAGCCAAAAGAGGATAGCGCGGGAAGTGTCAAAATTTCATAGGCTAGCCATAGTTTGAGCGCCATAAGGGAGCCAATCAAATTTGAAGAGGGGATGAAACACATACGGATACGATCCAAGAGGATGTTCAGGAAAGGCAGTCAATTTTCAGTACTCGAAAGGGTCAAGTGGTAGGACTCGATGAGTCATATTGCAGGACTCGAGGGAGAAGTAATGTTCAGTTTTTAGTAAGAAATATCAAATTCAAACAAAGTAACGTGTATATTTAAAGTAAGGGAGATTAATAAGGGAGATTATTAAATAGAAAGTGAAGTATAAAGAGGGAGATTAAAGTGTAACAAGTGAGATTACAATAAGGGAGTGATTAATAAAGTCAGTTACGAAGTAGAAGCATTTCGAGAAATTAAGAAAAGTGAGATTGATAGGAAAATATGAATAAGTGAATTTGTCTCAAGTGAAGTGAAGCAAGGAACCACGCAAGTAATAAGTAATAATTTATTTTCATTATAAAGACAACTCTTTAAAACCAAAACATTTAAGAACATTTAAAATTTTATAAATTCCTTAAAAAGTCATAGTTAACTGAAATATAAAATTCATCAAACCAAGTGCAGTAACTTATACACGCCCTTAGATAGCTACAGAAAGTAAATTTAGAATTGTTAAAAAAATCAATAGTAAAATAAGAGTCTTGATGCCTATCGGCAAATATTAGAGTTAGTAAAAGAATTATATGAACTACCTGTAAATGCAATATTGATATCAGGATAAAATAAATCTGTAATTATAAAAGCAAGTAGTTGGATTATTAATTTAATTTCCTAAGAGTAAAAATTATCCTGTAGAGAAGCATTAAGTAAGTACGTTATATAGCAATTGTCGCCTAACGTGGATAGCAAGGTAAGCTATATAAAAATGTCGACCAACGTGGATGGCAAGGTTCGTTATAATATATATATATATATATATATATATATATATATATATATATATATATATATATATATATATATTGTATTTTTAAGACGAAATTTTTCTTGATAAAATGTATATGTTTAATAAAACCACTTTCATACAAGAATAAAACCTTTTTTTATTTTATTACAAAGTTTAAGCTTTTCGCCGCTTAGCATTATAGGCATTATCAAAACTAACTTAGCATACTTCTAACTTATTTTGTTCCTACATTAAGACTCATTAAATTATAACCCAAAATTTCATATCAACTTTAGTGCGTGGGCTCTATTATAGTAGATTGCATTAGATTTTTGTACAGCATAGTATATTAACGAAAAGTATTTCTATTTCGTTTTCAAAATTGTTGCAACATTGAGTTTTCCACATTCATTAATATTTCCTCAACGCTGATCAATTAAATTACACATCGTTAAATATACAGCCACATTATAAAAACAAATATAGCCGCAACACAATTATTTACGATCGTGAATTTTCTAATAACGAATACAAAACTGTGACTTTAAATTGTCTTCCTGCATCGGTTAAACATAGTTTTATGTCATACCATAATTACTATTTATTAAAATATTGTTTTCGAAAAACAAGGATAAGGGTTTAGCTAAAGGGCTTAGCCATGTAAGTAATGCAATGTGTATAACATATTGAAGTGGCAAAACAAAAAACTAATCAAATGAAACAACAAAAAATACAATACGATGTAATCATAGCTAGCAATGTTCAAAAAACGTTATTTTTGTACAACACAATATTTTGGCCAACGTGGAGCTAAGGGCAGTTGTGAGGAAGTGAAGTAAACTCCTACAAACGACACAATGATATCAGGAAAAGCTGACGAAAGCTTGTCTACTCTCTCGGCCCAAGAGTGCTGTTGGTGAAGAAGCGATTAACAACGCTAATAATGTCACGGTGTTTCGGCTTCTAAAGACACGCCAATAAGATTTACTACAGGGCGTTGTGACCAAAACCGTTTGGAACGTTTAAAAACTGGCCCAAAGCTACTTGTAAAGTATCAATATAGTAGTACGTATTAATTTCGCAGTTGTTTTAGTACCCAAGTTTACTTTAGGTTACCTTTAAATGCTTGGCAGAGGATACTGTCATGCACATTTTGTAATATTTATCGCCTTTAATTACCCATACTTTTATGAACATTTTCTATATTTATCTTCTTTAATTACCCATACTTTCTTCCACAGTTTCTAATATTTATCTTCTTTAATTACCCATACTTTCTTGCACAGTTTCTAATATTTATCTCCTTTAATTACCCATACTTTCACGCACATTTTCTAATATTTACCTTCTTTAATTACCCATACTTTCATGCACAGTTTCTAATATTTATCTTCTTTAATTACCTATACTTTCTTGCACAGTTTCTAATATTTATCTTCTTTAATTGCTCACACTTTCATGCACATTTTCTAATATTTATCTCTTTATATAAACCATCTTTCCATACACATTTTCTATACAAAATATTTCCGATGTTTCATAGCTGCCAAGCGTCCCGCGACCTTTAAATGTTTTATTTCATCACATATGCTGAGACCTGCTTCCGAATTTATTACCTACATTTCCAGCCCTGACTTTTATAATGCAAAGGTTGGCTGTCTCCGACCTAAAGCTAATCTCGGCGATGTATCACTTCAGGGATATTCGCCATAGGTAATGGGTTTGTGTAGAGTCTCCGTAAGGTAGACTCTCACTCATCCATCTCATTGTTGTGCGACTATTTTCGCCCTACCTTACTTTTATTAAATATAAACTAATGTCTCGTTCAACGTGTCAAGGGTAAAATAACAGAACGAGGATGTGTGTTTCATGTTTCAGATATGTAGTTGAGCATAAAGTATTATGATGAAGGTATAGACAATTCAGATACGTTAAGGTCATTGCGGTTTGTCGACATAAATATCGCTGTTGGGAAACTCTTTTTGTATGTTGAAATGCAACCCATAGTGCATACATTTATAAACCGTTATGTACAAGATATAATACGGGAAATTTACTCCAAAGCCACGTAACATTATCGGAATGAAGTTATATACTAAACGTATTACGAAATAAATGTTCCAACCAAAATTGAGAAAGTGTTTGTTTTGATAAATTGATGCGATATCTAACTTTTTAAATACCTATATTTCTATAGTATAGTTACATTATTCTAAGTATAATAATCATGTTACCCAAGCAATGACGTAGAATCTTTTGCCAACCCTATAGCACACGAAAGTAAGACATATTGGGAGAGCATAAATTAACAAACAAGAGATAAATTAGGTATGGTACGAGCTAAGAACCTCTCTTGCCATATCCCCTATGTGACGAGAAAAGGAAAGGTTTCGTAAGAAAAAGGAGCGAGACTATTTTATCTATCAAAGTAAGTGTAGTAAAACTGTAAAACTTTAGGAGGTGTCTATAAAAAGGAGCGAGACTATTTTATCTATCAAAATAAGTGTAGTAAAACTGTAAAACTTTAGGAGGTGGCTATAAAAAGGAACGAGACTATTTTATCTATCAAAGTAAGTAAAGTAAAACTGTAAAACTTTAGGAGGTGTCTATAAAATGGAGCGAGACTATTTTATCTATCAAAGTAAGTAAAGTAAAACTGTAAAACTTTAGGAGGTGTCTATAAAAAGGAGCGAGACTATTTTATCTATCAAAATAAGTGTAGTAAAACTTTAAAACTTTAGGAGGTGGCTATAAAAAGGAACGAGACTATTTTATCTATCAAAGTAAGTAAAGTAAAACTGTAAAACTTTAGGAGGTGGCTATAAAAAGGAACGAGATTATTTTATCTATCACAGTAAGTGTAGTAAAACTGTAAAACTTTAGGAGGTGGCTATAAAAAGGAACGAGACTATTTTATCTATCAAAGTAAGTGTAGTAAAACTGTAAAACTTTAGGAGGTGTCTATAAAAAGGAGCGAGACTATTTTATCTATCAAAGTAAGTAAAGTAAAACTGTAAAACTTTAGGAGGTGTCTATAAAAAGGAACGAGACTATTTTATCTATCAAAGTAAGTGTAGTAAAACTGTAAAACTTTAGGAGGTGTCTATAAAAAGGAGCGAGACTATTTTATCTATCAAAGTAAGTAAAGTAAAACTGTAAAACTTTAGGAGGTGTCTATAAAAAGGAGCGAGACTATTTTATCTATCAAAGTAAGTGTAGTAAAACTGTAAAACTTTAGGAGGTGTCTATAAAAAGGAGCGAGACTATTTTATCTATCAAAGTAAGTAAAGTAAAACTGTAAAACTTTAGGAGATGTCTATAAAGAGGAGCGAGACTATTTTATCTATCAAAGTAAGTCTAGTAAAACTGTAAAACTTTAGGAGGTGTCTATAAAAAGGAGCGAGACTATTTTATCTATCAAAGTAAGTAAAGTAAAACTGTAAAACTTTAGGAGGTGTCTATAAAAAGGAACGAGACTATTTTATCTATCAAAGTAAGTGTAGTAAAACTGTAAAACTTTAGGAGGTGTCTATAAAAAGGAGCGAGACTATTTTATCTATCAAAGTAAGTAAAGTAAAACTAAAACTTTAGGAGGTGTCTATAAAAAGGAGCGAGACTATTTTATCTATCAAAGTAAGTGTAGTAAAACTGTAAAACTTTAGGAGGTGTCTATAAAAAGGAGCGAGACTATTTTATCTATCAAAGTAAGTAAAGTAAAACTGTAAAACTTTAGGAGGTGTCTATAAAAAGGAACGAGACTATTTTATCTATCAAAGTAAGTCTAGTAAAACTGTAAAACTTTAGGAGGTGTCTATAAATAGGAACGAGACTATTTTATCTATCACAGTAATTGTAGTAAAACTGTAAAACTTTAGGAGGTGGCTATAAAAAGGAACGAGACTATTTTATCTATCAAAGTAAGTGTAGTAAAACTGTAAAACTTTAGGAGGTGTCTATAAAAAGGAACGAGATTATTTTATCTATCAAAGTAAGTGTAGTAAAACTGTAAAACTTTAGGAGGTGTCTATAAAAAGGAGCGAGACTATTTTATCTATCAAAGTAAGTGTAGTAAAACTGTAAAACTTTAGGAGGTGTCTATAAAAAGGAACGAGATTATTTTATCTATCAAAGTAAGTGTAGTAAAACTGTAAAACTTTAGGAGGTGTCTATAAAAAGGAACGAGATTATTTTATCTATCAAAGTAAGTGTAGTAAAACTGTAAAACTTTAGGAGGTGTCTATGAAAAGGAGCGAGACTATTTTATCTATCAAAGTAAGTAAAGTAAAACTGTAAAACTTTAGGAGGTGTCTATAAAAAGGAGCGAGACTATTTTATCTATCAAAATAAGTGTAGTAAAACTGTAAAACTTTAGGAGGTGGCTATAAAAAGGAACGAGACTATTTTATCTATCAAAGTAAGTAAAGTAAAACTGTAAAACTTTAGGAGGTGGCTATAAAAAGGAACGAGATTATTTTATCTATCACAGTAAGTGTAGTAAAACTGTAAAACTTTAGGAGGTGGCTATAAAAAGGAACGAGACTATTTTATCTATCAAAGTAAGTGTAGTAAAACTGTAAAACTTTAGGAGGTGTCTATAAAAAGGAACGAGACTATTTTATCTATCAAAGTAAGTGTAGTAAAACTGTAAAACTTTAGGAGGTGTCTATAAAAAGGAACGAGATTGTTTTATCTATCAAAGTAAGTGTAGTAAAACTGTAAAACTTTAGGAGGTGTCTATAAAAAAGAGCGAGACTATTTTATCTATCAAAGTAAGTGTAGTAAAACTGTAAAACTTTAGAAGGTGTCTATAAAAAGGAACGAGATTATTTTATCTATCAAAGTAAGTGTAGTAAAACTGTAAAACTTTAGGAGGTGTCTATAAAAAGGAACGAGATTATTTTATCTATCAAAGTAAGTGTAGTAAAACTGTAAAACTTTAGGAGGTGTCTATAAAAAGGAACGAGACTATTTTATCTATCACAGTAATTGTAGTAAAACTGTAAAACTTTAGAAGGTGGCTATAAAAAGGAACGAGACTATTTTATCTATCAAAGTAAGTGTAGTAAAACTGTAAAACTTTAGGAGGTGTCTATAAAAAGGAGCGAGACTATTTTATCTATCTAAGTAAGTGTAGTAAAACTGTAAAACTTTAGGAGGTGTCTATAAAAAGGAACGAGACTATTTTATCTATCAAAGTAAGTGTAGTAAAACTGTAAAACTTTAGGAGGGGTCTATAAAAAGGAACGAGACTATTTTATCTATCACAGTAAGTGTAGTAAAACTGTAAAACTTTAGGAGGTGTCTAATAAAAAGGAGCGAGACTATTTTATCTATCAAAGTAAGTGTAGTAAAACTGTAAAACTTTAGGAGGTGTCTATAAAAAGGAGCGAGACTATTTTATCTATCAAAGTAAGTAAAGTAAAACTGTAAAACTTTAGGAGGTGTCTATAAAAAGGAGCGAGACTATTTTATCTATCAAAGTAAGTGTAGTAAAACTGTAAAACTTTAGGAGGTGTCTATAAAAAGGAGCGAGACTATTTTATCTATCAAAGTAAGTAAAGTAAAACTGTAAAACTTTAGGAGATGTCTATAAAGAGGAGCGAGACTATTTTATCTATCAAAGTAAGTCTAGTAAAACTGTAAAACTTTAGGAGGTGTCTATAAAAAGGAGCGAGACTATTTTATCTATCAAAGTAAGTAAAGTAAAACTGTAAAACTTTAGGAGGTGTCTATAAAAAGGAACGAGACTATTTTATCTATCAAAGTAAGTAAAGTAAAACTGTAAAACTTTAGGAGGTGTCTATAAAAAGGAACGAGACTATTTTATCTATCAAAGTAAGTGTAGTAAAACTGTAAAACTTTAGGAGGTGTCTATAAAAAGGAGCGAGACTATTTTATCTATCAAAGTAAGTAAAGTAAAACTAAAACTTTAGGAGGTGTCTATAAAAAGGAGCGAGACTATTTTATCTATCAAAGTAAGTGTAGTAAAACTGTAAAACTTTAGGAGGTGGCTATAAAAAGGAACGAGACTATTTTATCTATCAAAGTAAGTAAAGTAAAACTGTAAAACTTTAGGAGGTGGCTATAAAAAGGAACGAGATTATTTTATCTATCACAGTAAGTGTAGTAAAACTGTAAAACTTTAGGAGGTGGCTATAAAAAGGAACGAGACTATTTTATCTATCAAAGTAAGTGTAGTAAAACTGTAAAACTTTAGGAGGTGTCTATAAAAAGGAACGAGACTATTTTATCTATCAAAGTAAGTGTAGTAAAACTGTAAAACTTTAGGAGGTGTCTATAAAAATGAGCGAGACTATTTTATCTATCAAAGTAAGTAAAGTAAAACTAAAACTTTAGGAGGTGTCTATAAAAAGGAGCGAGACTATTTTATCTATCAAAATAAGTGTAGTAAAACTGTAAAACTTTAGGAGGTGGCTATAAAAAGGAACGAGACTATTTTATCTATCAAAGTAAGTAAAGTAAAACTGTAAAACTTTAGGAGGTGGCTATAAAAAGGAACGAGATTATTTTATCTATCACAGTAAGTGTAGTAAAACTGTAAAACTTTAGGAGGTGGCTATAAAAAGGAACGAGACTATTTTATCTATCAAAGTAAGTGTAGTAAAACTGTAAAACTTTAGGAGGTGTCTATAAAAAGGAACGAGACTATTTTATCTATCAAAGTAAGTGTAGTAAAACTGTAAAACTTTAGGAGGTGTCTATAAAAAGGAACGAGATTGTTTTATCTATCAAAGTAAGTGTAGTAAAACTGTAAAACTTTAGGAGGTGTCTATAAAAAGGAGCGAGACTATTTTATCTATCAAAGTAAGTGTAGTAAAACTGTAAAACTTTAGGAGGTGTCTATAAAAAGGAACGAGATTATTTTATCTATCAAAGTAAGTGTAGTAAAACTGTAAAACTTTAGGAGGTGTCTATAAAAAGGAGCGAGACTATTTTATCTATCAAAGTAAGTGTAGTAAAACTGTAAAACTTTAGGAGGTGTCTATAAAAAGGAACGAGACTATTTTATCTATCACAGTAATTGTAGTAAAACTGTAAAACTTTAGAAGGTGGCTATAAAAAGGAACGAGACTATTTTATCTATCAAAGTAAGTGTAGTAAAACTGTAAAACTTTAGGAGGTGTCTATAAAAAGGAGCGAGACTATTTTATCTATCTAAGTAAGTGTAGTAAAACTGTAAAACTTTAGGAGGTGTCTATAAAAAGGAACGAGACTATTTTATCTATCAAAGTAAGTGTAGTAAAACTGTAAAACTTTAGGAGGGGTCTATAAAAAGGAACGAGACTATTTTATCTATCACAGTAAGTGTAGTAAAACTGTAAAACTTTAGGAGGTGTCTATAAAAAGGAGCGAGACTATTTTATCTATCAAAGTAAGTGTAGTAAAACTGTAAAACTTTAGGAGGTGTCTATAAAAAGGAGCGAGACTATTTTATCTATCAAAGTAAGTAAAGTAAAACTGTAAAACTTTAGGAGGTGTCTATAAAAAGGAGCGAGACTATTTTATCTATCAAAGTAAGTGTAGTAAAACTGTAAAACTTTAGGAGGTGTCTATAAAAAGGAGCGAGACTATTTTATCTATCAAAGTAAGTAAAGTAAAACTGTAAAACTTTAGGAGATGTCTATAAAGAGGAGCGAGACTATTTTATCTATCAAAGTAAGTCTAGTAAAACTGTAAAACTTTAGGAGGTGTCTATAAAAAGGAGCGAGACTATTTTATCTATCAAAGTAAGTAAAGTAAAACTGTAAAACTTTAGGAGGTGTCTATAAAAAGGAACGAGACTATTTTATCTATCAAAGTAAGTAAAGTAAAACTGTAAAACTTTAGGAGGTGTCTATAAAAAGGAACGAGACTATTTTATCTATCAAAGTAAGTGTAGTAAAACTGTAAAACTTTAGGAGGTGTCTATAAAAAGGAGCGAGACTATCTTATCTATCAAAGTAAGTAAAGTAAAACTAAAACTTTAGGAGGTGTCTATAAAAAGGAGCGAGACTATTTTATCTATCAAAGTAAGTGTAGTAAAACTGTAAAACTTTAGGAGGTGTCTATAAAAAGGAACGAGACTATTTTATCTATCAAAGTAAGTGTAGTAAAACTGTAAAACTGTAGGAGGTGTCTATAAAAAGGAACGAGATTGTTTTATCTATCAAAGTAAGTGTAGTAAAACTGTAAAACTTTAGGAGGTGTCTATAAAAAGGAACGAGATTATTTTATCTATCAAAGTAAGTGTAGTAAAACTGTAAAACGTTAGGAGGTGTCTATGAAAAGGAGCGAGACTATTTTATCTATCAAAGTAAGTAAAGTAAAACTGTAAAACTTTAGGAGGTGTCTATAAAAAGGAGCGAGACTATTTTATCTATCAAAATAAGTGTAGTAAAACTGTAAAACTTTAGGAGGTGGCTATAAAAAGGAACGAGACTATTTTATCTATCAAAGTAAGTAAAGTAAAACTGTAAAACTTTAGGAGGTGGCTATAAAAAGGAACGAGATTATTTTATCTATCACAGTAAGTGTAGTAAAACTGTAAAACTTTAGGAGGTGGCTATAAAAAGGAACGAGACTATTTTATCTATCAAAGTAAGTGTAGTAAAACTGTAAAACTTTAGGAGGTGTCTATAAAAAGGAACGAGACTATTTTATCTATCAAAGTAAGTGTAGTAAAACTGTAAAACTTTAGGAGGTGTCTATAAAAAGGAACGAGATTGTTTTATCTATCAAAGTAAGTGTAGTAAAACTGTAAAACTTTAGGAGGTGTCTATAAAAAGGAGCGAGACTATTTTATCTATCAAAGTAAGTGTAGTAAAACTGTAAAACTTTAGGAGGTGTCTATAAAAAGGAACGAGATTATTTTATCTATCAAAGTAAGTGTAGTAAAACTGTAAAACTTTAGGAGGTGTCTATAAAAAAGAACGAGATTATTTTATCTATCAAAGTAAGTGTAGTAAAACTGTAAAACTTTAGGAGGTGTCTATAAAAAGGAGCGAGACTATTTTATCTATCAAAGTAAGTGTAGTAAAACTGTAAAACTTTAGGAGGTGTCTATAAAAAGGAACGAGACTATTTTATCTATCACAGTAATTGTAGTAAAACTGTAAAACTTTAGGAGGTGGCTATAAAAAGGAACGAGACTTTTTTATCTATCAAAGTAAGTGTAGTAAAACTGTAAAACTTTAGGAGGTGTCTATAAAAAGGAGCGAGACTATTTTATCTATCTAAGTAAGTGTAGTAAAACTGTAAAACTTTAGGAGGTGTCTATAAAAAGGAACGAGACTATTTTATCTATCAAAGTAAGTGTAGTAAAACTGTAAAACTTTAGGAGGGGTCTATAAAAAGGAACGAGACTATTTTATCTATCACAGTAAGTGTAGTAAAACTGTAAAACTTTAGGAGGTGTCTATAAAAAGGAGCGAGACTATTTTATCTATCAAATTAAGTAAAGTAAAACTGTAAAACTTTAGGAGGTGTCTATAAAAAGGAGCGAGACTATTTTATCTATCAAAGTAAGTGTAGTAAAACTGTAAAACTTTAGGAGGTGTCTATAAAAAGGAGCGAGACTATTTTATCTATCAAAGTAAGTAAAGTAAAACTGTAAAACTTTAGGAGATGTGTATAAAGAGGAGCGAGACTATTTTATCTATCAAAGTAAGTCTAGTAAAACTGTAAAACTTTAGGAGGTGTCTATAAAAAGGAGCGAGACTATTTTATCTATCAAAGTAAGTACAGTAAAACTGTAAAACTTTAGGAGGTGTCTATAAAAAATAACGAGACTATTTTATCTATCAAAGTACGTAAAGTAAAACTGTAAAACTTTAGGAGGTGTCTATAAAAAGGAGCGAGACTATTTTATCTATCAAAGTAAGTAAAGTAAAACTAAAACTTTAGGAGGTGTCTATAAAAAGGAGCGAGACTATTTTATCTATCAAAGTAAGTGTAGTAAAACTGTAAAACTTTAGGAGGTGTCTATAAAAAGGAGCGAGACTATTTTATCTATCAAAATAAGTAAAGTAAAAACTGTAAAACTTTAGGAGGTGTCTATAAAAAGTAGCGAGACTATTTTATCTATCAAAGTAAATGTAGTAAAACTGTAAAACTTTAGGAGGTGTCTATAAAAAGGAGCGAGACTATTTTATCTATCAAAGTAAGTAAAGTAAAACTGTAAAACTTTAGGAGGTGTCTATAAAAAGGAACGAGACTATTTTATCTATCAAAGTAAGTCTAGTAAAACTGTAAAACTTTAGGAGGTGTCTATAAAAAGGAACGAGATTATTTTATCTATCAAAGTAAGTGTAGTAAAACTGTAAAACTTTAGGAGGTGTCTATGAAAAGGAGCGAGACTATTTTATCTATCAAAGTAAGTAAAGTAAAACTGTAAAACTTTAGGAGGTGTCTATAAAAAGGAGCGAGACTATTTTATCTATCAAAATAAGTGTAGTAAAACTGTAAAACTTTAGGAGGTGGCTATAAAAAGGAACGAGACTATTTTATCTATCAAAGTAAGCAAAGTAAAACTGTAAAACTTTAGGAGGTGGCTATAAAAAGGAACGAGACTATTTTATCTATCAAAATAAGTGTAGTAAAACTGTAAAACTTTAGGAGGTGGCTATAAAAAGGAACGAGACTATTTTATCTATCAAAGTAAGTAAAGTAAAACTGTAAAACTTTAGGAGGTGGCTATAAAAAGGAACGAGATTATTTTATCTATCACAGTAAGTGTAGTAAAACTGTAAAACTTTAGGAGGTGGCTATAAAAAGGAACGAGACTATTTTATTTATCAAAGTAAGTGTAGTAAAACTGTAAAACTTTAGGAGGTGTCTATAAAAAGGAACGAGACTATTTTATCTATCAAAGTAAGTGTAGTAAAACTGTAAAACTTTAGGAGGTGTCTATAAAAAGGAACGAGATTGTTTTATCTATCAAAGTAAGTGTAGTAAAACTGTAAAACTTTAGGAGGTGTCTATAAAAAGGAACGAGATTATTTTATCTATCAAAGTAAGTGTAGTAAAACTGTAAAACTTTAGGAGGTGTCTATAAAAAGGAGCGAGACTATTTTATCTATCAAAGTAAGTGTAGTAAAACTGTAAAACTTTAGGAGGTGTCTATAAAAAGGAACGATACTATTTTATCTATCACAGTAATTGTAGTTAAACTGTAAAACTTTAGGAGGTGGCTATAAAAAGGAACGAGACTATTTTATCTATCAAAGTAAGTGTAGTAAAACTGTAAAACTTTAGGAGGTGTCTATAAAAAGGAGCGAGACTATTTTATCTATCTAAGTAAGTGTAGTAAAACTGTAAAACTTTAGGAGGTGTCTATAAAAAGGAACGAGACTATTTTATCTATCAAAGTAAGTGTAGTAAAACTGTAAAACTTTAGGAGGGGTCTATAACAAGGAAGGAGACTATTTTATCTATCACAGTAAGTGTAGTAAAACTGTAAAACTTTAGGAGGTGTCTATAAAAAAGAGCGAGACTATTTTATCTATCAAAGTAAGTGTAGTAAAACTGTAAAACTTTAGGAGGTGTCTATAAAAAGGAGCGAGACTATTTTATCTATCAAAGTAAGTAAAGTAAAACTGTAAAACTTTAGGAGGTGTCTATAAAAAGGAGCGAGACTATTTTATCTATCAAAGTAAGTGTAGTAAAACTGTAAAACTTTAGGAGGTGTCTATAAAAAGGAGCGAGACTATTTTATCTATCAAAGTAATTAAAGTAAAACTGTAAAACTTTAGGAGATGTCTATAAAGAGGAGCGAGACTATTTTATCTATCAAAGTAAGTCTAGTAAAACTGTAAAACTTTAGGAGGTGTCTATAAAAAGGAGCGAGACTATTTTATCTATCAAAGTAAGTAAAGTAAAACTGTAAAACTTTAGGAGGTGTCTATAAAAAGGAACGAGACTATTTTATCTATCAAAGTAAGTAAAGTAAAACTGTAAAACTTTAGGAGGTGTCTATAAAAAGTAGCGAGACTATTTTATCTATCAAAGTAAATGTAGTAAAACTGTAAAACTTTAGGAGGTGTCTATAAAAAGGAGCGAGACTATTTTATCTATCAAAGTAAGTAAAGTAAAACTGTAAAACTTTAGGAGGTGTCTATAAAAAGGAACGAGACTATTTTATCTATCAAAGTAAGTCTAGTAAAACTGTAAAACTTTAGGAGGTGTCTATAAAAAGGAACGAGACTATTTTATCTATCACAGTAATTGTAGTAAAACTGTAAAACTTTAGGAGGTGGCTATAAAAAGGAACGAGACTATTTTATCTATCAAAGTAAGTGTAGTAAAACTGTAAAACTTTAGGAGGTGTCTATAAAAAGGAACGAGATTATTTTATCTATCAAAGTAAGTGTAGTAAAACTGTAAAACTTTAGGAGGTGTCTATAAAAAGGAGCGAGACTATTTTATCTATCAAAGTAAGTGTAGTAAAACTGTAAAACTTTAGGAGGTGTCTATGAAAAGGAGCGAGACTATTTTATCTATCAAAGTAAGTAAAGTAAACCTGTAAAACTTTAGGAGGTGTCTATAAAAAGGAGCGAGACTATTTTATCTATCAAAATAAGTGTAGTAAAACTGTAAAACTTTGGGAGGTGGCTATAAAAAGGAACGAGACTATTTTATCTATCAAAGTAAGCAAAGTAAAACTGTAAAACTTTAGGAGGTGGCTATAAAAAGGAACGAGATTATTTTATCTATCAAAGTAAGTGTAGTAAAACTGTAAAACTTTAGGAGGTGTCTATAAAAAGGAGCGAGACTATTTTATCTATCAAAGTAAGTAAAGTAAAACTGTAAAACTTTAGGAGATGTCTATAAAGAGGAGCGAGACTATTTTATCTATCAAAGTAAGTCTAGTAAAACTGTAAAACTTTAGGAGGTGTCTATAAAAAGGAGCGAGACTATTTTATCTATCAAAGTAAGTAAAGTAAAACTAAAACTTTAGGAGGTGTCTATAAAAAGGAGCGAGACTATTTTATCTATCAAAGTAAGTGTAGTAAAACTGTAAAACTTTAGGAGGTGTCTATAAAAAGGAGCGAGACTATTTTATCTATCAAAGTAAGTAAAGTAAAACGGTAAAACTTTAGGAGGTGTCTATAAAAAGGAGCGAGGCTATTTTATCTATCAAAGTAAATGTAGTAAAACTGTAAAACTTAAGGAGGTGTCTATAAAAAGGAGCGAGACTATTTTATCTATCAAAGTAAGTAAAGTAAAACTAAAACTTTAGGAGGTGTCTATAAAAAGGAGCGAGACTATTTTATCTATCAAAGTAAGTGTAGTAAAACTGTAAAACTTTAGGAGGTGTCTATAAAAAGGAGCGAGACTATTTTATCTATCACAGTAAGTGTAGTAAAACTGTACAACTTTAGGAGGTGGCTATAAAAAGGAACGAGACTATTTTATCTATCAAAATAAGTAAAGTAAAACTGTAAAACTTTAGGAGGTGTCTATAAAAAGGAGCGGGACTATTTTATCTATCAAAGTAAGTAAAGTAAAACTGTAAAACTTTAGGAGGTGTCTATAAAAAGGAACGAGACTATTTTATCTATCAAAGTAGGTCTAGTAAAACTGTAAAACGTTAGGAGGTGTCTATAAAAAGGAACGAGACTATTTTATCTATCAAAGTAAGTGTAGTAAAACTGTAAAACTTTAGGAGGTGTCTATAAAAAGGAACGAGATTATTTTATCTATCAAAGTAAGTGTAGTAAAACTGTAAAACTTTAGGAGGTGTCTATAAAAAGGAGCGAGACTATTTTATCTATCAAAGTAAGTGTAGTAAAACTGTAAAACTTTAGGAGGTGTCTATAAAAAGGAACGAGATTATTTTATCTATCAAAGTAAGTGTAGTAAAACTGTAAAACTTTAGGAGGTGTCTATAAAAAGGAACGAGATTATTTTATCTATCAAAGTAAGTGTAGTAAAACTGTAAAACTTTAGGAGGTGTCTATGAAAAGGAGCGAGACTATTTTATCTATCAAAGTAAGTAAAGTAAAACTGTAAAACTTTAGGAGGTGTCTATAAAAAGGAGCGAGACTATTTTATCTATCAAAATAAGTGTAGTAAAACTGTAAAACTTTAGGAGGTGGCTATAAAAAGGAACGAGACTATTTTATCTATCAAAGTAAGCAAAGTAAAACTGTAAAACTTTAGGAGGTGGCTATAAAAAGGAACGAGATTATTTTATCTATCAAAGTAAGTGTAGTAAAACTGTAAAACCTTAGGAGGTGTCTATAAAAAGGAGCGAGACTATTTTATCTATCAAAGTAAGTAAAGTAAAACTGTAAAACTTTAGGAGGTGTCTATAAAAAGGAACGAGACTATTTTATCTATCAAAGTAAGTGTAGTAAAACTGTAACACTTTAGGAGGTGTCTATAAAAAGGAGCGAGACTATTTTATCTATCAAAGTAAGTAAAGTAAAACTAAAACTTTAGGAGGTGTCTATAAAAAGGAGCGAGACTATTTTATCTATCAAAGTAAGTGTAGTAAAACTGTAAAACTTTAGGAGGTGTCTATAAAAAGGAGCGAGACTATTTTATCTATCAAAGTAAGTAAAGTAAAACTGTAAAACTTTAGGAGGTGTCTATAAAAAGGAGCGAGACTATTTTATCTATCAAAGTAAATGTAGTAAAACTGTAAAACTTTAGGAGGTGTCTATAAAAAGGAGCGAGACTATTTTATCTATCAAAGTAAGTAAAGTAAAACTGTAAAACTTTAGGAGGTGTCTATAAAAAGGAACGAGACTATTTTATCTATCAAAGTAAGTCTAGTAAAACTGTAAAACTTTAGGAGGTGTCTATAAAAAGGAACGAGACTATTTTATCTATCACAGTAATTGTAGTAAAACTGTAAAACTTTAGGAGGTGTCTATAAAAAGGAACGAGATTATTTTATCTATCAAAGTAAGTGTAGTAAAACTGTAAAACTTTAGGAGGTGTCTATAAAAAGGAACGAGATTATTTTATCTATCAAAGTACGTGTAGTAAAACTGTAAAACTTATGAGGTGTCTATAAAAAGGAGCGAGACTATTTTATCTATCAAAGTAAGTGTAGTAAAACTGTAAAACTTTAGGAGGTGTCTATAAAAAGGAGCGAGACTATTTTATCTATCAAAGTAAGTGTAGTAAAACTGTAAAACTTTAGGAGGTGTCTATAAAAAGGAGCGAGACTATTTTATCTATCAAAGTAAGTGTAGTAAAACTGTAAAACTTTAGGAGGTGTCTATAAAAAGGAACGAGACTATTTTATCTATCACAGTAATTGTAGTAAAACTGTAAAACTTTAGGAGGTGGCTATAAAAAGGAACGAGACTATTTTATCTATCAAAGTAAGTGTAGTAAAACTGTAAAACTTTAGGAGGTGTCTATAAAAAGGAGCGAGACTATTTTATCTATCAAAGTAAGTGTAGTAAAACTGTAAAACTTTAGGAGGTGTCTATAAAAAGGAACGAGACTATTTTATCTATCAAAGTAAGTGTAGTAAAACTGTAAAACTTTAGGAGGGGTCTATAAAAAGGAACGAGACTATTTTATCTATCACAGTAAGTGTAGTAAAACTGTAAAACTTTAGGAGGTGTCTATAAAAAGGAGCGAGACTATTTTATCTATCAAAGTAAGTGTAGTAAAACTGTAAAACTTTAGGAGGTGTCTATAAAAGGGAACGAGACTATTTTATCTATCAAAGTAAGTGTAGTAAAACTGTAAAACTTTAGGAGGTGTCTATAAAAAGGAACGAGACTATTTTATCTATCAAAGTAAGTGTAGTAAAACTGTAAAACTTTAGGAGGTGTCTATAAAAAGGAACGAGACTATTTTATCTATCAAAGTTAGTGTAGTAAAACTGTAAAACTTTAGGAGGTGTCTATAAAAAGGAACGAGACTATTTTATCTATCAAAGTAAGTGTAGTAAAACTGTAAAACTTTAGGAGGTGTCTATAAAAAGGAACTAGACTATTTTATCTATCAAAGTAAGTGTAGTAAAACTGTAACACTTTAGGAGGTGTCTATAAAAAGGAACGAGACTATTTTATCTATCACAGTAAGTGTAGTAAAACTGTAAAACTTTAGGAGGTGTCTATAAAAAGGAACGAGACTATTTTATCTATCACAGTAAGTGTAGTAAAACTGTAAAACTTTAGGAGGTGTCTATAAAAAGGAGCGAGACTATTTTATCTATCAAAGTAAGTGTAGTAAAACTGTAAAACTTTAGGAGGTGTCTATAAAAAGGAACGAGACTATTTTATCTATCACAGTAAGTGTAGTAAAACTGTAAAACTTTAGGAGGTGTCTATAAAAAGGAGCGAGACTATTTTATCTATCAAAGTAAGTGTAGTAAAACTGTAAAACTTTAGGAGGTGTCTATAAAAAGGAACGAGACTATTTTATCTATCAAAGTAAGTCTAGTAAAACTGTAAAACTTTAGGAGGTGTCTATAAAAAGAAACGAGACTATTTTATCTATCACAGTAAGTGTAGTAAAACTGTACAACTTTAGGAGGTGGCTATAAAAAGGAACGAGACTATTTTATCTATCAAAATAAGTAAAGTAAAACTGTAAAACTTTAGGAGGTGTCTATAAAAAGGAGCGGGACTATTTTATCTATCAAAGTAAGTAATGTAAAATTGTAAAACTTTAGGAGGTGGCTATAAAAAGGAGCGAGACTATTTTATCTATCAAAGTAAGTGTAGTAAAACTGTAAAACTTTAGGAGGTGTTTATAAAAAGGAGCGAGACTATTTTATCTATCAAAGTAAGTAAAGTAAAACTGTAAAACTTTAGGAGGTGTCTATAAAAAGGAACGAGACTATTTTATCTACCAAAGTAAGTGTAGTAAAACTGTAAAACTTTAGGAGGTGTCTATAAAAAGGAGCGAGACTATTTTATCTATCAAAGTAAGTAAAGTAAAACTAAAACTTTAGGAGGTGTCTATAAAAAGGAGCGAGACTATTTTATCTATCAAAGTAAGTGTAGTAAAACTGTAAAACTTTAGGAGGTGTCTATAAAAAGGAGCGAGACTATTTTATCTATCAAAGTAAGTAAAGTAAAACTGTAAAACTTTAGGAGGTGTCTATAAAAAGGAGCGAGACTATTTTATCTATCAAAGTAAATGTAGTAAAACTGTAAAACTTTAGGAGGTGTCTATAAAAAGGAGCGAGACTATTTTATCTATCAAAGTAAGTAAAGTAAAACTGTAAAACTTTAGGAGGTGTCTATAAAAAGGAACGAGACTATTTTATCTATCAAAGTAAGTCTAGTAAAACTGTAAAACTTTAGGAGGTGTCTATAAAAAGGAACGAGACTATTTTATCTATCACAGTAATTGTAGTAAAACTGTAAAACTTTAGGAGGTGTCTATAAAAAGGAACGAGATTATTTTATCTATCAAAGTAAGTGTAGTAAAACTGTAAAACTTTAGGAGGTGTCTATAAAAAGGAACGAGATTATTTTATCTATCAAAGTACGTGTAGTAAAACTGTAAAACTTATGAGGTGTCTATAAAAAGGAGCGAGACTATTTTATCTATCAAAGTAAGTGTAGTAAAACTGTAAAACTTTAGGAGGTGTCTATAAAAAGGAGCGAGACTATTTTATCTATCAAAGTAAGTGTAGTAAAACTGTAAAACTTTAGGAGGTGTCTATAAAAAGGAGCGAGACTATTTTATCTATCAAAGTAAGTGTAGTAAAACTGTAAAACTTTAGGAGGTGTCTATAAAAAGGAACGAGACTATTTTATCTATCACAGTAATTGTAGTAAAACTGTAAAAATTTATTAGGTGGCTATAAAAAGGAACGAGACTATTTTATCTATCAAAGTAAGTGTAGTAAAACTGTAAAACTTTAGGAGGTGTCTATAAAAAGGAGCGAGACTATTTTATCTATCAAAGTAAGTGTAGTAAAACTGTAAAACTTTAGGAGGTGTCTATAAAAAGGAACGAGACTATTTTATTTATCAAAGTAAGTGTAGTAAAACTGTAAAACTTTAGGAGGGGTCTATAAAAAGGAACGAGACTATTTTATCTATCACAGTAAGTGTAGTAAAACTGTAAAACTTTAGGAGGTGTCTATAAAAAGGAGCGAGACTATTTTATCTATCAAAGTAAGTGTAGTAAAACTGTAAAACTTTAGGAGGTGTCTATAAAAGGGAACGAGACTATTTTATCTATCAAAGTAAGTGTAGTAAAACTGTAAAACTTTAGGAGGTGTCTATAAAAAGGAACGAGACTATTTTATCTATCAAAGTAAGTGTAGTAAAACTGTAAAACTTTAGGAGGTGTCTATAAAAAGGAACGAGACTATTTTATCTATCAAAGTTAGTGTAGTAAAACTGTAAAACTTTAGGAGGTGTCTATAAAAAGGAACGAGACTATTTTATCTATCAAAGTAAGTGTAGTAAAACTGTAAAACTTTAGGAGGTGTCTATAAAAAGGAACTAGACTATTTTATCTATCAAAGTAAGTGTAGTAAAACTGTAACACTTTAGGAGGTGTCTATAAAAAGGAACGAGACTATTTTATCTATCACAGTAAGTGTAGTAAAACTGTAAAACTTTAGGAGGTGTCTATAAAAAGGAACGAGACTATTTTATCTATCACAGTAAGTGTAGTAAAACTGTAAAACTTTAGGAGGTGTCTATAAAAAGGAGCGAGACTATTTTATCTATCAAAGTAAGTGTAGTAAAACTGTAAAACTTTAGGAGGTGTCTATAAAAAGGAACGAGACTATTTTATCTATCACAGTAAGTGTAGTAAAACTGTAAAACTTTAGGAGGTGTCTATAAAAAGGAGCGAGACTATTTTATCTATCAAAGTAAGTGTAGTAAAACTGTAAAACTTTAGGAGGTGTCTATAAAAAGGAACGAGACTATTTTATCTATCAAAGTAAGTCTAGTAAAACTGTAAAACTTTAGGAGGTGTCTATAAAAAGAAACGAGACTATTTTATCTATCACAGTAAGTGTAGTAAAACTGTACAACTTTAGGAGGTGGCTATAAAAAGGAACGAGACTATTTTATCTATCAAAATAAGTAAAGTAAAACTGTAAAACTTTAGGAGGTGTCTATAAAAAGGAGCGGGACTATTTTATCTATCAAAGTAAGTAAAGTAAAACTGTAAAACTTTAGGAGGTGGCTATAAAAAGGAGCGAGACTATTTTATCTATCAAAGTAAGTGTAGTAAAACTGTAAAACTTTAGGAGGTGTTTATAAAAAGGAGCGAGACTATTTTATCTATCAAAGTAAGTGTAGTAAAACTGTAAAACTTTAGGAGGTGGCTATAAAAAGGAACGAGACTATTTCATCTATCAAAATAAGTAAAGTAAAACTGTTAAACTTTAGGAAGTGTATATAAAAAGGAGCGAGACTATTTTATCTATCAAAGTAGGTCTAGTAATTTTTACACTTGCAAGTATTGTTTCCCTTTGTCGATGTCTACATTTTGCGCTGTGAGCACCGCCACTCCCATTACCTGCATAACCGTCCCATTACCTGCATAACCGTCCCATTACCTGCATAACCTTCCCATTACCTGCAAACATATACGTTCCAAGGACTTCACTACAGAGAAGAATCAGTGCAAGATAGTAATAAGCAAAATTAGTCGAATGTTGTCCCATAATATAAAAGTATTATTTAGCAGTGGCGGACTTTGCCATGGGGCCGCCCCTAGACACAATTCGGCCGGCCGCCTCTTTGCGCCCCGTTCGCGATTTTATAGGAAACGTCCCAAGGTAATATAATGCTTTTAATTTTTCACCATACGAATCCGTTTTCATGCCTGTTCAAAGAAATGTAGATAAAGACTTTAATGTATTTAAAGACTTTTTACAAAAATAAATTTAAAAAATCATTTTGGTTCCATTGATAAAATTAAAATACAATAAAATAAAAAGAAGTTTTCTAATATCAGAAGGGGCGCCCCCTGCTGGATCCGCAACTGATTTAACTGAGTTTAACATTATGACATTTACCAAATTTAACTAGGTACTATTACTATTGTCACTAAAACTCATCGTTACAAAAAAACGGCTGCCGCCTGCCGCCCTGTCGAGGCTGCGCCCATAGGCACGTGCCTAGTGTGCATAATGGGAAGTCCGCCACTGTTACTTAGAATGTATTCCATATTTTACTACACGACGTTCGATCTAACCAGAGGGGAGGGATAAAGGGGAGAGAGGGGTGAGGCAGGAGAGAGGGAGAGGTAAGAACAACAAACATGAAGATTAAGAGAACGAAATAATGACCGGTATGAATTCTGGAGGGACAGTTTCATTTGAAAATGAACATAGTGTGTAAACCTGTTGATGCTAGTGAATAACCAAAGAAGACACTTTTCGATTTATCATATTATAGCTAAAAATAAACTAGGTTTAGTAAAAAATATATTTGAATCATATTATTAATTACAACTACAAGCTTTTCTCAAACTAAACTGCCTACGTGTAAATAATGATAAAGTTATAATAATAATAAAAATTTGTTAAGAATGAATAATAAAAAAAGTTATTTCTGAATGTTACAATTCAACTTCCTTAGATAGCAAGTAAAGGCTTCGGTCCTTCTACATGAAGCACAGAATACAATTTACGATAATTATTCAAAAATAATTTATGCATACAAAGAGTCCCTAGCCCCTTGTTTATTACTTTGATACCCTAATCCATGGTTATTTTTCTTAGCAACATCATCTAATACTTATTTTTTAATATTTATTGTGGAATTGGGATTATTGTGAATAGTTTTAACAACAATGAATAAGTTATATCAAGAGAAGATAACAACACATTTTACTAAATATATTTACCCTACTTTTTTAATTCACCCGACTGCATTAATCACAACACTAGCCAAATGCATAATATTTTCGTAACATATCTGAGCATTACTCGTGCCTGTATTCAATATATTTACATCTCAACCTTGTAAGATTCAATACAAACTATGAAAACAAAACATTTATCGCTAATATACAAACAACGAACTATTAATAAAGTGGCTACAAAACAAAATATAACCTACAATCACAGAGGGTCTTACTTTCCCAACCCTCTTACCCTCGTAACTATCCGCCTAAAGTAGAATGAGGGTATGTTCACTTCGAATTACTTACTTGGGAAAAAAATATGATCAAGAAAAGTACAACAAAGGGTTTGAGGTAAACGACAAGCAACTTGTGTTAGCGCAGAAACGTCGCCGGTTTAATACAATCTTGGCAAAGAGCTGTGCTTCGAAATGGGAAACCGAAACAATATGGCGTCTCGCTCCCGGCTATGCCTTTTCCCGCAGACGGTAATGGAAGTAGCGGTACTGTGCTATATTTTATTTTAAGGCAACGCAAAATGTAGACATCGGGAAACAATACCTGCAAGTGTAAAAATTCATCACAAGGTTATGCTTACAAAAGTGCAATAAATAGATATTAATAATTACCTCTAATAATACGGGTTTGGCATTAATGCGCGGCAATAATAAAATATTAAATACGAAAATCCCTGCACTTTTTATTTCAAAATAAAATTGTAATAAAAAATTAATATATTTCACAGAAGTGCTGCCGTGCTATCGTTATTTTTTAACGATGATGCTAACAATAAACAAACTTTTGGATACAAAAATTAACTGTTTTACGTTTTTGTTGGTTATTTTCTTGAACATACGAATTAACTAAACAAAATAAAAAACACATTAGCCACTATAAACTAAATTATTCACTCTATAAATAAACACCTGATGTACATTTCTTTTCACGGGAACCATTACTTGTCATGGTTACAGTACTTCTGTTGATGGTTACCTAGAAACTGAGATGTAAATGAAATGTTGATTCAAAAGAGATAAAATAATATTATTGTAGTTATTGTGATTTATTTATTGCATTTAGTTATTTTGTTGTTGGTGTTGAAGTTTTTATTGCCTATTTTGTGTTCAAAAATTATATTTATTATTTATTTTATTTGTTGAGGGCGTGATTTTTATTTGTTCTTTAGGTTGTAATGTCTGAACATTAAACTTAAAAATGTATATAATATTACAACAGTATAAAGTAAAACCTGACAAAAATATTTTCTAGAGTAAATGTTTGTACTAAACAAGAACAGCCTAAGCTAACTATCCTCATGTATTCGCTTACATCTAAGTATAGTACTAAGAAATAACACTTTCAGACTTCCTGTATAGTCTGTAAGTTATGCTGCCCTTATAGTACCGTAGATTCAATATGCTTTACAACGAATAAATGTTTTAGCGTTAAAATAAGTATAATATTGCATGGAATAATAAAAGCACCTCTCTCTCATAATCAACAACCAATTTTAATTAACCATCCATCAACTATTTCTAATTATTCTTTTAGAACTCTGCATTTGCTAAATATTCTTTTAATTAGATGCTTTCATTCTCTTCACTTTTACCTTTTACAAACCTTTCCCCGTTTGTTTCAGGAAGAAATGTTCTCCTCGAGTAAACCTTTTCTTATAGAATCTTCTCGTTCCTTTGTCCTCCTTTGTATTTCCAAAAATTATATATGGAGGACCTCCGTTTTGGAAATATATATAGTCTGGTAATAAAACGAACACGTAAACACAACACATTATATTATTTTTTTAAAGTACAAGTACAAGACTTCGGAAGACTAGAAGGGTGCCTTCCCCCAAACCATAATATATTACTGGCTAAAGTTTTAAAATTCACACAATATCACTCCACATGTTGCTATAACGATTTATTTTTAGAAAATTGTTGCTGGAAATATAACAAGGGGCTTTTCTGTTTCTGAAATGTTTTGCGAGATTCTGCTTCTGGCCAGATTTCACGTTCTCTGGTTCACTAACAGACCACGTCCAGTTTTTTTGTTACCATAGTAACAAAGTTTTTTGTTTGATTTTATTACTATTGCCTATACAAATATTTAGTGTTCAGCAACTTTTATCGATTTGTTCTTATTTCTTGTTCACTGAACTGAAGGAGAGATATGTTCTAATAAATGTACCAAAACGCAACTTCTTTAATTATCTTAACTAAAATTTCAGATTAGATTATTACGAAAATCCTGATTAGTGGTTGAAACTATTAAAGGAGATCTCAAGATATTACTAAATCTTTGTAAGAAAGGCCTTTATTTCCTGCGATTCCAAGTCAAGTACGTCAACACATAAAGGGTATTTGCAGCACTTAGGTCGAAGCCGATGGTGGTGACAGGTCAAATTACAGAAGCCATTTTCTATTTACAGCCGCCGCTTCCTCCTCCCACAATAAAACACTACTAAGTAGATCACAGAACTTTACACAATGTCTGCGCAATGGTAGTTAAATACCCGTTGTAAAAGAATTTAAAACTTCAGGTGATCTAAAAAGAAGTTGAAATATATTATATTTTTAAATTTCTAGAAGTAAAAATTTATCAAGCTAGAATTTTAGCTCAAAATATTAGAAACAAAGTATGTTTAAAAATATTTCAAACATTTCGGTGATTTTGTATGAAAAAATAACCATAGATACATGCAAACAAGTACACAAGCCACGAGGAAAACATAACGCTTTTTTGCAAATAAATTGTCAAAATTATAAGAAAGAACAGTCTATAAGATGTATTATTTTATAGAATCATAAACCAATGTTCCTAAAAAAAAGTATTGAAAATACCAAAATACTTGTTTTTTTATTGTTTTGAAATGCAAGTGTTATGCTTATTTGCATAAACCTTGTTTATTTCAATTCTATAATTTAATGACATTCCAATTCTAATGCTCAATAACACTATGGATTTTTGTATTTGAAAATAATTCAATAATTTGCTAATTAAAACTATATATTGATGTATAAATAAACAAGTTGCTTAATGTAGCGCAGGGACAGGGATATGAAGAGCAATGGGGAAACCGTCATGCAGGAAACCGATGACGCCATTGCAGGATGAAATGAAGGAAGCCAACGAAATTAGAATTTGAAAGACGAAGACAGGTTGGATCATGGAAAAAGGGAAACACTGTAAAGACCATTAAAGCTCCAAAGGGTCTTACAAAATAATAAATAAATATACACAATACGTTTATATAATCCGACAATATGAAGATATAAAAAAGCAAAAATATTATAATAATTTTGTTTATCAAACGAGAAGACAAATAAAATAGTTAGTAGGATATATCTAACGTGGAAACATAAAAAGAGTGATCGAGAAAAGTTCGTTCTCATTTCGAATAAATGTTACCATAAATTAAAATTAAAAATCAAAGTGGAAAATAGAGTTACCGTTAGTTTATTTTTGTATAAAAATTATACATATACATAAGTATATATATATATATATATATATAGATATATATATATATATATATATATATATATATATATGAATATACATATATGAATAAAATATATAAAATGATTCTTAAATAAAACCATTTGAAGTTACTACTAATCCTCTGTAAATCCCACATTTTTCAGCTAATCACACCGATGTATTCCACGGAACTAATGCGAAAGTCATCATCTAATATGTATGGATAAGCTAATAATAATAAATTGTATGAATATTAACATATACAAACCCTCAAGATAAACAAGAATGTAATAAATATTTTACTCAACAGCTTTTGGCTAGGAAGTAACTAACATCATACAAATACAACTTTATAGAATTATAACACTACTAAACAAGGCTTTACAAGGCAATTGAGACTACAAAATTGGTTTCCATAACAAAATCAAGACCTTTACTAACTAATATCCCCACATTGTTTTCAGATATGATCTAATGACTTGTTTATATGCGCATTATACAACGGAACAATTACCGTTAATAGGAAATTTATCTTTCTCGTTTGTTGGCAACATTGACTATAAACCATGCTATAGCTAGTGTCAGAAAATACTTGTAGGATAATTTACATCCTTTAAAGTAAACTAAGTTCTATTTCTACAAAATTATTTTCAGTTAGCTCACCAAAAACCCATTTTATCAATGTATATTCTTATGTGAAACGCTAAACTCAGAATCAGTTTAAAATATTATATGAAAATAAATCCAAATTTAATACTGGGTTTTCTATTAAGAACTGATTTTATTGTTGGCGTTGTTTATTTCAATTATTTGTTACCATTTACTTGATGTTTTGCACTATGTAAGACAGATATCCAAGATTGTATTAACCTTTAAAGGAAGAATTCTGTAAAGGATATAGTCTAGGAGTTTAGTACTCTCACTACGTAAAATAAATTTCAATCAAAGATTTACATAAGATTGACATTAATATTCATATAGTTTCATTACAGTTGGTGATACGGATAAGGTATTCCTCATCCCGCATTAAATGTCTGAGAAACCATTATACACTGCCATTAGTTGACAACTTACATTATGACTAAACCGTTTGATGTGCGTATTTACGTCAGCTAATGATAATGAAGTTGTTCTTTGGCTACCATAAATAAACCCTAATCTCAAGTAATTCTATATGCATTATATTTCAAGCAATTGAAAATAGATTCCTAAAGATGAAGGTGCTGCAGAAGTATGTTTGTTTCTAAGAACGTTTGCCCTCTCATACTAACAATATCAAGGTCATATTCACTGGAGAGGTTATTGGTTTTAACGTATCTCGAATTCTAATACGAAACCTTAAATTTAAAATAATTTCCAATAAAATTAAGAAAATATTTTCAAATCCTGAGTCTGAGGGTCCTGGCCCTAACCCAGATTGGAAGAAGTTTCGATTGCACAACCTGGACCGAACTGATCAGATAATATATTTTAGTACAAAACACCTGGTCATTCGAGTAGCGGTCGAAACAGTAATATCACTTATCTTCTTGTCCAAAGGACAGACCGATCACCATTTAAGGCCTTAAATGATTTCATTCCAATCCCTTGGAAAAAAGACTCTTGTAGACAGGCATTATGTCGTATAGCATGTATAGCGCCTACTCGAGAATAGCGCTTGCCTCCGGACTGGAGTCTCGAGTTTGAGGTTGGATTCGTAGGGTTAATAGTTTCATACTCTGGTCCGGAGAGTCTCTCATAAGCATCTATCTTTTGATCTATAACAAGAATATTGGGTCGTGAGATAGGTACTACTTGTCACCATCTTTATTTCTTCTCCACTCTTTAAATATGACGGTCAGGGCCGTCATGAGCGTAAAATTCTCAATCCAGCATTGAACTTTCAAAATAATAGTCTCCAAATTATAGTGACTCCGAAACTGGCAATTCCCTCACTGAACAAGAATTTTAGAGGCGTCCGAGTAGCATTTTTAAACACCGAATCAGATTTTTTCGGATGCCCACCCATTCCAACAAACTTCCTTTAGTTCACTGACCCCTTTATAAAAACGTATTTTATATAGAACGGAATAATCCACTGTAGTTGTTTTACTTTCTTAATGAACTGCATAAATTTAAATTAAATCTTTAAGAATTTAATTGAAGTATTTGTTAATCAAAGGAATATTTCAATGAAATAATAAACAAGAGAATACTTCAATCATAAAATACTTATTTCTTTTGTATTCTTGTTGTAAAAGTTGGGAATAAAACTCACGGAAGCTAAATGTGTGCCATTCTACACAAGTTTGACATATTTGTTCACAACAATGAATGTTTTGCAAATTGTTAAATACTTCTAAAAAAACCGACTTAACAACGGTGGTAAGAATAATTGTTTATACTAGTGTGACCAATAAAACTAAAAATTACTTTTTCTTCAAACCTAGGGTTATTATTACCACTTGATTTGAAATGAAATATTCGATATCAATTTCTAAGCTTTTCAACATTTTATAACTGTACACAAAGATTCTCCATGATGGTGACTTTAGAAACCAAATCAAATCATTCCAGACATTCAAACATTGGTTGGTTCTCCGATTTCTCATTTATAGTTAAAAACGTAAACGTTTATTGTAATGTGAGTGTATCCATTTTAGTTTTTAAAGAACTATTATTATTTTGTTATTTTTTTACTTTTTGTTCCGTATTTTTAAATTCTTCAGTTCTTTGTTCTTTGTTCTTAAAAAATAAATTCTGCAGTTTGAACTCATGAAAACGTTTTAATATTTTAAATCTTATAATAAACCAATTGAGCACTGTGGACTAATTTTAACTAAATAAATAAAAACCCACTAATCATAGCAGAAAAATCTTTAATTTTACTACAGTAGTACATTTCGATTACATGGTAAATATCTTCAGAAGCACTCAAGTATTACTTTAAATCTACTTTACTAAATATTTTGTGATACGAAATTCATGTAGAAAGTTATCCGAAAAATCACCACTTGTATTTTGCTACATAATACAAATAGAAAAAGATTTATTTTTATTTTTCTTGAAGAATACTTTATTTGATTTTAAAATTTTAAAAAAATTACCTGAAATAATATTTTAAAAACCAATAATGTTTACTATAACTCAGACAAGTAGAAAATCGAGTCTGACGTAAGGGCTTTTGGCGAACCTAAAGTCCTACAAAGGTTGTTTTTCCTTACACGTTGTTTCAAAGTAATAAATATTCTCTAAAAACGTGTAGTGATTGCTGTTCCTTTAAGCATCTGGTGTCTATGAAAACCACTTCACTTTTGAAAAAAACGTTCCACACAGCTGCAACCTATTTCCTTTGAAGCTGAGCGTCACGGTTTAATCTAGGCCACAAATAAACCTGTATCTTACATTAAAACCCCCGTTTATTACTCCCATCATCGAGCACTCCATGCAAATTGAACGGCGTTTAATATCGTATTATTATTATTTATTTAATTCTGTTTTTTTTTATCGAAGTCATTATTGAAGCAAGAACATAAAATCAAGGTGCTAATAATCTTCAATTATGTTTGCTTTAATATTTATATATATATATATATATATATATATATATATATATATATATATATGTATATATATATATATATATATATATATATATATATATATATATATTGTTTATTTAGTCATGAAAAATAACTAACGATTTTATAAAATTAATTAAACAATTTAATATAAATATCTATAAGCGTTATAGTTGCCAATTTTACTGAATATGATTTACATAATTAATTTTAAGAAACTGATCCTTATTTTACTCTCTTTGTTATAACTGGGCAATGTATTGGGGCCTATTGTCACACCTAACCTAACACAAACAAATCTAACCTAATAAAATGAGATTTGAATATATCTAATCTTAGTAACTTCTGGCTATTAGTTTTACTCAAGACACTTCAGTGTTTCTAAACATACAAAAACAATATTTTAAACATTTGGACCATATGAATCTAAGTTCGGAAACTGAACGACTTGTCTCCCAAATCCTATGTAAATAGTAGACTAAAAGGTTCCTACCCGCTATTAGAATAAACATGTTCTACTTATCTCCACTATTAGTTAATTTTCCAATCAGCTTAAAACAATTTAATATAGGCTTAAAAGTATCGAGGTAAGTATACAGTAAATACAGCCTCACCGATGCTTAATGAAATTTGAAAACCTAATATTCTTCAGTTTTTATAATTAAATGTTTGACTCTCTCTTTGTGAAACAAGGGTCTTTAAGGACTTGCAATCTGTAATAGTAATTAGTATTTAATAAAGGAAGCGGATGATGTAGCTGGCGGAGAAAGAATGCCTCTATTTTAATTAAACTCCACAGCACAAGTAATTACAAACTAACTTTGCTGAAATCAATGTTGCCGAGAATAAACATACAATTTAATGACATTTTTAAATTAAAATATCTCAATTTCACCGAAATACAAAATATTTCTTTTATTTGAAGAAAGGAAAAAATGGAATAATTGTTTATGTCACTTGAATTTTTACAAACCGCTTACATAAGTATATAAGTGTTATAACTTATATTGATAATTTCTATATAATGAAAAATATATAATTACAATTATTTAAATTCTAGACCATTGAGCTTCAAATTTGAATTTAGATACAATGAAGAGATACTTGATTTCAGCTAATATGTAGAAGATACTAATATTACACTCAGAAGATTTTCTGAACTCTCATTTTATTCGGTTAGGCTAGATTCGGTTAGGTTAGGTTGTATAACTCACCAAAACTCCGCCAATTCCTTCATTTGTGGGTAGTCCCATCATATAATGGCAATAAGGGAAAACAATAAGGGAAATAAGGGAAGAAAATTCTAATAGAGAAAAACATTGAAAATATCAATTTTTCAAGAGACAAATGAGAAGGCGGTGTTATTTGCTCCAAAGGTATTTGGATATATATACGCTTTATTGACTTACTTGACTAAACTATTAAAAAAATAATTTAAATTTATTATTATTATTTCTAAATAGGCCTACAAATTTTTCAAGAGACAAATGAGAAGGTATTTGCTACACGGGTACTTGGAGATATATATATACATATATAGATAATATTAATATATATATATTATATAATTAAATTTTATAATTATAAAATATATTATATTATTATATATAATATTATACCACATTGAAAAATAATATTTTAAATTCATTATTATTATTGCTAAATACAGTATTATTATGTAAATAAATTTTAGAACTTTTCAGTTACTTACGTTTGGTGAAACTTAATTAATCACTTTTCACAAAGTGTACAAATTTACAAAATTTAAAGTTCGGATAATCATAAACTAATGTAAGAGTGATTTATTAATAAATTATTAGTTTGGCACCAAATCTCCATTTAGGCTTCTCGATTGGAAGTTTCTATAAATTAGAATCTTTTTACGTTTTAAATACCGCTCACAGAAACCCTTGAGCCTATAGATTTACAATAGACATTTTACTTATGCCAGATTGCTACATATGTAGGTTTAAACAATGGCTATTCCCTTCATCAGCTGCGAACATACTATTTAGTTATAGTATTTACATATAGGTAATTGTATGTATTCAAATTTATTGTTTTAGTTGTGAATATTTAAGAGCTGTGATTCAACAAGTAGTTTTCATGTTTCGTCTTTAATCACTGATGTCACAGAAAAGCGAGCTACGAGGTTATAAATACTACGAGAGAAATCGAAAAAATAAGTTTCCCACGTGTGTGTCACCAAGCGAGAGTGACGGGGCGGGGACATTTAGTTTGGGTGTAGTGGTACCGATTCCCGCCGCCCGTTTGACTGTACGCCGTTTAACTTTGAGTCACGGGTTATTCGACTTGGAGACTCCACTGCGATCTGTCGCCAGTTGTGAAGTGCTGTGTTATCCATTTTTTGACTGCAAAAAGTGAATCTGCAAAATGTGAATGTTTCATCACCAGTGACTATTCTTGAAAACAGATCATTCCCTTCGTCCGTAAAAGATTGCAAGAAAGATTGTGCAGCTGCCACACGTTGTTGCTTATGGCCGTCAGACAGTGAACGAGGAACCCACCTTGCACACACTTTCGACAACTGAAGCTCTTCAGTGATGATGTTGTGAAGAGATGCGTGGCAAATTTCAATGTTTGGTGGAAGGTTAATTTCACCATAATTTCCATAATTTCGTCAAGTGTCAATCACTGGTCAGCATCAATAACGTCGCGAACCGCCGAAATGACGCCGTCTTGGTGAGCGGTAGCTGGGCGTCCATCTTGCTGTTCATCATGAACATTTTCTCTTCCTTCCAAAAACAATTTTCGCCAACGTCGAACCATTTGTACAGTCATTACATGTCCACCATACACCTCACATAACTTACGATGAATTTCAAAGACAGATTGACATTTCTCAGTCAAAAATGAATAGCATTCCGCATTTCACAACTGGCGGCAGATCGCAGTGGAGTTTCCATGACGAAAGGCCCGTGACTTAAGGTCAAACGGCGTATAGTCAAGCGCACGGCGAGAATCGGTACCACTACACCCAAACTTAAAGTCCCCGCTCTCGGAAAGATGCTCCGTCACACACGCTTGGTGACACACACGTGGAAAACTTATATTTTTTGATATCCCTAGTATTACTATAGTATAATGGTTTACTACATTAAGCTGTACACTACAAAGGGTGCATATCCCTATCAAAACTAACATCCAAATATTACAACTTCACCTCCAACAATTCACTTTGTGTTTACGGCAGTGAAAATTCCAAAAAGGTGACAATTTACCGGAATATTTAGTTTCCACACGAAAAACGACAATTTGGCAATGCTGTAGCTCGTTTCACATTTAACGTTTTGCAACGGGGAACGGGCGTACATCGTACAGAAGGCATTGTCGTTTTCTCGACTCCCTGCGCGCAGCTATTGTATCAGCAAAACATAAATCTGCTTTACATTGCCCTACGTGGACCAATAAAAACCTCTCGTCCGTTTCATTTGATTCGCTTCATTTTTACATTGTTGATTTAAAACGTTTTTGTATTTAAAGTTACTATTTAGTTAATTTTGTTTTCTGATTATATATTATGGACATGAAAATATCAGTGAATAAAAGTTTAAAACCAAACAAAAATAATTAAAACTGTTCTTAGCAGTTTCATTCCAAAAATAAAAAACTGAAATAATTGTGTTTTAAATAGCGTGTATAAGGTTTTTTAGTCCCTTCTTCAACTAAATTCAAATTTAGATTTGATTATGCTTTAAATATGAAGTACTTGCTTACTAAAACCGTATTATTTATGTTTTACCTACCATGGAATATTTATAAAGATAGCAATGCGTTACATTAGTGCTTGTGTTATTTCAAACAGTTTTGTTATTGAATAACTTAGAGGTATACAATTTTACACACACACACACACACACACACACACACACACACACACACACACATATATATATATATATATATATATATATATATATATATATATATAATATGAAATATGGTGATATGTTTTCTTGTAATATAGTTAATAAATTTAAAATATTTCAAAAACAAGAATATATTTATAAATAATATATGCATTAAAAGTATTCGTGTTTTTGAAATATTTTTAATTTATTAGTTATATATATATTGTAACACTCTTAAAAACAAGGTGTTTCACATAAATTCATTTATATATTTGATTTTTATTTAATAATTATATCGTTCCAATATAAAAGAAAATTTTTATTTTCTTGGTGCACTTTGTGAAGCTAGCATAGATAGTAGCGCCCCTAGCAGGTAAAAATGCAAAATATCGTACGAGTAGTAACTTAGGGTAATTAACCCACATCGGTGACGTAAGCATGGTCTGATATCGCCAGATCCAATGCACCAATCGAAAAATTCGAAATAATAACCAAGGGTGGGAAATTCAGTTAGCGCGTCCCTGCAACAACCCCACTTCTCTAGAGGTTCTTGAACAGAACAGACGTGATGGCATTTTCGGACGTAGCCTAGAAATTTATAAGCTTCCAGTATTCAAAATTTCGGATGTCAAGGCCGGTTCCAAATTTTATTAACGCAACAAAAGAAGAAGTCAGAAGCGATTATTTATGTATTTCAAATAAGTAAAAGTTAATACCATTTTTGTTTAAGTGCGCTTATTTGCAAGAGCGATGTGTTAAGTGTTTAGTGATTCCAAAAATCATGGGCAATGTTTAATATGTTTTAAAGTGTTTTATAACACTTTGATGTGCACAATCAGGTACACATCTTTTGGATGATAATAAAGAAAATGTATTTTAATGTTAACTAAGTTGAAGAATTTTTAATTGATAAACGGTTAACACATGAACGGTAGAAATTGTCCTTTGAATATTCGTTTCTAAAAATTTAATTGAAAAACTTAAGTTACTATCTTCTCGATATATATAAAATTTAAAGGTTAATAAGTAATTAAAAGTTTTGGAATAATTAGCAGTAATTAAAAGATAATTACTCGACACATTGGTGGCATTTGTTCTTTTGTAATTTGTCACTGATTAATAAATTGTATGACTTTGTATTTTGAAAATTTAAATTCTTATTTCACAAGTAAACTAGAACGTTACAAACTTTCAATTTTCATTTCAAGTAATCTAGTTCTATCTTCCGAAGATATCAGAAGATCGTTTACAGAAAGACATTATTATGCCTCGCTGAAACGGAGAACTAGGAGCCTCTGGTAAGTATGGTTAATTAATTTGTTAATTAGTAATTAACACACATTTTAATAAAGCCCTGATAAATACTTACCCCAGGAAAAAAGGCTCAACCGTTACAATATATATATATATATATATATATATATATATATATATATATATATATATATATATATATATATATATATATATATATATATCAAAAACAACTAAATTATTCAAATACAAGATTTATTTATTAATTTTTATTTACAGCTTTTCATTGATAAACAGTACCAAAATCATCAGGAATGAATAACACAATAATGCAAGATATAAAATATATTGCAAATTAATTTTATGCATATATTTATTTATCTATGAACTTAATCGTTGGTCATTTATTTTTGAAAAATAAATTAAAAATCTCTCTTGCATTTTCACAGAATATTATACGCTACTAATTTCACTAATGATAATTGTTTTTTAAAACAACCATAATTTTCAACTCTTGAATTACTTTATCATAAATGCTAATCTCTTAAATATAACATTCTGTTATAATAAGATCAAAAACTTTTACTAATATTACATGAAATTATAACGTATATTTATTATTTTAAATTATTCAAACCGTTTTTATTTAAAATGACTAAGGTCATATTCGAAATCACTCTTCTAATTTTAGTTAAATGTTGTTTTGTTGGTTTCTTTCTTATAAGCCTGTCTAGAAACGTAAGTATGAAATTTGAATAATTTACATGCGAAAACATGCTTTTGCATAACTGCGAGTGATTTTAATTATTTTAAACAATTCCTTATTACATATCGCAAATATTTTTAATTTTTAAAAATAATTAACAACTTTATTTAGAGCACAGACATTGTTTATTTCTGTTTGAATCAAATTTTTGAAATATAATTATCTGAAAAGCTTAATAATATCTAACCACAAACTTTAAAAAATTACTTGCCAAAAGTTCTCACTTTCTTCATCCTCGGTTCCTGGCCCATAGATCTTGTTAAAGCTGGATTCTTCTTTCTTCTTCCTGGATCCTTTGGATTTACGAACATCGAAACTATGGTAAGTCGTTTCGATTTTAATTACATTTTCAAAACATGGAAGTACCGATTGGTGATTTGCGGTTTATAACGTGATTTATAAATTTAACGATAGAAACGTTATTGTGGAAGCCATCTGGCCTCTAGACTCTACTGCATAGCCACAAACCACCATCGTAACATAAGGCAACTGAAAATTTTAATTTTGTCGTACTTATTTTGTCATACTTTCCCGAAAATATCCGTATTTATTGGCTTCGCCACAACTTCCCCTCCAGATCTAGTCTCACAACTGAAATCGGTCATGAAATTGTCTTACTGGGACTAATGCTGTTCTCGAAATATCTTGCTTATCAGCCGTTATCGTTTTATTATTTTTCAAACTTGCTGTATTATTTTATTCAATACAGTGTTATGGTTTTAGTTTACACTATTGAGTTTCTTACACTTTTTTGGTGTAGATTGTAGGTGGCAAATCTTGGTGTCAAATTTATTCGTTAATTGCAATTTTGTTCGATTTACAATAAAATACTGACTTTCTTCACTCTTTCATTATTTATTTCACTTTACTTTTTCTTTCATTTAAAAACTTTAATTTAATTTATGAAATTCAAAATTGGAAAATTTTTAATTTTTTTATATTGCAAGGGCAAACTGTCCGTGTGTGTGTGTGTGTGTGTGTGTGTGTGTGTGTGTGTGTGTGTGTGTGTGTGTGTGTGTGTGTGTGTGTGTGTGTGTGTGTGTTTGTGTGTGTGTGTGTGTGTGTGTGTGTGTGTATGTGTGTGTAGTTGCGAAGGCAAAGCCTATATAGGCAGCACAGATTAGAAAGAGTATAATCGGAATATCACAAATCACTCGTGGGGTTGAGTTCGGTAAATGAATTTGAATAATTTGTAAACGTAAGTTGAAAAATTGGGACGAAGTATGTCACCCTCCATTTCGGAAACAGTCCTGCCTACCGGGTCTAGAACGTTCCATGGATAGTTAAATGGGAAAGTATGGAATTGGCAGACATTTAGTGGGTTCGTGAATTTCTGATGGTTGTATTCATCTTGTAGTAATAATTTTTTATTTTTTTTTATATTGCAAGGGCAAACTGTCCGTGTGTGTGTGTGTGTGTGCGCTCCAAGAAGAGGTGGTACGACAGAGGAGGTCACTGCAGCAGTATTGAACTACTTATAGCGACTCCTACAACACAAGAACCCTGCAGATTTACGGTTGGCTCACAGTATGCGAGACTTCAGTGCACTAAGTCGTTGAACCTGGATCCAAACCAACACTATCAGTACATCTCAGAGTTACTAGAATATTGAGTCAGTGTCATTCATTGGAACAAGCCTGACATCTTAATAGCTTCTAAGAAAGCAAGCTCTTAAATAGAACTCGATTTATTTCCAGCTAAAATTGTTTATATATTACATATTGTAAGTGTTCACCTCACTGTTGTGGGTAACTTGTCAATGATTCATATATTAAACATTTTAATGTTCGATTTTAACCTATTAATTAAGAAGTGCTTTAACAAGCAAGCCAAAGTCTAAGGTAATTTCGAATACAAATATTCACCTAAAATCTTTAAACGGTATCAATAAACGAACAGAAATATAGTAGAAATTAACATATTTTTTTAAAGAATATAAATTCAGTAAAATACCATAAATGCATTTAAATGCTTAGACAGACAAAGAAAATTTCAATTCATCTCGTGGAGCGTTATCATTACACAAACAGTCTTTAAAGGCTTAAACTATCGCGGTAAATTGTATCTGTAATAGTTTGCCTGACTATCACTTAAACACTTCAATCTTACAAACGTGTAGCAAGACAAAATTAATTTGCTAGACCTTGGAAGGGTTGTCGTTTATATCTTTGTGTCCGGAATATTATTCTACTGCTAAAGAACAAAGCGGGCAGTGAGTAAGGCGCTTCATTACCACCCCTTACGTGCTGCGAATTCAAATCTTACTTTTTACTTTCTGAAACAACACTCCCTAATTGCTTTCTTTTCTTATATTTACCTTATATTAAAACTTATCTAAGTAGCGCACCAATTTGTGACTCGTGGAAAATTTTCTTCGCGTAAAAGCATTCTTGTAATCCGAAAGATTAGGATTAACTGTTAAATATCCATGCTGATGAATTACAAATGGAAAAAAGGAGGAAATTCAACAATGATAATTAAGGGCTGGAACCATTGCATAAAGATAATTACAGCCGTTGCATTGTTAAAGGTGAAACAAATGTCCGTCATTACTTTCAAAGAAAAAACATTTACCGTATTACATACTAAAAAACTGTTCAAAAGTATTACTAGTTCTAAAGTAACGTATTAAATATAATATTCGAATCTAAAAAGGACGATATTGAGAATTGAGATATTTCATGCAGTACTGTTACATACAAGAAGCTTGTGTTACGGTTAGGGTTACAGTTGAGAAGAAAGTGATTCAGAAAAGTAATAGAAAGATGATTTAAAATATTACTGATTTATAGTTTTTGAAAAACTAAACAAATAGAGGGCCTGGACTGTCTAACTGCATTTGCACTAACTCCATTTCTCTCTCTCTCTCTCTCTCTCTCTCTCTCTTTCTCTCTCTCTCTCTCTCTCTCTCTCTCTCTCTCTCTCTCTCTCAAGTTAACTGTGTAAGAAAATAAAAGCTAATTACTAAACTAACAATATGAGCACAATAAATTGGCTAACCAAGACGCGGAAGGTAAATTGGTTGAAGACTAACAAGAAACCAACTAGAATTATTAAGCAGAGGATAGTAAAATAGATCAACAATGTGCTGGAAATAAAAAAAACAAACTAAGAAGAAAACCTCAAAATACTTAAGAAGGAAAAGAAAGCAATTTGACTATCCAAGGAGAAGAAAAGCAAATTAGCTAACAAAAAAGTGGAGGAAAAATTAACAACAAATTTAGCGAAAATGGATTGATTGTTAAAGAAGACGAAAATTAAGTACAAGTCTGAAAATGATTATATTTATTATAATATAAATGTATTATATTAGATATAGCTATAGTTTATTATCATCCTAATTACTTGTAACTATAAACAAATTATTATAAAATATTTATCGTTTTTACTTCAACCAATAGCTAGTAAATGTTCTGTAAAAATTACCCAACTCTTTATTTTTAATAGACACGATCATTAAACTTTAAACTTGTAAACATGACACAGAAATTTTGTGAGGAAAGTAAACAACTTAAGACAAATCACCCATTTTTAAGAAAAAACAATGAAAAAAATTAAAATTGATTGGATGTCACAAACTTTTATTAACTCGTCCTTTAATGATCTTGTCTCGGGTATGTCACTACCAAAAAGGACCTGCAAATCAGAATTACACCTGGATAAATACTTTCTAAAAAACACAACATAACACTAAAAAGATCTAATTACTTGTTAAATGTGTGTTTACCTTAAGAACTACTAAGGAAGGAGTAACTAATACAAATGAACTGCTGTAATACACCATTACAAAGCTTTTTTTTAAAAAAAACACACACATTCCTTACATGAAGACATTTTTAGAGAGCTATATTTGCGAATTCCGAATATTGCATCACGTAAAGTGCATTCTCATGCCACTACGTACAACCCCATTTTAATGCCTGTAACAGCGCCACACAATGGCAAAATACATTGTTATATCGAATAGTACAATAGTTGCCGTGCAATAAAGGCAGGAATACTTATGACAAAGTAGTCTCTCGGAATATAAAATAGTACTTTGCAATATAAAGTAGGTAAAGAGAAGGGACATGTTGTGTCAATGAACAATATAGGTAGCACGAGCGTGTGTTTTACTGATTTACAGATGACGTTTTTCTGGTTGAATATTTATTTCTTAGCCAATATAAGTTTCACAAAGAGAAATATTTATAGCAATAACCACTAGAGGTGTTTCATCAATTTAATAAATCATATTGTCACTATCACAGTCTAAAGTCACTAATTAACAGGTAAAGCCAGATTTAGGGTAATGAAGCAAATTAAATATGTATTAAAACTTATATATATATATATATATATATATATATATATATATATATATATATATATATATATAGATATATATATAAGTTATATAAACATTTTATGTGAACATTTCATAATTAAATGCGTGCTAGGAAGATTCCTGCTTACGCAGCTTTAGTATTATATAGGTGTGAGAACAGAGCCCCGGCAGTGTGTAAGTCGCCTCTGTATCGCACAGACGTTTTCCACTCCGATTGAGTGCATATCAATTGTATTGTTTTATTAAGTAAAAATTTATGTAACAGTTTTCTAAATTAATTGTTTATTAAATTCAAAGGTTTGTTAAAAATAAAAATCATTTTTAAAAACCTTTCTTGCTTAATATAAAACGTAACTGGCGCAGTCGGTAGGACACCTCAAGGAAGTTAACGAATATAACGTCCGTCGGTTTTAACCGTTAATTGAGGAAACCTTAAGTAGAGTGAATATCTACAACCACTTAATAGAGCGCATATCTATTAAGAACACGAGCGAATATCGTGTAAGTGAAAAGTGAAAGTTGTTCAAATGAGCAAAGTATTTTGGATCAACTTGTAAGTAGATCTTAAGATATAGAATTAAGAAAAAGTAGAGTAAATACTTTTTAATTTTATATAATTGATTTTTAATTTTATTATTTTAAAGAAAATAATATTTTAAAATGGCAACGCCAACATTAAAGAAAGAATATCTAGATATGATTCCTGAGTATAGTGGAGAGCCCACTATGCTCCACAGATTTGTTTCTATATGTGACAAAGTAGTAAATAAGTTTTATGTAAGCGAAAATCCAGAGGATTTTCAAAATGAATATTTATTTTCTTCTATACTAGCTAAACTAAAAGGCCAAGCATTAGAAATGGTAGTAAACTCAAACTCATATAACTGGTATGAGATTAAAAAAGTATTATTAACCAGCTATTCAGACAAAAGAGATTGTTTTACCTTAAATTTAGAAATGGCTGAGTTAAAACAAGAGCATAACGAATCACCTTTTAAATTTTATGAAAGAATTCAAAAACTATTAAATTTACAAATTTCATTTTTTGTTAATAAAGAGCCACAAAGACAATTGGCCAAAGATGTTTTAATAGAATATGTTCAGAAACTAGCTTTAAGAGTTCTCCTTAGAGGTTTACATGAACCTGTAGGATCGCTAATGCGAACCAAAAATCCAGATTCTCTTAGCGAAGCACTTAATATGCTTACTAACGATTTTCAATTTAAAAATAACAAATTATTTCAAAATGTTAAACAGAACATTCCACCTAGGGCCCCACAATACCCGCCTATTCGCAAACCCCTTCCTAACAAACAAACCTTCCAAAATTATAGGCCCAACTACCAAAATAATCCTAACCAATTTACTAAACCTAACTCATACGTACAGCAAAATCAACAACCGAGACAGTCTAACAATTACACACCATTAAAAGTTCATCAAAAATTTGAACCAGAACCAATGAGCATTTCCACACGTCAAACAGGGAACACAATTAGACAAAATAGACTTTATCAGATGACAGGGAAACCAATAGAGGAGGAAAATTACGATCAAACTATGAATCGATTGACTGAACAAATGACTAACTCTTATCTGACCGAACAAACAGATTATGAACCGCAAGAGGACCCTGACAGCTACATAGACTTTGATGATTCCCCGCAAGAGGAAAACGCATGCGGATTCACTCAAGAGGACAATCATACCCAAAATCATTTTTTAGGACTAACCACATTAAAAAGACATTTTCCATAATGCATATAGAAGACGACACAAACGAACTACCGTACATCCACGATCCCAAGACCAATTTAAAGATGCTGATTGACACTGGAAGTACGAGATCATTTATTAAAAAATCAATAGCTTTCCAATTTTTCAAAAACACTCTAAAACAAGAGCCATTTGAAGTGAGTACAGCTCATGGAGTATCAAAAGAAAAATACAGTTGTACGCTACCACTCTTAGGAAAAGAAACAACCAAATTCTATTTATTTGATTTCCATAAAGATTTTGACTTACTCCTTGGATTAGATAACATAAAAGAATTAAAAATTAATTTAAAGTTTGTGAATGATAAATTAATATTTCGCAATAAGCAAATGCCGATTAAATATTTTAACACAGAAGAACAAAATAATAATAATAATAATAATAATAATAATAATAATAAAATTAAAAGCGAATGTCAGGAACAGAAAGCAAAAAAGGGAACAAGTTATGTTATACAAGCCCGCGCTAGCCAAACGATTAAATTTAGAATACAAAATATTCAAGATGGAGAAGGACTCTTACCATACAAAAACTTAAATGGATTAGAAATTCCGCAGTGTATAGTCTCAGTACACAAGGGAGAAGCCTACTGCCCTATAATAAACAACACAGAAGTAAATGTAGAATTAACAGTAAATGAACCATTAGAATTAAAATCTTTAGAAGAATACAATATCCTTAGACCTGATGCAATGCAAATGAACGCTAATTTCAATTTATTAGATTATAAACAAAAAAATTCGAGAAGAAAAAATTTAGATTTATCAAAATTTAGAATGGAACATATGAACTCGGAAGAAAAATCCGCTATAACAAGTTTAATAAAAGATTATGCAGATTTATTCCATATTGAGGGAAACGATTTAACTTTTACCAACCAAATAAAACATGTTATTAGGACTACTGATGAAATTCCCGTATACTCCAGAAATTATAGATATCCAGAGATTTACAAGAACGAAATTAATAAACAAACTGAGGACATGCTTGAACAAGGAATTATTAGACCTTCAAATTCTCCATGGAACTCTCCTGTCTGGATTGTACCCAAAAAACAAGACGCTTCTGGCAAAAGAAAATTTCGATTAGTAATAGATTTTAGAGGATTAAACAAGAAAACAATTGACGATAAATTTCCCTTGCCAAACATTACCGACATATTAGATAAATTAGGACGATCTCAGTATTTTACAACTTTAGATTTAGCCTCAGGATTTCACCAAGTAGAAATGGATAAAAATAGCATAGAAAAAACAGCGTTTTCAACAGAAACGGGACACTATGAATTTTTAAGAATGCCTTTTGGACTAAAGAATAGCCCCCCTACATTTCAAAGAATTATGAATAACATTCTGAGAGGAATCCAAAATGAAACATGTTTAGTTTATTTAGACGATATTATAATTTACTCCACTAGCCTCCAAGAACATATACAAAGACTTAAAGAAGTATTCGACAGATTACGCAAAGCCAACTTTAAAGTACAGCTGGATAAAACAGAATTTTTAAGAAAAGAAGTAGCGTATCTAGGGCATGTTGTTACACCGGAAGGCGTAAAACCTAACCCAGCAAAGATTTTGGCAATCAAAAACTATCCAATACCCAAAACCACCAAACAAATTAAAGGATTTTTAGGACTAATAGGCTATTATCGAAAATTTATTAAAAACTTCGCCAAGATAACAAAACCCTTTACTAACTGTTTAAAGAAAAATGCAAAAATAAACATAGAAAATCCAGACTTCATAGAATGTTTTGAGACATGTAAAAATATACTGACTAATGAGCCCCTTCTACAATACCCAGATTTTGAAAAGGAGTTTACTCTAACAACAGACGCTAGTAATTTTGCACTAGGAGCAATTTTAAGCCAGGACAAAAATGGGAAGGACCTTCCTATAGCGTATGCCAGCAGAACTTTAAACGACAGCGAAACTAATTACTCCGCGATTGAAAAGGAATTACTAGCAATCGTATGGGCCACTAAACACTTTAGGCCTTATTTATTTGGAAGAAAGTTTAAAATTTATACAGACCATAAACCTTTACAATGGTTATTTTCAGTTAAAGAACCAAATTCCAAGCTTTTAAGATGGAGATTAAAATTAGAAGAATATGATTATGACATAAGATACAAAAAAGGGAAATTAAACCAAAACGCAGATGCCCTGTCTAGAATACAATTGAACATTACTAATAAAAGGTCAACAAACACCCAACACACTGTAGAACCAGACCTTGATTTATCTCCAGCTGGATTAATCCAACGTTTCTTCCCGGAATTAAATGAAGATAACGAGTCTATGGTCGTACAACTCGACGCAACAGATAATGCCAACTTAGAGTACGATCAAGAAAGTGACAGTCAAACCGTGCATTCCAACTTCGAAGGGAACACCCAAATTGAAATACCAATTTCCGACGAACCTGTAAACTTTGGGAGAAATCAAATATTTTTGTCATTAGTAAAATACGAACCAAAGAAAGTAAAAATTATAAAACTATTCGGAACTTCAAAAATTCGTTTAATGGTCGAAATATCAGAAAATAACTTTAAAGAAGACATAGTTAACTTCGTAAAATCATATTTGGTACCCAAAATAAAATATAATCTATATTTTGAAGACGATTTTTACGAGAAATTTGCATCATGCGTAGCCAAAAATTTCAAACAAACTGAACTAAATTTGGTTAAGTGTAATAACAAACTCTTAGACCTAACTTCGGAAGAAGATACCTTAGAAACGATAAGTAATTATCATGTCAGCAAAACCAATCACCGAGGGATACAAGAAACATACGAACAAATTAAGCGAAGATATTATTGGCCTAATTTAAAATCATAAATCAGTGTGACATATGTCAAAGAACCAAATATGACAGAATGCCCTTACAATTAGAGATGAACTTGACGCCTACAGCTTCAAGGCCTTTCCAGATAATTCACATCGACACTATCTCTTTAGAAAAGAATGCGTTTATCAGCATTGTCGACAGTTTCACAAAGTATGCTCAAGCTTATCGCTTGGGAAGCTCTCAAGCTACAGAGATTGCAGACAAGCTATTAGATTACTTTGCGCAGTTCTGCTTACCAACAGTTATTATCTCAGACAATGGAACGGAGTTTAATAACAGGATTGTGAAGGAGATATTAGACCTGCATAAAATCAAAATCCATTTTATCAGTACACAAAACCCCCAATCAAACGGATTATGTGAAAGATTTCATTCCACCTTAATAGAACACATAAGGCTGTTAAACAATCAAATCGAATTTAAAAAAGACAGTATAATTAAGAAAGTCAAATATGCTATAATTGCCTATAACAATAGCATTCATTCAGTCACAAAATTAACGCCGTGCGAAGTCTTATTTGGACACATAAATTCAAACTCTTTATTAGATATAGATTTAGAAAAACAAATTGTAAATGACTACGTTTTAAACCATAAGGAAAAAACAAAAATACTTTACGAAAACATTAGGGATAGCAATCAAAGAATTAAAGAAAAAGTTTTAGAAAAAAGGAATGTAAACAAAGAACCACTTCCAGAAATACCATCTGAAGTTTATATAAAATCAGTTCAGAAGCAAAGCAAAACGAAAAACAGATATAGCAAGGAAGAAATAGCTTCGATAGATAAAGAAAGAAAAACTGGAAAAATAAAGCCTAGACATCATAACACAAAAGACAAAATACATTTGTCGAAAATTAAAAGGCCTAAGAAGATAAAAAATGTAATTAATGACCAAAATCCTTCTTGTTCATATTCCACACAATCAAATTAAAATCCCAACCATACCTTTGTCCATTAATTCTATGCAAGAAACTTTATTAAACCTTTAAACAACATTGTTTTATTAATTGTATGTGTTACAAACTGTTGTAATTTATTAAATGATATGTAACTAATTGTGGTAATAAATATTGTTAATTATTTGAAATATGTTAATCACAAAAAGAAATGTAATTGAAGAAAATTAGAAACTATACTCTTAAAGAGATAACAAAACAAAAAGAATTCTTATAAACTGACTAGAATCCTTATCAAATCTATAACAGGCAAGTTGAATGTAAATGATGGTAAAAATTATGAAAAATTATATAAAACTTTTATTGTAATCAATGTAAATTTTGTAGAACAAAAATTAGATTCTGATAACAATTGTATATGTTATAAACATTTTGTATCTATCCTATGATAGAAAAGACTCATTATAAATTGTATTAATCGATTCCAAATACTTTTGCTCAGTTGAATTATAATGAACAGAAAATTAGACTGTAAAATGCCCATCATCAAAAACAATAACGCCTACAAACTACGAGGATACTGCGTTGGAAATCGCAGACAACCCATTTAACTGGATCCTGGAAATCAACCTTGCCTGGTGACTTTCTCCAGTGAAGAGGACTTCAACCCATGCCGAAAATTGCCCTTTATGGAGGCCTATTCAGCAGCTTATATACTTCGCCCTCATCAGGAAGAAGAAGAAGACTTCAACCAACGCCGAAACTTCGCCAACCCCCGAAGTTCTCTTTAGGGATGGAGGAGTTATATAAACATTTTATGTGAACATTTCATAATTAAATGCGTGCTAGGAAGATTCCTGCTTACGCAGCTTTAGTATTATATAGGTGTGAGAACAGAGCCCCGGCAGTGTGTAAGTCGCCTCTGTATCGCACAGACATTTTCCACTCCGATTGAGTGCATATCAATTGTATTGTTTTATTAAGTAAAAATTTATGTAACAGTTTTCTAAATTAATTGTTTATTAAATTCAAAGGTTTGTTAAAAATAAAAATCATTTTTAAAAACCTTTCTTGCTTAATATAAAACGTAACTTATATATATATACATATGACTTCGAAAATACTGTTAACTCTTGTATTTTTGTGCAGTTATTTTGATTAAAATATCTCAGTAGATTTCATATATCATTTTTGTCAAAAGTATTTCTATTTCGTTTTTAAATTTAGTGCAACATACAGTTAACCACGTACATTAATACTAACTCAACCCTGACCAATCAGATTACAGATCGCAGACATCATTAAATATACAGCAACATTATATAAGCAAACAAAGCCGCAACGCAATTATTTACGATCGTGTATTGCTTAGTAATGAATAAAAATCAGCCTGTTTAAACCGTCTTCCATGTTCAGTTACACACAGTTTTATAATATGCCATCATAAATATGTATTAAATTAATTAATTTCAACAGTAAAAAATTATGCGCAAATAAAAGATTTGGCCATTTAATTAATATATTATGTATTAGGTATTGAAGTTGCAAAACAAAAAACTATTTCAATAAATTAACAGTAAATACAAAATGTTATTTTTGTACAACACAATATGTTGGCCAACTTGGAGCTAAGGGCAGTTGCGAGGGCGTGACGTAAACCGTAGAAACTATACAAGGCTGTCGGAAGCGTCGTTATGCATGTCTACTATCTCGGCCCAAGAGTGCGTTGGTGAAGAAGCGATTGCCAAACTTAATGACGTCACGGAGATAGTGCTTCTAAATGCACGCCAGTAAGCTTTATTACAGGAACTTGTGACTTCGACCGATTGGCCAGTATACAAACTGGCCAGACGTTACTTGTGAAGTGTTTATATAGTAATACAAAATAGTTTCGAGCGTCCCGCGACGTTTAAATGTTTTATTTCATCAAATATACTGAGACATGTTTCTGAATGTTTTCTTTAGATTTCCAGCTTTGAATTTTACATTGCAAAGGTCAGGATTTCTCTGTTCTAAAGCTAATTTCGGCGATTTATCCCTTCAGGGATATTAGCCATATGTAATGTGTTTGTGTAGAGTCTCCGTAAGGTAGACTCTCACTCATCCTTCTCATTGGTGTGCTTCTTTTTTTGCTCCACCTTACTTTAATTAAATGTAATTGAATGTATCTTTCAACGTGTCAAGGGTAGAATAACCGAACTAGTTGGTGTTTCATGTTACGGATTTATGTCTGTGGATAAAGTATTAAGTATATAGGCAAGCGAGACGTAAAGTCATTGGGTTTGTCGACATAAACAATAAAGTTGCATTACTCTATATAATACTAACTAGCAACGCTCAAAACGTTATTTTTGTACAGCACAATATTTTAGCCAACGTGGAGCTAAGGGCAGTTGTGAGGACTTGAAGTAAACCCAAGACACTATACAATGATATCAGGACAACATGTCGAAAGCGTCGTTACGCATGTCTACTGTCTAGGCCCAAGAGTGCGTTGGTGAAGAAGCGATTACCAAAGTCAATGACGTGCTTCTAAACTTGCACCAGTAAGTTTTTACTACAGCAGTTGTGATTTAGAACGTTTTACAAGCTAGTTACTTGAAATGTATTTATATAGTAGTACGTATTAATTTAGCAGTTGCTTATCACTAAAGTATATCTTTAGGTACCCTTTAAATGCTTGGCAGAGCATACTGTCATGCACATTTTCTAATATTTATCTCTTTGTGCGAACCATCATTTCATAGACATTTTCTACACAAAAAAGTACCTAAGGGTCATAACTGCCAAGCGTCCCGCTACGCCAAAATGTTTTATTTCACCAAATATACTGAGACGCGCCTTCAGATTTATCGCTTACGTTTCCAGCTATGTCTCTTATACTGCAAAGGTCGACCTATCTCTGTTCTAAAGCTAATCTCGGCGGTTTATCACTTTGGGGATATTCGCCGAAAGTGGAGTGTTTGCGTAGCGTCTTCCGGAAGTTAGACTCTCGTTCATCCTTCTCATTGTTCTCAGGCAATTTTTGCGCCACTTTCTTTTTAATAACTGAAAACTTATTTCTCTTTCAACTTGTCAAGGGGGTGTTTTATGCCTGTGCATGAAGTATATAGAAAACCTTAGGAACATGTAAACTAGTCTACAACAAGCCCCCGAGAGAACCATTACATAAAGGCTAGCATAATGCTTTTTTTGCAAATACATTGTTAACATTATAGGAAAGAACATTCTATAAGATCTTATTATAATAAAAGCATAAACCAATGTTCCTAAAACACCTGTTAAAAATATTTCCATTTTTAAAATGTTTTGAAATGCATATTTGATGTTTATATGCATAACTTTTGCTTATATCAATTCTATAATTTAATGACATTAAAATTCTTGTGCGCAGTGACATAAAATTACTTAATTTGACGGCATCTAGGAGAGATATTGGGGACCAAGTTCACTCTAAAGAATACTACTGGTAGTAATTCACAATATGCTACCTTATACACTTCATTATAAGTACCAAAAAAGGCTTGTTCTTTCGAAACGTAGAAGAATTTTGGGGCAGTTTAAAAGATACCATTGTTATAAAGAAACTGTTTTTTTTTTCAAAATAACAGGTTGTATTTTTTGGTTTTTGCTTTTTTATATTTGAAAAAAATTCAATAACTTGCAAATATTAAATTTATATATTGATAATAACTTTAAGATAATGTATAGATAAACAGGTTTCTTACTGCAGCGTAAGGACAGTGAAAAAACCTAATAAAGAACAATATGTAAACTGTCATAAAGAAAACTGATGACGCCATAACAGGAGGAAATGAATGAAGCCAACGTAACTAGTATCTGAAAGACGAAGCCTAGATGAAAGGAAAAAGCAAACACTGTGATAACCATTAACTGCAAAAGGTCTTACAAATTTAATAAATAAATATACAATATAAATTTATATAATCCGACAATATGAAGATATAAAAAAGCAAAAATATTGTAATGATTATGTTCAAGACACAAAAATACACAGAAATAGTTACTAGGAATGTCTTAGGGGGAAACATAAAACACGTGATCAGGAGAACTCACGTTCTCATTTCAAATAAATTTTATTAACATAAATTTAAATAAAAAACCAAAGTGGGAAATAGTGTTACCATTAGTAGGTGATGATTGGCTATGATGATAGTGGTTATGATTTAAAAATATCAAATTGGTACAGAGGTTGTTTAATTGCATTTGCCAGGTTATCATAACCTAAAATAAAAAGTTAGAATTAGTCATGTTTAAACACTTTGGACTTGCACTCTTATTGCTGTTCAGTATTTTTAAAACTCTTAATTAACTAAAGATCAATGAGAAAAAGTTCTTAAATGTTATTAATTTTTTAGAAACAAAAAGTCATAATGAAAACAAAAAAACATCACAAACTAGTTAATAGGAAATTACAGTGAAGGAGACATTAAAAATGTAAACGAGAGGGATTATGTTCTTCATTCGAATAAATTTTGTTACATAAATTTAAAAACAAAATTAAAGTCAGATATAGTGTTATCCTTGGTTGATTTTTGTATTAAAGTTGTATATATATAAATATATATATATATATATATATATATATATATATATATTGTAAAACTTAGATGAATTATTTTTTCTTGTTGAATATGTATGGTGACATAAAATAATTTTCATAAACAAGAATATACGAATATTACTTCATTTTATTGTTCATTGAAGCTTTTCGCTAATTTACATTATTAGCATTTTCAAAATATATGAATCACTGTACAGTTATGTGACCAGAGTAAGACTGTACCACATAACTGGTCACATAACTGTACAGTGATTCATATATTTTGAAAATGCTAATAATGTAAATTAGCGAAAAGCTTCAATGAACAATAAAATGAAGTAATATTCGTATATTCTTGTTTATGAAAATTATTTTATGTCACCATATATATATATATATATATATATATATATATATATATATATATATATATATCACTTTCACTTATGTACTTAAACAAGAATCTTACTTGGTATTTATGCGAGCGCTTTCAGAGACTAGTAAGTGCCTCCATCTTCTGGCATACTGCACGTATTTTGGACTGCGAGCTGTGTGGAATCCGCTGTTGACCTTGATGTACCGTTAACTTATATTTTTAGTTTCACTGCACTGTGCGAGTTTTTAGCGTTTGTCTTGGGGTTTATACTGTCTATTAGATTGAATAATTTGTCGTTTTTTGATTTTATTTATATCTGTTCGTTGATGATGTTATTTTTATTTTTATAAATTTCTAGTTGTTCCCAGATTGTCATTTTGAGGCCTTTTTGAACTTTTTTTATTAGGTGTATGTTTTCTAATGTGGGGAATGTGTGTTTGTTTTTGATTGCGTGTGTGGCTAAGTTTGAGTTATAAATTTCCGGTTTGATGTATGCATTGAGGTGTTCTTGATATCTGTCTTTTAATTTCTTTTTTGTTTGGCCTATGTATATTTTATTACAGTCTGGGCATTCGATTTTGTATATTCCGTTATTAAGTGTGGGACATATTTCTTCTGGTTGGTTTATTTTGTTGATTATGTTTCCTGTGTTTTTGTAGGCTATGTTAATATTATTGTTTTTTAGTGTTTTAGTTATTCCTTTTATGTTGTATCCTGTGTATGTGAATGTAGCCCATTTTGTTGTTTGTGGTTCGATTTTAGGTTGATTTAATTTTTTTAATATTTTAAATTCTAATTTATCTATAGTTTTTTTATTGTATCCATTTTTTTGGGCTATTTGATATATTATTTGTTTTTCTTTTGTTTTTTCTTCATTTTTTAGAGGCAATTTTAGCATTCTGTATAAAAGTGAGTTATATGCGGCCATTTTATGTTGTGGGGGTGGTTGGAGTGGTTTGGTATTGTATTAATGGTTTGTGTGGGTTTTCTATAAATGGAATATTCAATGTTATTTGTATTTCTGGTCAGTGTTAGGTCTAGATAGTTTATTTTATTGCTTATTTCTTCCTCCATGGTGAATTGTATGTTAGGGTGTAAGTTATTGATTTCATTTAGAATGATGTTATTATTTATTGCTTTATTTTGTGAAATGTATAATCTGTCATCGACATATCGTATCCAATGTCCGTTGGGGTCGTGTGTTTTTATGGTTTGTGTGATTAATTCGTCAAGTTTTTGGAGGTAAATTTCTGATATTATACTTGAAAGTGGTGATCCCATTGCTAAGCCGTCTGTTTGTTTATATATTTTATTATTGAATATGAAATAGTTTTGGTTTAGTATGGTCTTTAGGCATTTTGTGATTTGGTTTGTGTATTTGGGGTTGGTTTTAAGGTCAGTTAATTTGTTTTTTATTATTTGGATGGTTTCGTTAATTGGTATATTAGAGTACATGTTTGTGATGTCGAATGATATGAATTTGGTGTTTTTGGTTATGTTTATTGTTTTTAGTATTTCCGTTAATTCAATTGAATTTTTTATGGTGTATTTATTTTCCAATTTAAGTTCGTGTTTTAGGTTTTTGGCTATTGTTTGTGATATTTTATAGGCAGGTGCGTTTTTAAAATTTATTAAGGGTCTTATGGGATTGTTGATTTTATGTATTTTGATGAGGGCGTTCATTTTGGGGGGTTTTGGGTTGTCTATTGTGTATTGGTAGGGGTTTTTTTGGTTGAATAAATTGTCATTGTTTTTTGCTAACTGTATGATTTCGTTATGGTATTTTTTGGTGGGGTCTTTGTTTAGTTCTATGCAATTGTTGGATTTTATGAATTCTTCTGTTTTTTGGTTGTATTCTGTTTTTGATATGATTACTGTAGCGTTGCTTTTGTCCGCTTTAGTTGCAATTATTTCGTTTTTGAATAGTTTTTGTTTCAGTTTGTTAATTTGGTTTATTTGTACTTTATTTTCAACGTGATTTCCTTTTTTGAATTTTTTGTTGATGATTTTGTTGATTTCATGCGATGCTATGTTTCTAATATTATCTTGATTTTCGTGATTAATGAGATTTATTGCCAGTTCTGTTTCTACTATGAGGTTTTCTATTGTGTTGTGTAAATTTGGTTTGATGTTGGTTTTTGTGCTATTTTCGAGTATATTTATTTCTTCTTTGGTGAAATTTGTTTTTGTGAGGTTTATAAAATTTGGGTGGAATTGATGGAATGTTGTGATATTGTCCATGTTATTTTGCTTTTCTATTAATTTGTTAAGTTTAGATTCTATTTTTTGTTTTTTAATTCTATTGAATTTTTTGCATTTTTCTTGAATTTTGATATATTTATAATGCCATTGGTTTGGTTTAAGTATGCAAGCTAATTCTAGGTGGGTTTTTAAGAGTGTGTTAGTTAATTTGTTTTTCTTTGTGTACAGGTATTTAATTTCATTTTTTATCCATAGAGTTTCAGCTTGTTTAGCCGTTTTTTGTGCAGAGCCAGTTTGGTTTTTTATTATTATTTTGGCATATTTTGGTGTTATTTTGTTTTTAATGCATTGTTTATTAAAATGTATATTATGGTTGATATTTATTATTTGTTTTCTAAGTTTTTCAAATTTGTTCAATAGTTTGGTTGCTTGATTACCTTGTGGGGCGATATCCATATTTGTAGATTATGCAACACTGTTTTCTTGTATACACTTATCACTTTCACTTATGTACTTAAACAAGAGTCTTACTTGGTATTTATGCGAGCGCTTTCAGAGACTAGTAAGTGCCTCCATCTTCTGGCATACTGCACGTGTTTTGCAACACACAGACGGCTTAGCAATGGGATCACCACTTTCAAGTATAATATCAGAAATTTACCTCCAAAAACTTGACGAATTAATCACACAAACCATAAAAACACACGACCCCAACGGACATTGGATACGATATGTCGATGACGGATTATACATTTCACAAAATAAAGCAATAAATAATAACATCATTCTAAATTAAATCAATAACTTACACCCTAACATACAATTCACCATGGAGGAAGAAATAAGCAATAAAATAAACTATCTAGACCTAACACTGACCAGAAATACAAATAACATTGAATACTCCATTTATAGAAAACCCACACAAACCATTAATACAATACCAAACCACTCCAACCACCCCCACAACATAAAATGGCCGCATATAACTCACTTTTATACAGAATGCTAAAATTGCCTCTAAAAAATGAAGAAAAAACAAAAGAAAAACAAATAATATATCAAATAGCCCAAAAAAATGGATACAATAAAAAAACTATAGATAAATTAGAATTTAAAATATTAAAAAAATTAAATCAACCTAAAATCGAACCACAAACAACAAAATGGGCTACATTCACATACACAGGATACAACATAAAAGGAATAACTAAAACACTAAAAAACAATAATAATAACATAGCCTACAAAAACACAGGAAACATAATCAACAAAATAAACCAACCAGAAGAAATATGTCCCACACTTAATAACGGAATATACAAAATCGAATGCCCAGACTGTAATAAAATATACATAGGCCAAACAAAAAAGAAATTAAAAGACAGATATCAAGAACACCTCAATGCATACATCAAACCGGAAATTTATAACTCAAACTTAGCCACACACGCAATCAAAAACAAACACACATTCCCCACATTAGAAAACATACACCTAATAAAAAAAGTTCAAAAAGGCCTCAAAATGACAATCTGGAACAACTAGAAATTTATAAAAATAAAAATAACATCATCAACGAACAGATACAAATAAAATCAAAAAACGACAAATTATTCAATCTAATAGACAGTATAAACCCCAAGACAAACGCTAAAAACTCGCACAGTGCAGTGAAACTAAAAATATAAGTTAAAGGTACATCAAGGTCAACAGCGGATTCCACACAGCTCGCAGTCCAAAATACGTGCAGTATGCCAGAAGATGGAGGCACTTACTAGTCTCTGAAAGCGCTCGCATAAATACCAAGTAAGATTCTTGTTTAAGTACATAAGTGAAAGTGATAAGTGTATACAAGAAAACAGTGTTGCATAATCTACAAATATGGATATCGCCCCACAAGGTAATCAAGCAACCAAACTATTGAACAAATTTGAAAAACTTAGAAAACAAATAATAAATATCAACCATAATATACATTTTAATAAACAATGCATTAAAAACAAAATAACACCAAAATATGCCAAAATAATAATAAAAAACCAAACTAGTTCTGCACAAAAAACGGCTAAACAAGCTGAAACTCTATGGATAAAAAATGAAATTAAATACCTGTACACAAAGAAAAACAAATTAACTAACACACTCTTAAAAACCCACCTAGAATTAGCTTACATACTTTAACCAAACCAATGGCATTATAAATATTTTAAAATTCAAGAAAAATGCAAAAAATTTAATGGAATTAAAAAACAAAAAATAGAATCTAAACTTAACAAATTAATATAAAAGCAAAATAACATGGACAATATCACAACATTCCATCAATTCCACCCAAATTTTATAAACCTCACAAAAACAAATTTCACCAAAGAAGAAATAAATATACTCGAAAATAGCACAAAAACCAACATCAAACCAAAATTACACAACACAATAGAAAACCTCATAGTAGAAACAGAACTGGCAATAAATCTCATTAATCACGAAAATCAAGATAATATCAGAAACATAGCATCGCATGAAATCAACAAAATCATCAACAAAAAATTCAAAAAAGGAAATCACGTTGAAAATAAAGTACAAATAAACCAAATTAACAAACTGAAACAAAAACTATTCAAAAACGAAATAATTGCAACTAAAGCGGACAAAAGCAACGCTACAGTAATCATATCAAAAACAGAATACAACCAAAAAACAGAAGAATTCATAAAATCCAACAATTGCATAGAACTAAACAAAGACCCCACCAAAAAATACCATAACGAAATCATACAGTTAGCAAAAAACAATGACAATTTATTCAACCAAAAAAACCCCTACCAATACACAATAGACAAACCAAAACCCCCCAAAATGAACGCCCTCATCAAAATACATAAAATCAACAATCCCATAAGACCCTTAATAAATTTTAAAAACGCACCTGCCTATAAAATATCACAAACAATAGCCAAAAACCTAAAACACGAACTTAAATTGGAAAATAAATACACCATAAAAAATTCAATTGAATTAACGGAAATACTAAAAACAATAAACATAACCAAAAACACCAAATTCATATCATTCGACATCACAAACATGTACTCTAATATACCAATTAACGAAACCATCCAAATAATAAAAAACAAATTAACTGACCTTAAAACCAACCCCAAATACACAAACCAAATCACAAAATGCCTAAAGACCATACTAAACCAAAACTATTTCATATTCAATAATAAAATATATAAACAAACAGACGGCTTAGCAATGGGATCACCACTTTCAAGTATAATATCAGAAATTTACCTCCAAAAACTTGACGAATTAATCACACAAACCATAAAAACACACGACCCCAACGGACATTGGATACGATATGTCGATGACGGATTATACATTTCACAAAATAAAGCAATAAATAATAACATCATTCTAAATGAAATCAATAACTTACACCCTAACATACAATTCACCATGGAGGAAGAAATAAGCAATAAAATAAACTATCTAGACCTAACACTGACCAGAAATACAAATAACATTGAATATTCCATTTATAGAAAACCCACACAAACCATTAATACAATACCAAACCACTCCAACCACCCCCACAACATAAAATGGCCGCATATAACTCACTTTTATACAGAATGCTAAAATTGCCTCTAAAAAATGAAGAAAAAACAAAAGAAAAACAAATAATATATCAAATAGCCCAAAAAAATGGATACAATAAAAAAACTATAGATAAATAAGATTTTAAAAATTAAAAAAATTAAATCAACCTAAAATCGAACCACAAACAACAAAATGGGCTACATTCACATACACAGGATACAACATAAAAGGAATAACTAAAACACTAAAAAAAAATAATATTAACATAGCCTACAAAAACACAGGAAACATAATCAACAAAATAAACCAACCAGAAGAAATATGTCCCACACTTAATAACGGAATATACAAAATCGAATGCCCAGACTGTAATAAAATATACATAGGCCAAACAAAAAAGAAATTAAAAGACAGATATCAAGAACACCTCAATGCATACATCAAACCGGAAATTTATAACTCAAACTTAGCCACACACGCAATCAAAAACAAACACACATTCCCCACATTATAAAACATACACCTAATAAAAAAAGTTCAAAAAGGCCTCAAAATGACAATCTGGGAACAACTAGAAATTTATAAAAATAAAAATAACATCATCAACGAACAGATACAAATAAAATCAAAAAACGACAAATTATTCAATCTAATAGACAGTATAAACCCCAAGACAAACGCTAAAAACTCGCACAGTGCAGTGAAACTAAAAATATAAGTTAACGGTACATCAAGGTCAACAGCGGATTCCACACAGCTCGCAGTCCAAAATACGTGCAGTATGCCAGAAGATGGAGGCACTTACTAGTCTCTGAAAGCGCTCGCATAAATACCAAGTAAGATTCTTGTTTAAGTACATAAGTGAAAGTGATAAGTGTATACAAGAAAACAGTGTTGCATAATCTACAAATATATATATATATATATATATATATATATATATATATATATATATACATTTTTTATATTATATACATATCATATTATAATAGTATTCTATAATAATATAATAAACAGTATATTATAATAATATAAAAATGGTATATTATAATATATTTTTATATATAATATAACAATAATATTATATACATATTATTATACATATTTAAGTGTGTGTGTGTATCTATACTGAATAAAATATATTAAAAGATACTTGAATAAAATCACTTGAAGTTCTCTGTAAACACATTTTGCGCTAGTTGAATACTTTTCTAACATTAAAAACGTTTTTTCAGCTTATCCTACAGACTTATTCCACGGAACTAATGCGAAATTCATCATCTGATAAGTATGAGTGAGATAGTTGTAATAATTTGTGAGAATATTAACATATAAAAATCCTCAAGATAAACAAAAATGTGTTGAATATTTTTCGCGGCAGCTTTTGGTTAGGAATCAGCTATCATACAAATATATCTTTATAGAATTATAACATTATAAAATAAGCCTGTACAAGGCAATTGAGACTATAAAGTAGGTTCCCATAACAAAATCTAAACCTATACTAACTTCATTGTTTTAACATGAAAATATTCCCAAAAGTGTTACCAGATATGATCTAATGACTTGTTTGTATGCATGTTATACAACGAAACAATGCCCGTTAATGGGAAATTTATCTTTCCCGTTTGTTGGCAAAACTGACCATATAACAAGTTAGGGCCAGTGTCAGGAGATACTGTGTTTGTAAAATACTTTACATCCTTTAACATAAACTGAGTTTTATTTCTACAGAGTTATTCTTTTTAATCTCTACCACTCACATTCGTTAATGTTTAAAACATATTTTCACCAGTGCTTTATATATATCAACATAATTATTATTGTAAAAATATGCTCCATTGTTTTAAATTCAATTATGCTCATCTGTCTAAGTTACGTGAGATATAGACTTGTATGCAGTGAAGCATATGTTGGTTCGATCGAAGAAGTAAATAACATCGATAAAGGCAACCCGATGCAATTACATACCGTTCCTTCCACATCACCTACATGCATGGCCAACGAGGGTATTTGCTACCTTTTACGGTTTATTAAACAACTCATTTTTTCAATGTCTATCAGTTAGTAAAACATTAAACGCAGAATCAGAATAAAATCTTACAAGAATTTAAAACCAAATTTGATACCGGGTTCTCTATTAGGAGCTGATTTTATTGTTGGCGTTTTTTTAAATTAATTATTTGTTAGCATTTAGTTGATGTTATGCACTATATAAGACAGATATAATTCCAGCTTAAATTAACCTTCAAAGAAAGAATTCTATAAAGGTAGTCATGGTGATTTAGTCTGAAGGTTTAGTGCTCTCTCCATGTAAAATATATTTAAATAGAAGATTTACATAAGCTTGAAACTGATATTCACATAATTCCATTACAGTTGGTGATACGGACAAGATATTCTGCATTCCGCATTTAATGTCTGAGCAACCCTTACACACTGCCATTAGTAGACAACTTACATCATGGCTAAACCGCCCCTACAGACGTTTGATGTGCGTCTTTACGTCAGCTGATGATAATGAAGTAGTATTTTGGCTACCATAAATAAACCATAATCTCAAGTAATTATACATATATTAACTTCAAGCAATGGAAAATATTTGCTGGACCGTGATTCCACAAGATGAAGGTGCTGTAGGAGGATGTAGGAGTTACGAGTTTGAGGTAGGATTCGTAGGGTTAATAGTTTCATACTCTGGACTAGAGAGTCTCTACATAATCATCTATCTTTCTATTCTTTGACAAGGAGGTGGAGTCGTGAGATAGGTACTCCTTGTCAACATCTTTATTTCTTCTTTACTCTTTCCTGATAATACACTGGTTGGTTGACATGTTTCACAATTCACCCATGTAGGATTATTAAGCCCCGAATCAAACTTTTTTGTGAAGTTCACCCGATCTAACAATCTTCTCTTGGTTTTCTGACTTCATTAGAACAAAATAATTTGTATAGATCGGAATAAACTACTGTAGTTGTTTTACTTTCTCAAAGAACTACATAAAATTAAATTAAATATCTCAGAATTTATTTGAAGCATTGGATGAACAAAGGAATATTTCAATGAAATAATAAACAAGAAAATACTTCAGACATTAAATTCTTTTTTTTTTTTTTTTTGTAATTCCGTTGGGATAAAAATTCACAGAAGTAAAATGTTCTCAGAAGTAAAAGCAATTCTCAATAAATTTAAAATGTTTCTTCCCAACAAAGAATGTTTTGTGAATTGTTTCATTAGATGCATCTAAAGAGCCTTAATAACGTTGTTACAAATGTCTTTTTTACCAGATTTTGTATTTGCCTGTACAGCTTTTTTATAGGCGTGCATCTCAGGACTGTTTCACGCTTTTACAAAAATCTAAATACCATTTCCATTATTGTTTTAACAATAATAATGTTACTGCTAGAATAAAAACATTCAAAAATGTATTTAATGCATGCTTTGTCACGGTAATCCAACTCAGCCATATTTTTCCCATCTGCACTCAACTGGTTATTAACCTTTTACATTTACTTCAGGTTGAAAATATATTTGATTTCTTGCCCTCCTGAGAGTGTGAACAATAAAACTAAAACACATTTTCTTCAAGCCTAGGACAACTATTAGCATTTGATTTGAAATGAAATACTCGATATCAATTTCTAAACTTTGATACCATTTTCTACATCTTACAAGTGTAAACAAGGGTTTTTCATGATGGTGACTTTGGAAACCAAATAAAGAAAGCGTTTGACGGTGAAAAATGACATTCTTCTGTGTGTTACAAAAATCATTCCAGACAATGAATGTCTGCAAAATCAATTAGTTCGAAATAAACTCAAATTTCTTATTTATTTTTTAAAAAAGTAAAAGTTTTCTTATGCCAGTGAATCTTATTTAATTTAAATAAACAGCAACAATAACAAATAATTATTTTAACTTTGTTCAATATTTCTCGACCCTTCGTCGCTACCAACCGGTTTAGAACTTCTGACCAAAAGGAAAACAAGAGCATTCAGATTTCTACTTTAGTTAATACTGAGTGGAATTTTAATAACTTTGCTCTACAAACGTTAAATATTTATATAAGGCAATCAGATTCCTATATAATTGTTATCCAAAAGTGGCTTTATTTGCCTTTTTATATTAAATTTTGTTTGAAGCCTTATTTTGAAACATGCGCACAGAGTCTAAATGAAATGTTTGGAAATGGAAACAACAATCCACAGAGGTTAGAATTAATATGGGCACTCGTTGACGTCATTTTGCAAAGCTTCCCCTTTGGGCAATTAAGTGGAGCGATAAGTCCAAACGCGTATCAATTTCCGTTAATTACAATTTAGGAGGCTTTGCCTTAACCACGATCCGCTCGCTCCATAACCCTTCCTTGAACAAATCATTTCAATCGCTTATCGTTGTTGAAACATTTAACTTGAGTAACACACGGAATTACGAAAGCTTTTGTAAGTAGAGTATAAAAACTAACTTTTATACTTAAATCTGTAATTTGAACTCATAAAAACGTTTTAATATTTTAAATCTAATTAATATACCTCTTGAGCACTATGGACTTATTTTAACTAAATAAATAAAAAACCTAACAGCAGTATAAAATTCTTTTACTTTACTACATTCCGATTACATGGTAAATATCTTTAGAGGAACTGAAATACTACTTTAAATCTAAATTACTATATATTCTCTGACACGAAATTTATGTAGAGAGTTATCAGAAAAAACACTATTTGCATTTTAATACATAATACAAGTAGAAAAAAATTGTATTTTTATTTTATTTGGAAAACATTTCAATTAATTTTAAAAATTTAAAATGTTAACTTTAAATTAAAAGATTTTTTAAACAATTAATGTTTACTTTAACTCAAACAAATAGAAAATCGTGTCTGACGTCAGACCTTTGACGACACTAAAGCGCTACAAAGGTTGTTTCTCTCTACACGTTGTTTCAAAATAATCAATATTCTCTCAAAACGTGTGGTGGTATCGCTATTCTTTTAGGATCGGGTGTCTTTGAAAACAACTGCAATTGTGAAAAAACGTTTTACTCGGCTGCAACCTATTTCTCTGAAGCTGAACGTTACGGCTTAATCTAGGGCGCAAATAAACCTGTACATTAAAGCCCCCAGAAATGAATTCCTTATGAAGGGATCACATTTTATTAGTCCCAGCATCGACTATCTTCCTGCGGTGCCGTTGTTGCCAACATAACGGCGTTTTATATTGTATTATTTTTATTTAGTTTCCTCTACAGTTTTAACGCAAATATTATTGAAACAAAAACATAAAATTAAGGTGATAATCATCTTCAATTATGTTTGCTTTGTTATTTATATTTTAGTGTGTTTATTTATTCATGAAAAATATTGCAATATTTCATAAAATTATTGAGGTAATTTAATATGATTTTCTATAGGCATTAAACTTGCCAATTTGACTAAATATAATTTAAATAATTAATTTTAAAAACTGATCTATATTTTACTCTCTTTATTATTAACTGGGAAATAGGTGGTGTCTACTGTAACCTACCTAACAAAATCTTACATAACCTAACACAACCAAATCTAACCTAATAAAGTGAGCGTTGAATATATCTAATGTTAGTAACCTCTACCAACTCTTCAGTGTATATAAACATACAAACACAGTTTTTTTTAACATTACGACCATATGAATCTAAGTCCAGAAACTGAATAAAAATTCGTTCCAAATCCTACAAAAATAGTACACTTAAAGATCATACACGCACTTTGAATAATCATGTTCTACTTTTATCCGCTACTAGTTATTTTTCAATAGGTTACTTTAATTAAACTCCTCAAAGAAAAGTAATTTTCAGCTTTATTTTATTGATATCAATGTTGATGAGTATAAACACACAATTTATTGATACTTTTAAATTACAAAATCTCAATTTAACCTAGCGGAAACACAATTTTTTTATTTGAAGAAACGAAAAAGTATTATAATTGTTTATGTCACGTGACTCCCTAAAAACCGCTTACATAAGTGCAGAAACATTATAACTTATATGTATAACTTCTAATTAAAGAGAGATACGTGATTTAAAATAATAGATAGAAGTTACTATTTTTAGCTATACTGAACTCTCATTTAATTAGGTTTGGTTAGATTTGATAAGCTTAGATCAGAATAAAGTGGCCTATTGGAGAATTATTTTTAAGGCAGTAACATTATGATAAAGATTTATATAACTATTTCTATAGTTTTTTAGTGAAATAATGTCTAGTTTATTCTATTTGTTTAGTTTATGATTCTAGTAAACTATAATCGAATTTCTTCCTCTGGGTAGTGATTGCAATTTTGAAGACAAATTCAGTTGAATTTTCACTAAAGGTGACATATCAAAAATAATTCTAGTATGTGTCCAAGGCGTGATAATGTATAGTAACGATTCTAAAACGGGTAATGCTATTTATGGTTTTTTAGATTGTTCCTAACAAATTGGTAGAAGTTTCAATGTACAGAAGTTGTTTAATTTCACTACTCTGGTTATCATAAAATGAAATTGAAAGTTTAAGTTGGCCATGTTTAAACAGTTCAGACGCTTCGATCTTGCCCTTCTATCATAGTTCAGTAACTTTAAAACTTTTAATTAATTAGAAATCAATGCTGGGAAGTTCTTAAAAGTTAATAATTATCAGATTTCTTTCAGTAAAAATGACCTTTTTGCATTATTGACACCTTTTCTGTGTGTATCATTTAAGAACTTGTTAATAAAATCAAAATGAATTATATCTCAGGTTATTTATTCAGACCCTGAGCCCTGATTGGCTCATTAAGACACATAGTTTATTCATTTAAGTCTCCCAAACGTTCTCCCTAGTTTAAATACAAAATTTTTCTTCAGGCTTTTAATCCTGTTACAAATTGTTTCATCTTTATAATACTAAAACTACTACTAGATTTTGGTCTTTGTACGTTTCCCTCTGTTTATAAAAGCCTTTTACCTTCAGAGCCAACTCTTCACACCTCATCACCACATACAGATTCTAAAGTGGCATGATGCACAGAAAACAAGGTTAGCATTTAAAATATAGAAAAGGCATTATTTATGGACGAATGAAACGAGTTAATTGGGAAATCAAGCTAATTTAAAAACGATGAATGATGAAGGCTGCCTCGAGTGGTAAGGAAACGTGATTTAGTTGAGGATGTGAGAAATAGAAGTGAAAGGAAAGGATTTTCTTTAAAGGGGATATTGGATAGAAAAATGCAAATACATCAGCTGCATCATACGTAGACGTAGAATAGAAAAATAGAAGGTGGGTGTGTTGAAACGTTGGGTTGAAAGAGATGGGCCTTTAAAACCAATGCATGAACCCATGTAAATACGGAAGATAATTAAATTTGGCTGTACCTAATAATTATTAAGTATTCTGTTTTAATTAGTATTCATTACATTAACATTTAAACATGTATTTAACGAAATTTCGTATTTCTCCAGTAATTAAATTCTAAATAAAAAGGAATGAGGACTCTGTGATAGCTATATATAGACGAATTATGCCCAGCCCACTGTCGTCAATCCACACATACCTGAACCAAACAATTAGTAGCAGAGTCATATGTGCTCTTCACTCGTTCCTCAGCTGCTGTTGGGTTCAGCTAGTCAATACTAGATGAGATTCCAGCGAAACGTTTGAACTGCGATTTTATGCACTACAGAATGAACGTATGTACTCCATATGGTATTTATTCATCATAATTTTTTATCCGTGAAGGAATACGTATCAATATATATATATATATATATATATATATATATATATATATATATATATATATATATATATATATATATATATATAGTCGTTATATATATATATATATATATATATATAAAGAAAACAAGTCAAAATACAAATACAAGAATTATAATTGAATTTACAATTCAAAGCTTTTCGTTGGCTAACAGTAGCAACATCATCAGGAATATTAAATAGGAATATATGTTTAATATTCCTGATGATGTTGGTACTGTTAGCCAACGAAAAGCTATGAATTGTAAATTCAATTATAATTTTTGTATTTGTATTTTGACTTATGTTCTTTATTAATACACAAGAATACATATTGCGATATTTATATATATATATATATATATATATATATATATATATATATATATATATATATATATAATAAAAGAATAGCACCAGACTTGAAAACAAGATCTATCATGTATCCAAAAGTAATCAGAATAAGAATAACTCTTTGTAATGTTTTTCCAATTAAAATGAAGCTATTTTCAATAAAAATTGCTCTTTTTATAATTATTTTTCGTAACAAAACTTCCTTGCTTCTGATACAACGGCTAGGCGGTGTAGGAAGCTCTCTCACTGTAGCATTCTCACTAACTCAAAATTTATTCATTAGCTAGCTCAAGCTTTACATTGTGAGGACCCGTTTGGAAAAACGTCCATGAATGAAAATGTTGCGGTGGATAAATCTAGACGAGTTAATTTAACCAATATGCTTGAAGTTTTAATTTTTCTACTGAAATATAACGAATAACATTATTTTAAAATATGTTCAATTTAATATAAACAATTTTCATATAACGTCTTATCCCCATTAAGAACATCTGTTTATAAATTAAGCTAAAAGGGAAATTTTACAGCTGTCCAATGTAAATGAAAAGAATTTCCCTCTAGTTATAAAGAACTTAATTTTAACATGAACTGAAAGGATTTTAATCTCCCACTGAGGATAATAAAGTATTATCCTGAAACTTTTTCTTCTTCTCTAAAAACTGAATATACTTTTATTTTCTAGTGCCATACTTGCTCGAGTTTTAAATAATGCGTGAAACAGTTTCGGAAAATGTCCATGAATGAAAATGTTACGGGGGATAAATCTAGACGAGTTAATTTAACCAATATGCTTAGAGTTATAATTTTTCTACTTAAATATAACGAATAACTTCCTTTTAAAATATTACAAACTTAATTTAAAAAATTTTCATATAATCTTTTTATCCCACTAAGATAATGTATTCATAAATTTGGCTTAAAGAATTTTATTATCCTTCTGAGGAAAATAAAGATTTTTCCGGTACTATCCTGAATCCGTTTCTCTTTCAATAAAAACTCTATTACAACAAACTTTATAATACTTTTAATTTGAATGTCTTTAAGGTATAATTAAATAAATTGAGATAACCCATTATTTTCTCAATTAAATGACGTTCCTGTACAAATCTACCAGCAACTAATTACCCACAATATCCACATGAGGTAGGAATGAAAGCAAACTGTTAAAGGGTAGATTCAAAGCGGTGTATATACATTCATTTTGCACTGCAAAATGACACGTCAAAGCTCACTATCCTTTATATCTAAAGGTATAATACCATATGCGTGCAAAAAGGATAATAAAATATAATTGTTCTGTAGCTAATCTATATTTATGAAAGAGGATGTCCTGACTAACTGATTTTTAATCAACGCACATATCCAACTATAATACGTACAGCAGGGATCCATTGTTAGGTTCTGTAGAGGCGGGCTAAAAGTGTTTTGCAACACTTTAATTTTTATGTTGTTTTTTATTTTTTCATTGATTAACTGTAGCTGTTTGACTCGTGTAAGCGATCAGCTTTTTCAAATTCAGTATATAGCCATTGAATAAAACAGCTGAATATTTATCGTTATTGTGAAGATGGAAACTGTTTAGCTGAATGTTAATGGCGAACTCCATGGCATAATCCCTACAGTAGGTGATGGAGTCTGTCTTTTTTAGTATTTGTCTTACATCGTACATAATAGACAAGAAGAAAGTACTTGTGTATGTAATGTCATAGTGTTATACATCCTACAAATGTTGGATACATTGGTGCTTTTTCTCAAGACTTTTGTGATATGAATCAGGAAAGAATTTATTTTTTATTACTGGAGTAAGTTAATGTTAGTGTAATGTAAATGTTTATAAATAAAACAATAATAATTGATTATAATAAATATTTGAACTTATTACTGATATTTTTTAATTAGTATCATCAATTTTAAATAACACAAAATATATTTTTGATAAATTTTAAATTATTAAAAAAAACAACCAAAAATTCAACCTTAATTATCCTAAACTTAATAAGTAAACTGGATGCAATGAAATCTCATATAGAACTGTGAAATCGTACATTTTTTAAAAAAACCTTGATTCTGAGTTTATAATTGTAACTGTAGCAAATGTTACCCTTCACTGCAAACCTAGTTGTAGAGGATGATTTCATTCTAACATTTAAACTTCAAGGCCAAATCTACCATTTACATGATACCTTGATACCAGGTCATTAGGTAAATGCAGATATTTGGCAAATGCAATTTGTAGGTGAACACGAGAGAGAGGTGGTGTTCATATGCTGAGGGAGAAGTCGTGACCCTTTGGGGGAGATATTTAGGTAATAATATACAACGTTTAAAAAATTTCAGATTTCCTAAATGCATTATCTAAGACTATTAGAGTTGTAAGATACTATTTCTAACACACAAGATTACTGGTGAAACAAGAAATATTATTTCACAAACCAATTTGAAATTAAAGTGTTACACCTAATTTTTAAGTTTAAATACAAAGTTTTTTATAAATATTTATATAAACATTACGATGAATTAATTCTCTACTAGAGCAGTAAAGTTGTTAATGGAAAGTTTTACTTGCGGCGTGGCGGAGAAAAGTGGATCCCCTTCACCGGCAGTCGCAAGAGCCCTTCACCTTCTACTTTCACAACAGCATGAATAGAAACACGGGTCTTTTATTAACGTCACAAGTGCTCAGTTTCTTTTTACGTTTTTTTCTTTAGCCTACTTTAACCCCGGTTAAATTGTTTCACGGTTAACGCTGTCGTTAGGTTGCCTACATAACGCCGTGTTTTATCTCGGCCTACAATTAATGTACAGATATTCTGCTGTATTACGAGTATGTCTCTTATAATAATATCGTTTTTCTGAGAATAAATGCCTTTACCGAATACGTTTAGAATACCTATATGTAACCAAAACCAGTAAACATAATGTTAAATATATAAAATAACAAGAAACATGATATTAGTAAAGTCAAAATATAAAAAAAACAGTAGTTCTAAAGCACAATAGAGGATATTTATACCAACGTCACTGAGTTATGTAAGTCATTATATATATATATATATATATATGTGTGTGTGTGTGTGTGTGTGTGTGTGTGTGTGTGTGTGTGTGTGTGTGTGTGTGTGTGTGTGTGTGTGTGTGTGTGTGTGTGTGTGTGTGTGTGTGTGTGTGTGTGTGTGTGTGTGTGTGTGTGTGTGTGTGTGTGTGTGTGTGTGTGTGTGTGTGTGTGTGTGTGTGTGTGTGTGTGTGTGTGTGTGTGTGTGTGTGTGTGTGTGTGTGTGTGTGTGTGTGTGTGTGTGTGTGTTGTAACGGTCTGACATTCCGTGACAAATAAGAAATAAATAATTTCCTGTTTTTAAGTAATAAAGTTGATTTTTAAATTAATCAAGTTTGGAGTTATAAGAATAATAAAGAGTGAAGAAGTCAATAAAACCATAAATAGAATAATTAAGCTAAATTAAAAGGTATTAGAAAATAAAGTTGTAATAACTAGCTAAATTTGACCATCGGGAGTGAGGCGAAAATTTTCTAAGTGCTTAAAAAAGCTATCTTAAGAACCAAACCACGTAGAACTTTCATCGACATTTTAAAAGAACCAGAATAAGCCAGAATAAACATTAGTGAAAACAAAATTTGAAAAACGTAAAAAACAAAAAAAGGTTACAGCAGTTTAAATAAAATAGACATTTTTCAGTGTTCCAAAAATGATAATCAATCTCTGCAAGCTAAAACAGATTCGTTGCCCGACTTGCCTGTACAAGGAATAAATCCAAAGATAGCAAGTATTGCAGGCGGGGTGAGGTAATTTAAATTCACCGCTATATATACTAGGTCTCTAGGACCTTAGAGACAGTCTGAAATAAATTTTTAATACGAGGTGCCACGGAACGCTATGCTGGACCGCGAGTAGGACCGCCATCAGGCCAGATGGACCAAACCTCAACGCTTCCGATGTCTAGGACTACCAAGGGATGAAGGCTCCAGACTCAGCCTCCAGGACGCGGGAATGGAGGAAAACCACCACCGACGAACCAGGGATGGCGACTTCCGATGTCCAAGGACCAGGGAATCCAGACGAGGGACTCTAGGACCGGCAGGAACATCTTTGGCAAGTCATTTTCTCTATTCGATACCAATTACGTCAAATTTAGTCAGTTAATTTTATTAAATTCAAACAAATATTCAAGCTTAAACAATGACTTCACTCTTTATAAAATTTTAATAAGTTTTATGCTTAATAAAATGAATTTATGTGATCAGAATATTTCAAATGATAAATACTAAACTTACAAAGGGTTTTTTGCCATGAGCCATTTATTTTCAAGGAAATAAGAATTTTTTGGAGTTTAAAAATTAAGTGTCATAAATACGAATTTACCAATTCAATATAGAAGATAAATTTTTATTATGTGTAATTTGGGAAATATTTTTATGTTTATGTAAATGTAATTGATATATATGGAAATTATAAGATTTTAAATTATGAGAAACAACAAGTTATTTAGTGAATTGTTTTGTTAATATAATTCTGTTGTATTTGAAAGGATAAATTTTCTTTTTTATTTAAATAAATAAAATTAAATATGTTATAAAAATCAACAGTATTTGCATTTCATCCTGTGTCGAATAATCAATAAAAACTGTTTAGCTTTTTCCAACTAATATGAAAATGATTATTAAATCAGTAAACAAGTTTAATTAAATTTCACTAAATGATAATAGTTAAAACCTAATGTTTTTAAAGAGTTTCTCTCAACTAACTTCATTGAGCTAACCTAAAGATTAGTTCGGTTTTTGTATAAAAGTCCAGAGATTTATCTACTGGCAGATTGTGTTTTAAAGGACACAGGACCCTTTTAAAATAGGTAATTTAAACACGATCATATTTTGCACGTTCCCTTGCTGTCTCTGCAGATCATCTTCAGGTGGTAAGACTCTGTGAATATTTTGTGTATTATTTTAAATGTGTTTCTTTCCAGCTGACTATTGAAATGACATGTGTGACTATATCTAGACCATACATAATTGATAAACCAAATTTGGGGAGTTTATACTTATTTTAAATAGTAGTCAGCGGGAATAGGCTTGTTTTGGGTCTGGCCCTATGAGCGGGAAATATACACGTAACTCAGGGATTTTAGCACAGTTTAACAAGCGGGGTGATTGGCAGATGTTTGGTTTGTTTATAAATAAGGTTTTTAAACAACAAAATTTTGGTATTCTGCAAGAAAGGGACATCAATAAATCAAAGTAGGGAGGGACGTTGCAGTGTGTGTGTGTATGTAGAGAGAGAGAGAGAGAGAGAGAGAGAGAGAGAGAGAGTTATAATTATTTTTTTAAAACGTCCGGTTCTAACCATCTGATGATATTGGCTCTGTTATTTATATATTACACTTTAATCGTTGTTCCAGCTCGTTTTCATAAACAAGAGTCATTTTTTTATTTTTTAAATATTAGTAGGTTTAGTTTTACGCAAATACGCCCTCACTTCTTCGCAAATACGGTTTCACTTCTACGGCTTTTTGACGCAGATGTATTTTTATCCATTCTTCAATATCTTTTTCGTCTTTTTTCTCAATACGTCAGACTACAGTTCCGAGTATCTTATCAGAAAGATCAATTTCAACAACTTCTATTACTTTGATATTGATTGAACATTACGTTAAGTGTTTTTATGCAATTTAAGATCCGTCATTTCTCAAAAACAAAAATAAATTCACAATTTTTAATAAAACCAATGAATCGACTCACATTCATTTCTCCAACCATTCAATAAAATGAACAGTTTTGGTGTTTAAAATTATTCGTGAATAAATGAATCAGTCTTCCTATCTTTTATCTCATTTGTCCATTCTTTTGATTTCTAGGTATGTAGTAGTACACCTGCATGTAGCTCATGCGTGTTTGACTGACTGCTTTTAAGCTATCACTAGGCTATCAGTTACTAAAAAACGTTCCATTACTTTATGGTATTTGCTACAACACCCTCCAACGGCTCTTCTCTAGTGGTCCTATAACAACTTGCAATGTCACCTCCTTTTTGAATCTGTAAATGACCTGTTTACTTTCTATTCACACCTCCAGGTACTGCGTCCTCATGATCATATGTCCCTCTATCCAGACAACTAATTAGGAAGAGCAGTATATCCGGATTTGATATACTGTAGTATATAGAACGTCATACGAACTCGTAAAGGAAATCGATAAAACTATACTTCAATAAAACCTATAACATATTACTATCAACATCATCAGCCCTAGAGGCGTATGTAATTGTTTAAAGATATTTTGTTTTTAATTACGAAATCTAAACCCTACCAGTCAATCACCACTAATACAGTTAAAGCGATCTTTTTACCTCTCGTCACTCCCGGTTGAGCGTAAAATACTAAAAACCTTTACCCCCGAACGCAGGCTAACTAGAAAAGATTGAAGGCTACCTAAAAAATACATATATTTTTTTCAATTAGTACATGTTTCAAATGAAAAATGTATTTTAAATTATAACTATATGAATAATTAATTGTTGCTATAATAAATCATGCAAAATATATTTCTGAAGAGTTAAATTTTGTTTTCAAAGACACTGCTATTTGATTTAAGTATGAAAATAGCTATGACCAAAGTTTATAAAGTCAAACGCATTACAGCATCAGTTTTGTATACTTTACAGTATTTTAAAAACCTCATCCGATGTAGTTACACTTTGTCCCAGTTACTATAACGACAGGAGTGGTCCTTAGAGATTAGCCTGGACGCCGGAGGGATGCAAGCAATCACACTTCCCCTGGATAATTAAATGGGAGCAGTGCACGCGGTAGTTGGGCATGGTTGCTAAAGTGACGTCATCGTCTGTATAAGCCTTCAGCGACATTATAAAGTTGTTTCTTTTTTATATCTAACTAATATGAATTATTACATCACTTTTTAAACATTTATAAGCGTTCTTTATTTAAAACAAGGTTGGATTTCCACGACAGTAAAATTGTAATGTATTAACACTAGTGTTTTTATTATAAGCCCTTAAAACGTATTTTCCATTAAATCAATTTATTGCATAGTTTTTCCATCCCCAAATAAATAAATTAAAGATGGAACGGATTTTGTCATTTTTGTATTGGGAACAAAAGATACACATTTCATGCTTAAACGAGCTCTAAAATAGAAATATATTCATCGATTTAAATATCAATATAATAAAAACAATATTTTGGTAAATTTCATTTACTTCTCTTTCAAATCACCGTTTTCAATTCCTACTTAGGCTGTGTCTCTTGATGTTCACTCCCTAAAATACTTTCTGTTATCTGTAATACATTACGAAGAATGCTGCATAAAATGTAAAAAGAATTTACTAAGTTAAGAAACGACCTCAGGGCTTAGTGGCTTGACGAAACAAGGACAGACAAGCCTACAAATTAAGAAGGAATGCGTTGTACGAGGATAGCAGCTCTACGTGTCTCTGAGAAATAAGGACAGGCATAACTGGCGTAACAGACACATCAGGAAGGGAGGATATGATAGACTAAGACACTAGCTATAAGCAGTGCTAGGAAACAATGTCAAGTCTGATGTAACAAACACATTAAGAAGAGAGGATGTGATGAACTAAGTCTCGAGTTCTACGTGGTGCTAAAAATAAGGACTGGCGTAACGACCACATCAAGAAGAAATGGTGTTTTTACTAAGACACTATTTCTACGTGACGTTAAGAAAACACGTCATACTAGTCTAACAAACAAGTTAAGAATAGAGGATGTGATAAACTAAGACACTAGCTCTAAGCGCTGCTAAGAAACAACGTCAGACTGGTGTAACAAACACAATAAGAATAGAGGATGTGATGAACTAAAACACTAGCTCTAAGCGCTGCTAGGAAACAACATCATACTTCTATTACAAACATATTAAGAAGAGACGATGTGATGGACTAAGACACGAGTTCTACTAGGCGCTAAGAAACAACATCGGACTGGGATAACAGACCCTTAAAAAAGAGAGCATGTTATGGAATAAACGAGCAGTATAAGGTTAAACAACGCCATGAATCATGCTATAAAACAATACACATATCTCAGAACGAACAGTGAGCCTAGGATATGACTAAAAATAATGGAGAAGAAAATATTTTGATTCAACGATTTGAAATTGTTCATCCCTTTCAAGAAGTATAAAACAATTTAATAAATTTTCTCAGTTGTTTTAATAGCTGCTGCATTGTATTTTCTGGTGCATTCTGATTCTACGTTAATTTTATCACTTTATTATAACTGCCTTGTAAAATTAACATTCAAAATGTTTCAATGAATAAAATAAGTATGAATAATAACTAATATAAATAGTGTTATGAACAAATTACATGCATTCAGTTTATGAAACCGACTGTACTACTTCGTAATTTCTTTTTTACTTTAAAGTGCATTTAATTCGGACGTTGGCTGATTTTAATTGTGTTTATTTACATTTATTTTCTTTTAGTTGTGATCCAATTGTGTCTCTGTTTTTATTTCATCACTGACGTCTTACAAAACTTGCTAAGAGGCTACAAAAATTACTATAGTATATGTTCACTGTGGTAAACTGTACATTACAGAGATAGGGTAGAAACCCTTGTCAAAAACAAATGAATAATAGATACAACACTAATAGTATAGCTTAAGATCCATTCGCACTACGATGGTATTCCAAAACGCGGCCATCTAATACAATTTAATTAAGTAGAAAAATAGCTTATACGTTCATAATAATGAAATTTAGGTATTCTAATTTTTACGTTCAATAATTCAATTCTTGTTTACAACAGTGAAAATTCAAAAATGGCGATGGCTTTGTGTTCCCTTATTGGAGTATTTAGTTTGGATACGAAAAACGAAAATTTGCCAATGTTTTAGCACGTTTCACATTTAACCTTTTGCAACGGGGTACGGCCGTACATCGTGGAGAAGGCATTGTCGATTTCTCGACTCCCTGCGCACAGTCATTGTATCAGCAAGACATAAATCTGCTTTACATTGCTCTACGTGGACCAATAAAAACCTCTCGTCCGTTTCATTTGATTCGCTTTATTTTAACATTGTTGATTTAAAGGTTTTTTTTATTTAAATTTACTACTAGTTGAGTTTCTTTTCTGATTATACAAAGTTCCGCGAAAAAAGATTTAAAACAACATACAATCGCATTTGTTCGTTGCGATTTGTTTCCAAACATATAAGAACGTTGCACATGATTGTATTTTAAGAAAGGTTTAAAATTTTATTTGGTCCCTTCCTCAATCAATGCCTGAATTATATTTTCTTATTATATGGTGAATAGGAGGAAATAAAGTGAATTAATTTTTTTCAAACATTGCTTTTTTATATGTTTTTAATAATAACATGGTATAATTATAACGATAACGATGCAATATATTAACCCTTAAGATATTCTAAACGGTTTTATTATCGAATATCGTGTAAGTATAAAATTTTAAATATTTATATATATATGAGTGAGTGTGTGTGTGTGTGTATGTATATATATATAAAGTTATTATTATTACTTCTAAAGAATTTTTCCACCACTAAGTGCAATAATTTTGCCTTATGTGATGAGGCACCTTGCGGTCACTTGACCATTGTCGAATCCCTTCAGTTCGCGGAGGGGGGGGGGAAATTATTTACAAGTAATAATAATAATTTCATAAAGTCAGCGCAACGGAAAAATAATGGACAACGTGAAATATTACGATATATATATACATTAATGATATTTACATAAGTCAGTATATTAAACGTACTTTTTCCACATATTCACTATAGGAAAACAGTATTTATACACAATAAAAAGTATTAGTGAACGTCGCCGATCCCGTATGTGTAAGGATAAAAACACTTATATTGGTCAAACTTAATATTTTACAGAAAACTTAAGATCGCTTAGATCTCAATGGTAACAGTTCGAACCCTTTTGTGACTATTTCTACGTACAGGACAAACTACATCATTGTTGTGCGTTGAAAATAGTCTCCTTTATAACGTTTTCCTGCAAATCTATATATCTTATATTTAAAATCAAATTCAACCTTACTTAACCTGATCTGACCTGACCGAAACTAACCTAACCTATCATATAATATTTAAAATTCATACTTTATCATATTTATATCGTCAAAAGAACTTTGTCTTATGAATATTTAAATAGAAATCATGCAAAAATTAAAATAAAAATTACAACGCTGGAATAAAATTTGGAACATTTATTTAACAATGAAACTAAATTATACACGCAGAAAATATATTTATTTGATCATTATCAGGGAGTATACCCACATTAAAACTTGTTTGAGTCATATACATAAATGCTTATACAGTCACCGACATTTTTAACTCATCTCATGTTCCCTCATCATTACACATTCAAGCACGCCGTGCCAAACAGTATCATTACATGTAAAGGTATATAAAGTTATTATTACATTAAAGTATCGCGATAAACCTTATCTGTAATAGTTTACCTGATTATCGCTCAAACACATGACTCATAAAAAAATGGCAAGACAAAATTAATTTGCTAGACGTTGGAAGGGTTGTCGTTTATTTCTTTGTGTACCGAATATTATTGTACTGCTTAAGAGCAAAGCGGGCAGTGAAGAAGGGGCTTCATTGCTACCCCTTACGTGCTGTGAATTCAAATCGCACTTTTTTGCTTTCTGAAACAACCCATTCTAATTGCTTTCTTTTCTTATATTCACTCTATATTACAACTTATCTAAGTAGCGCTGCAATTTGTTACTCATGAATATTTTTCTTTGAGTAATAGCACATTTGTAATCCATAAGATTAGCATTAACTCATGAATATCCATGTTAAAGAATTTCAAAAGGATTAAGGAATTAAATTCAACTCGAATCCTTTACACAAAGATAATTACAGCCATTATGTTGCTTAAAAGTGACACAAACGTTTTTCGTTACTTTAAAAGGAAATATTTATTTTATTACGAATGTTCACAAACAACGTATTAAAAAAAAAATTAGAATCTAAAAATGAAGATATTGAAAATGTAGAACGTATCCTACACGAACTGGCTGCAGTACTATTACATGCAAGACCATTGTGTTACAGATGAGGTGAGAAAGTCTTTTAGATAATAACGAAAGGTATTAAAAAACTGATAAAACCTATAGTAAGAGAAACACTAAAAATGTAGAGCACCCTAGCTGTCTGCGAGCATCTCTCTCTCTCTCTCTCTCTCTCTCTCTCTCTCTCTCTCTCTCTCTCTCTCTCTCTCTTTCCATCTCAAGTTCGCTGTGTAGAAAAAAGGAAGCCAATTGGCAGACCAACAAAAGGGAACCAAACTTAAACTAACTAGAACGATAAAGAAGATGGCAATAAAAGAAAACGAATGAAAGATGACTAACCAAGAAGAAAAAACTGTAATGGCTGACCAAGGATGGAGGGGAATAAACAACCAAATTGAGAAAAATAAATAGTCTGATTAGATGAAAATTAATTACCAGATGATAAATTCTTTTAGTTTGCGATTTCAGTGTTACTAGGAACGATTAAACCTGAAAATGATTCAATGAAATATAATATGATTTATTCTTATTATTATTACTTCTAATTATAATCATATAATTATTACATATATATTCTCCTTGCACCAACCCATAGTTAGCAAATGTCCTGTAAAACCGCCTAGCATTTTTCTTGTACTAAACCCGATCTTCAAACATAAAATTGTAAACACGACACGGAATTATGGTCAAGAATGTAAACAATCCCTGTAATTTACACATTTACCCAAGTAAACCACACATTTCGAAAACATCCAACAATAAAAATTAATAATTGATGGAAGTTACATTCTTTTATTAACTCGCCCGTTAATGGTCTTGGTTCAGATAAACTGCAACAAACAGGACCTGTAATCGGAAAATACCTAGATAAATATTTTGCATAATTATAAAGTATTTATAGTTCTTGCTCCAAACGATAGTTGGCAAATCTTCTGTAAAATTTACCTCGTTCTTTATTTCTACTAATCACGACTTCAGAACTTGTAAACACGACACAGAACCATCTTCAAGAATATAAACAATCTCCGTTCATTAAGGGTAATCACCCATTTTGAAAAAATCTAAATAATTTATGGAGGTTACATTCTTTTATCAACTCACCATTTAATGATCTTGCTTCAGATAAACTGCAACAAACAGGACCTACAAATCAGAAAATACCTAGATAAATATATTCTCTAGAACACAACAAAACACTAAAAAGATCTAATTACTTGTTAAATTTGTTTACTTTAAGAAACAACTGAGGAAGGGGTAAATAATACAAGTGAACTGTCATAATACACAATTAGAAAGCTAGCCTTTTATAAAGGCAGACGCGTTCCTTTCTCGAGGACATTCTTAGAGAGCTATATTTGCGAATTCCGAATATTGCTTCATGTAAAGTGCATTATCAAGCCACTACGTGCAACCCCATTCCAATTCCGGTAGCAGCGCCATACAATGGTAAAATACATTGTTATATCGAATAGTACAATAGTTGCCGTGCAATAAAGGCAGGTGTACTGATGACAAAAGTAGTCCCTCGGAATATAAAATAGTACTTTGCGATATAAAGTAGGTAAAGAGAAGGGACATGTTGGGTCAATGAACAATATAGATAGCACGAATATGTAAGCGCGCTATTGTGTGTGTTTTGATGATTTGCGGATGACTATTTTCGGATTGAATATTTATTTCTTAATCAATATATAAATAACAACAAGAATATTTGTAAAAGTAACGACTGGAGGTTTTTCATCAATTTAATAACTCATATTGTCACTATCAAAGGCTGAATTCAGTAATAAACGGTTAAAATAAAATTCCAGTTAATAAAACAAGTTACAAATATCAAAATAATGATATCTTTCAAAATAATAATAAGTAGAAATATTAGGGAGAGTGAAAAAGGTAGCGTACTAAAAGAAGACAAAGAGGGCTTAATTATTATATATTTCAGTTGGGGTAATAAACTCGTCTTGGATACGTGTTGACAAAAGATCAGTGAAGCTTATTTCTGGGTTTCAAGTAGTTCTGGTAAACCAGAAAAGGTATGAGAAAGGTAACATCTGGTAGGGTATGGAAGTTCATAGAATTAGCTTGGAGCGTGAGAAAGCAGAAAAGATCCGAAACCTTTGGCCAAACGTTATGGGCTCGAAATTTTTAAAAGTTAACTCTGGCTGAAATACATAAATAGGGATATTATGCTCGTTCTTAAAAACTAAAGTCATCCGGGAAGAATAACTAAACTTAGGGAACTTCGGAAGAGTGCAGACATATTGGAGTGGGGACAATGAGTAAGAAAAGTTTTAAAAGAGATACATTTGTTTGGAATAGTAAAGGTAATTATAAACAAATTAAGAGTTATTTATGTATAGAATTTATAAAAGTGCAATAAGTAATGAATTAACCCGATATATAAAGAGAATAAATAATTATATATATATATATATATATATATATATATATATATATAATAAAGTTTTTATAATAATATAGTTGATTTACAATGTATGAATTCAAATACAGTTTGACAAAGTTATACGGTTTATGATGCAGTCACCAAGTTTGATTGATTAACTAGTACTAATATAATATAAAAGTGGACTCTTATTGTAAACTCAATTGTAAAACATTGAATTACATGGGTGAATTATGCGGATATGCTTCCCATCGACATCTCCTATGCAATAAGGAAAATTAGCTCTAACTTCAAATCATTCAGCAACTTCTTCCCACTGGTGGGGTGCGGTAGGCACGTGGATATATTCTTGTCGCAACGACCAAATAGCTAGGCACACATCCCTCACTATTTTGCTGATCATGGAAATGCAGAGTCTGAAACTGTAGTGAAGTTCCGTGAACGTGCAACCACTTGCCAGATATCTGGGGGGAAATGTAGAAATTATGATTGGAATATAAGAAAAAACATTACATAATACTTTTTACCCTGCCCTCATAAGTTACAAATAAAAATAAATCAAATTTAATTTAAAATTTTTTTTTTTTTTAGCAAAGCTGTAATGAAAAAGTGGACGAATCTTCGGGATTGTTTCCAAAGAAGCGAGAGGACTAAAATACTATGTTTAAAGTCGGGAAGCGAATGGCAAACGCATAAAACCTACATTTATGAAAAGCAGCTTCAATTTTTAAAAAATTACAGATCCAAGGCCTACTGAAGACAGTCTTATAATCAATGATGAGGATGACTGCGCTGCCGCTAAAGAAGAAGGGAATAATGGTTGTGCGGAGATGGAACCCTTCAATCCTGAGTTAATTGCAAGTCCTGGTTTCAAAAAACCGCAACAGCAGTCTAAAAAAAGGAACCCAGACCATGTTGAACTGGAATTATTAAGTGCCCTTAAGGAAACGCCGAACCGACATTTATATTTTTTCAAAGGGATTATTCCATCTTTAGAAACTTTTAGTGACGATGAGGTTGTGGAATTCCAGCTCAAAGTACTGCAAATACTCTCTCAAAAGAAGTCGGGTGCAAATATTCACCCAGCCCTCCGACCTACCACGTTATTTGAAGGCCACCAACCATCAACTCAGTACCAACAGTTACAACCACAACACCCTGAAGTAGGCCACGATATACCACAGACCTCTACAACCGCACAGTATTATGAAACTGGTTGGCAGCTTGTTAGAACACCAGCCGAATCTCCAGCAGCTCCAGATTCCGAAAACTCGTCCATTGACTCATTTCGATTTTAATTTAAATATGCAGTACATTTGTATAAATTACATTATATATATAATTCTTCTTAAAAAAAACTGTTGAAAAACTTGAAATAAATAAAAAAATATATATAAAAAAAAATATAATTTTTTTCAACCTACAACATCTGCCAACATCTGAGCAGGCTCAATACACTCCCTGAAGCTAGTGTTGCGGCGTTGAATGGAATCCCTCAATCGCAGAAGTAGCTCATCAAATCACTTCATGCTCATTCTAAAGTAATTGAAAATTTTTTCTTCATGCATTATTAAATCTTCGAAAAGAACAAAGAATGCACCAACTTCAGGCCGTCTCATGTTGAGCGGATGAACCTACTGCATCCTATTTCTTTTATTTTTCTTTAGTCGACGATACAATATCATTAACGCAAAATGTTGGGTACGCACCATGGTTAACGAACGACTGGTTTGATCAGCCCGAGCCGAGTCGTGTATATGTGAAAATGACGGGCTATTATGTTGTGCAGAGCAATAGTCGTCCACGACTAGGTCATGTCGGGTCGTGTAATTATGAAACTAGCCTTAGGGCTTTTGTTTTTTTATACAATAAAATTAATTACAAATAAAAATACAGTGTTAGATTGCTCTCTCATATAATATTGATCTCTAGGTTACACTGAAATAAAGCATAATTTACAGGTTAAAATAATTTAATTACGTTTTATCAAATATACAATATTATTTAAATGAGAATTTCCTAATTTAGTTTAAATTTGGCTTGCTCAATTATATTAATCTACAAGAGACTCTTAACTTTCATTTCTTTTTACACTCAACTTAATTCATATAAATTTGTTTAATATCAGGGTCGCTGTATAAGGTTCGGGTTGCAGTTGGAGAAATTAAGGTTTAATATTATTTTATATTTCTGATTTATGAATATTAGTTTTGAGGATTAATAAATGAAATTTTATGTGATTGGCGGATCAACGGAAAAGTTTAATGATCAAAGATTATTGAGAAAAGTTATTATTATTATTTGAGGTTCACCTGTTCGTGGCTCGTAGTCCTGAAGTTCCTTTCGTGCACTATAATCACAATCACGGCTTTCGACGATTTTCTTATTATTCACTGCTTTCGACGATTAAACTAATATTCACTCCTTTCGACGATTTACTTAATATTCTCTGCTTTCGACGATTTATTAATATAATTGCACGAACTGGAGGTACCTTGACGACGTCTACTCCCATTGAACGTTCCTGGATGACCTCCCGTTTCGATTTTTCTCCCAACTAACTTTCTGAACCTCGTATCCCTTCTCCCTAAGTTTAGACCAATCCCCTTTCTTAATGTTAACCTTTTAACGTAAATTTTGAAATTTAACGTCTTTTTGCAACTAGATTTCTCCTAACGGTACCAAGTTTTTTTCTTTAGTTTTTTGAGCGCCCTTGAGTCTTAAAACTGACAACCTTTTTTGGGAATTTATGGTACTATAAAGTAATAATACTGTCAGCTTGGCCTTGTACATTGTAGTTATAATTTTACACTCTTAACTTATTGTTCTCTTTAGAGTCCCTGTTAACATATCTTCAAAATATATATATTATTACATAAACGTATCAGGCTAGAGAATAAATTTAGTTGGTATCCAAAAGAAACAATAGTCTGTAGAAATATTAAGCAAAAGTGACAAGAATAGTTACTAAAATACGGACAAAGTAGTTAACCATTGTTCTGTTTCAAGTGTAGTCATAAAGGGGCTGTGGTAACCTTAACAATAGAAGGGTCCAAGTACGTTAAAAGGGAAATTTCCAAGGACCAAAATACCTGGGATGTAATAACACTGTACCGAGATTATGCTAGGTGGAAATAGTAAGTGATCGGGAGAGTCTTGGAGGAACTTCAGACAAAGGCAGTCGTATTGGGGAGGGGACGAAGTGTAACGTTAAAAAAGGCTAAATTTGTTTAATAGAATGAAGGAAATTGTAAGTTTTTTTACGTGTAAAATTTAAAAGTGCGACGTAAATGATTTAGTAAAGCATTAGGAAAATAAGTTAGTTGTGTGAAATAGTGCAGCGAAGCAGCTACCAACGGTCAAGATTCCAGGAACTCAACATCAATAAGTACTTTCTCCTTACAATAAAATTAGCCAACAGAGATTTATAAACTTAGTAAATTCAGAACAATTATAAATTCATTGGTATAAAATGTTAATCTAGATTCTTTCACCAAATTATAATTTATAAAAGATCCATAATAACGACCCGCGAAAAAAAGCAAATAACACTGTGATTATTAAACTTTATTGTATTAAAACCCAAAGCCTCAATAGTTCTCCTTTTTAGTAATTGTAACATTAGTTAAGCAATCAATCTTGTCACTGCATGGTATTAAGGTAATTTGGTATAATGAGTAATAATTAATGTCAGGAAAAAATGCAAGTGATATGAAAAGTTATATGATTGTTAATTATTAAGAAACCTGAAGGTGTGACTATAGAAGGTAAGGTAATTAAATATAACCTAAAGGAAAAAAGTTATTTTAAATAGCTTCGGTTATAATATATATATATATATATATATATATATATATATATATATATATATATATAATATATATATATATTTAAGGTATATGACTTCGAAAATACGGTTAGATCCTATATTTTTATATGCAGATTTTTCAGATCACAAATCTCAATAGATATGTGTAGAAAAGTTAAATTATACATGTGTAGAAAAGTTAAACTGCATATCAACTTTAGTGCGTGGGCTCTATTATAGTAGATTGCATTAGATTTTTTTTTTTATATCAGCTTATTTGTAGATTTTTGTACAGCATAGTATATTAACGAAAAGTATATCTATTTCATTTTCAAAATTGTTGCAACATTGAGTTTTCCACGTTCATTAATATTTCCTCAACGCTGAGCAATTAAATTACACATCGTTGAATATACAGATACATTATAAAAACAAATAGAGCTGCAACACAATTATTTACGATCATGAATTTTGTAATAACGAATAAAAAACTGTGACTTTAAATTGTCTTCTTGCATCAGTCAAACATAGCTTTATGTCATACCATTATTACTATTTATTAAAATATTGTTTTCGAAAAACAAGGATAAGGGTTTAGCTAAAGAGCTTAGCCATGTAAGTAATGCAATGTGTATAACATATTAAAGTGGCAAAACAAAAACCTAATCAAATGAAATAACAAAAAATACAATATGATGTAATCGTGGAGCTAAGGGCAGTTGTGAGGACGTGAAGTAAACCCCTAGAAACGACACAATGATATCAGGAAAAGCTGACGAAAGCTTGTCTACTCTCTCGGCCCAAGAGTGATGTTGGTGAAGAAGCAATTACCAAAGCTAATAACGTCACGGTGTTTGGGCTTCTAAAGACACGCCAGTAAGGTTTACTACAGGGCGTTGTGACCAAAACCGTTTGGAACGTTTTAAAAACTGGCCAAAGTTACTTGTAAGTATTAATATAGTAGTACGTATTAATTTTGCAGTTGTTTTAGTACCCAAGTTTACTTTATGTTACCTTTAAATGCTTGGCAGAGGATACTGTCATGCACATTTTGTAATATTTATCGCCTTTAATTACCCATACTTTTATGAATATTTTCTAAATTTATCTTCTTTAGTTACCCATACTTTCTTGCACAGTTTCTAATATTTATCTTCTTTAATTGCCCATACTTTCATGCACATTTTCTATATTTATCTTCTTTAATTACCCATTATTTCTTGCACAGTTTCTAATATTTATCTTCTTTAATTGCCCATACTTTCATGCACATTTTCTATATTTATCTTCTTTAATTACCCATACTTTCTTGCACAGTTTCTAATATTTATCTCCTTTAATTACCCATACTTTCTTGCAGAGTTTCTAATATTTATCTCCTTTAATTGCCCATACTTTCATGCATATTTTCTAATATTTATCTCCTTTAATTACTCATACTTTTATGAACATTTTCTATATTTATCTTCTTTAATTACTCATACTTTCTTGCACAGTTTCTAATATTTATCTTCTTTAATTGCCCATACTTTCATGCACATTTTCTATATTTATCTTCTTTAATTACCCATACTTTCTTGCACAGTTTCTAAAATTTATCTCCTTTAATTACCCATACTTTCTTGCACAGTTTCTAATATTTATCTCCTTTATTTACTCATACTTTCTTGCACATTTTCTAATATTTATCTTCTTTAATTACACATACTTTTATGAACATTTTCTAATTTATCTTCCTTAATTACCCATACTGTAACGGTATAATTTAACAAATTGAATATTATTTAGTTTTAATTCTTAAAAATTTAATTTTCACTTCTAGCTTACAGTTCAGGCGTAACAAAGACGTCTGTCTGTAACGCAATTGAAGGTATAACTCCGTTACATTAAAATATTTTAAATTACCAAGTTAAATCATTTAAATTAGCAGAATATTATTACATTAATTCTTAAGGCTTGTTAATCTGAAATGCAAGGAATTGTGCGCTGGTAAAATAATGACTCTTTTAAATTCAATTAAAGCAAATTACACTCTTTTATTTTAAGAAAGACAAATAAAATAAATTATAATCATGATGCATATTTTTTGACATTCAGTTACGGATTATGAACATTTTATATTCTACTTATGAATTTTTAAGGATAGCAATCTATCAATTAATTAATCAATCAATGGCTGAAAATGAACATGTACTCGAGTTTACTTGCCTTTTTATATAATCAAATTTTATAATTCAATGTGAACATAATGGCACCAAAAGATGCGTAATTACAGTTATGCTAATTAGTTGAAAAGTTCAATGTTCATTAATTAGAATTCCGCTGTGAAACATTTTAAATTTTGAAATAAATCTTTAAAGTCTTAAATCGCCCACTTAACTGTATTCACATGTCCCAACCTCGCTTCCTCCTCGTGGAAAAGACTCGGTAAAAGCCTTGTATCATCCTCGTGGAAAAGACTCGGGAAATGTCATCAGTAATTCAGCGTCCCATCTGGTACCTGGTAACGTACGCCGTGTTCTAAGCCATGATTATATGAAATTAAAACTTTACATTAATTTAAATAAAAAAAACAAATAAAATTTTCTTGCTCTCGGAGACGTCCGTTGCCCTTTTACATCTTGCCCAAATGAGAGAGATACGAGGCATGTTTTTAAAGTAAGTACCGTTTTGATATAAAAAATGAACAAGTAAATTTTTTCAAACAAAACTTTATTTACCTCAAAGAGCATTCTTTCCTCTACTTCTCTACATAATTTCCATTATTATTAAGGCACTTGTCGTATCTTGGGACCAGCTTTTGTATGCCGTCGTCATAGAAGCTTGCCGCCAGACTGGACAACCTCTGCTGCACAGACGTTTTTACTTCTTCATCATTGGAATGACGCTTCCCCGCTAAATGCGTCTTCAAGTGTAGAAACAAATGGTAGTCGCTAGGCGCAAGATCGGGACTGTATGGCGGATGGTCCAATTGTTCCCAGCCAAATGAAATGATGAGCTCTTGCGTTAGATTTGCTGAATGTGGACGAGCATTATCGTGGAGCAAAACGATGCCTGCACTCAACATGCCACGTCTTTTGTTTTGGATTGCGCGGCGCAGTTTTTTTAAAGTTTCACAGTACGCGGCTGCATTGATCGTTTCACCGCGAGGCAGAAAATCGACCAACAACACACCCTTTCTGTCCCAAAAGACAGTGCACATGATTTTCTGGGCAGAAATTGTTTACTTGAATTTGACTTTCCTAGGGGATGTTGAATGCCGCCATTCCATTGACTGTTGTTTTGATTCTGGTGTAACGTAGGCTACCCACGTTTCATCACCTGTAACGATATGGCTTAAAAAATTATCGCCCTCGTTACGGTAACGCTCGAGAAAGCTCAATGCACTGCCCAATCGTTTGGTTTTGTGCTGATCAGTCAACATTTTCGGTACCCACCGTGAACACAGTTTCCGATAATTTAAACGTTCAGACACAATTTCGTAGAGAACACTTCTTGATACAGCAGGAAATGTTACAGCTAAGGACGAAATTGTGAACCGTCTGTTCTCTTTCACTTTACAGTCCACTTTTTGAATGAGATCATCGGTAATGACTGAAGGTCGCCCACTTCGTTCCTCATCATGAACGTTTGTGCGGCCATCTTTGAAGGCCCTAACCCATTTCCGCACCATTCCTTCACTCATAATGTTTTCACCATAAACTTCACTGATTTCACGTTGAATGTCAATTGCTTTTAAGCCTTTAGCACAGAGAAAACGAATCACACCACGCACTTCACAGTCGGCGGGATTCTCGATTGTCTGCGGCATTTTAAAATCACGTAAACAAACTAAGACTCGATCAAACGACGTCACAATGGCGTCTGTAGCTTCCCAACAGATGTAGCTACACTGCGCGCATGCGCTAAACGCCGACCGCAGAGCTGCGGCGGGAAAATTTAGAAACGGTACTTACTTTAAAAACATAACTCGTATATTAGTTGCGTGCAACCTTCCTACCTACTGCGCATCCGGGGGGGGCGCATCCCTACCTTAATTACTTGTTTTAATCATTTTCCGTTAGATGTCACTATCAGCCAGAGATCTCATTAAAATATTTCTCATACATAACAATTTTTTTTACATAGTCATATATTATTACAATTTTGAATCCATTCTCGTTTGTTTTCTGAAATTTGCTAATTTAATATGTAACACCGTCTAAAGTGTGTTACATAATTTTCCCCCCTCTTGAAAAAAAATTGTGTCATTTTATTTCTCCCCTTTTTTTTATTGGAATGTTTTTATCTAATTTTATAATTTATTAATGACTCTCAGTTCAGCAACCAAACTATTCTTCTTTAAAAGAAACATATCATAAACCCTTATGCAAAAAATTCAAACTCCATGTAAACCTACAATTTACTTATTATTTCTATTTATCATTTAAATACATATATTATAATAAATTTAATTTAGATTAAAAAGTCCTTTGATAAACATTTCTTATTTTAATTAACTCTTTGAAACTTGTTTTATTAATTCTCAAAATTATTTATTTCACAATATAAAATTTTTAAAAACATTGCATACTTGAAAATATTTTCTTTCAAAATCAAACTTCTTGTAAACATTTTTATTTCATAAGCACATAATTATATCTCTTTTAATTTCAAAATAACATTATTTACCCTTAATAACTTTACTCTTTATTTAAATTAACTCTTTAAATTACTATTTATTCCAACTACTCTTTGTTAAAAATTAACTCGTTCAAAGTTACTCTGTTTCAAAATTCCTCTTGTTTGTCAACATTACCTTACATATGCCCTAGCTATATTATTCACAATCCAATCTCTAGGATTTATGAATACCGCTTACTTCCTGTAAGCCAAAAAATTTCAACACTATCGACGCTATTTATCTACATATTCTCCTCTCCATTTCACAACTTTAAGCATGTACCATTGCCATGCTCACTGGCATCTGTCATCAGATAGAAAGGTTTGTTGTAAACCGCTATTGCTAAACAGGGAGGATTGGATATACAATTTTTTAAGGTGTTAAAACTTTTCTCACACTCTTCCGTCCACTGGAATTTAACTCTTTTCTTCCTTAACTCGTTCAATATACTAGCTATTTTTGCATAATCTTTAATGAAACTACTGAAAAATGACACCATGCCTATAAATCTAGACACTTCCTTAGCATTTTTTGGTCTATGAAAATTTTTTATTGAATTTGTTCTTTCTGGATCGATTTTAATTTGATTATGGCTCACTTTATTGCCCAAAAAATTAATCTCTTTACACACAAATTTTGCCTTGCTCAAATTTACAGTTAAGTTATTTTTACTCAATCTACTAATTACCTCTCTAACATGTTTCAGCTGTTCTTCTAAACTATTACTATATATAAGGATATCATCAACAAAGTTTAACATGTATTTAAACTTAATATCGCTAAAAATTCTTTCTATATACGACTAAAATACTTAGCATTACCCAGAAATTGATAACAATCGGCCATGTCGCCAATAGGATGTGAAACTCTTTCTATCAATTGGTTCATTTTGCCATAATTCACTACAAGTCTATATTTATCACCCTTTGACACTAAAAATGAAGGACTCAAATATGGGCTAGTGGAATGCTCAATTATTCCTTGTGCTAGTAAATCATCCGTTAAAACTGTAAAACTTTAGGAGGTGTCTATAAAAAGGAACGAGACTATTTTATCTATCAAAGTAAGTCTAGTAAAACTGTAAAACTTTAGGAGGTGTCTATAAAAAGGAGCGAGACTATTTTATCTATCGAAGTAAGTGTAATAAAACTGTAAAACTTTAGGAGGTGTCTATAAAAAGGAACGAGACTATTTTATCTATCAAAGTAAGTGTAGCAAAACTGTAAAACTTTAGGAGGTGTCTATAAAAAGGAGCGAGACTCTTTTATCTATCAAAGTAAGTGTAGTAAAACTGTAAAACTTTAGGAGGTGTCTATAAAAAGGAACGAGACTATTTTATCTATCAAAGTAAGTGTAGTAAAACTGTAAAACTTTAGGAGGTATCTATAAAAAGGAGCGAGACTATTTTATCTATCAAAGTAAGTTTAGTAAAACTGTAAAACTTTAGGAGGTGTCTATAAAAAGGAGCGAGACTATTTTATCTATCAACGTAAGTCTAGTAAAACTGTAAAACTTTAGGAGGTGTCTATAAAAAGGAGCGAGACTATTTTATCTATCAAAGTAAGTCTAGTAAAACTGTAAAACATTAGGAGGTGTCTATAAAAAGGAGCGAGACTATTTTATCTATCGAAGTAAGTGTAATAAAACTGTAAAACTTTAAGAGGTGTCTATAAAAAGGAGCGAGACTATTTTATCTATCAAAGTAAGTCTAGTAAAACTGTAAAACTTTAGGAGGTGTCTATAAAAAGGAGCGAGACTATTTTATCTATCAAAGTAAGTGTAGTAAAACTGTAAAACTTTAGGAGGTGTCTATAAAAAGGAGCGAGACTATTTTATCTGTCAAAGTAAGTGTAGTAAAACTTTAGGAGGTGTCTATAAAAAGGAGCGAGACTATTTTATCTATCAAAGTAAGTGTAGTAAAACCGTAAAACTTTAGGAGGTGTCTATAAAAAGGAACGAGACTAATTTATCTATCAAAGTAAGTGTAGTAAAACTGTAAAACTTTAGGAGGTGTCTATAAAAAGGAGCGAGACTATTTTATCTATCAAAGTAAGTGTAGTAAAACTGTAAAACTTTAGGAGGTGTCTATAAAAAGGAGCGAGACTATTTTATCTATCAAAGTAAGTGTAGTAAAACTGTAAAACTTTAGGAGGTGTCTATAAAAAGGAACGAGACTATTTTATCTATCAAAGTAAGTCTAGTAAAACTGTAAAACTTTAGGAGGTGTCTATAAAAAGGAGCGAGACTATTTTATCTATCAACGTAAGTGTAATAAAACTGTAAAACTTTAGGAGGTGTCTATAAAAAGGAGCGAGACTATTTTATCTATCAAAGTAAGTGTAGTAAAACTGTAAAACTTTAGGAGGTGTCTATAAAAAGGAGCGAGACTATTTTATCTATCAAAGTAAGTCTAGTAAAACTGTAAAACTTTAGGAGGTATCTATAAAAAGGAGCGAGACTATTTTATCTATCAAAGTAAGTGTAGTAAAACTGTAAAACTTTAGGAGGTGTCTATAAAAAGGAGCGAGACTATTTTATCTATCAAAGTAAGTGTAGTAAAACTGTAAAACTTTAGGAGGTGTCTATAAAAAGAAACGAGACTATTTTATCTATCAAAGTAAGTGTAGTAAAACTGTAAAACTTTAGGAGGTGTCTATAAAAAGGAACGAGACTATTTTATCTATCAAAGTATGTGTAGTAAAACTGTAAAACTTTAGGAGGTGTCTATAAAAAGGAGCGAGACTATTTTATCTATCAAAGTAAGACTAGTAAAACTGTAAAACTTTAGGAGGTGTCTATAAAAAAGAGCGAGACTATTTTATCTATCAAAGTAAGTCTAGTAAAACTGTAAAACTTTAGGAGGTGTCTATAAAAAGGAACGAGACTATTTTATCTATCAAAGTAAGTGTAGTAAAACTGTAAAACTTTAGGAGGTGTCTATGAAAAGGAGCGAGACTATTTTATCTATCAAAGTAAGTGTAGTAAAACTGTAAAACTTTAGGAGGTGTCTATAAAAAGGAGCGAGACTATTTTATCTATCAAAGTAAGTCTAGTAAAACTGTAAAACTTTAGGAGGTGTCTATAAAAAAGAGCGAGACTATTTTATCTATCAAAGTCAGTGTAGTAAAACTGTAAAACTTTAGGAGGTGTCTATAAAAAGACAACAATAACAATGTTCACAGTGTTTTCAATTTTTTTTTTTAAATATATTTCTACAACGAACTATAAAATTATAATTGGTAATGAAAAATGTATACTATTCTTTACGATATTACTGTTTATATATTTACATATTATTTTCATTATGAGTAGTGAGTTGTATAATGAAGCCAATTGCGTTGCTGATTTTCTCTTTTGAAAAAGTGTCAACTTTTGTTTTAAACTCTTGCTAGCCAAATCACTTTTAAAAAATATACAATTCATTTAAAAAAAATATTCTTAACTGTTTGAAGTCATTTGTAATTTGTTGTAACATTGCTTTCCAAATAAATTCCCTATAAAATATATTTTTGCAAAACGTTTGAATGTTGAGTACGTAGAGAGTTAAAAGTAAGTTAAAGAAAAGAAGATAAATAAAAACTATATTGAATAAAATATAAAATTATTGAGAGTGGATCAGTCATATTGGGAAAAATTCAATTTCTACAGAATATGATTAGTTGAGGTAAAATATTGACTTCACTGTACGTGAAGTATAACGACCATAAGCACTTCGCATGGATTTAAGACCTCCAAACAAGGTAGGAGTCCTTGTTTCATCTCGGTTTTAACGTGTCCTGCAGATCGTCAACCTTCATTGCATACACAAAAAAATATACCTCAATATAATTGTATGTTGCTGGAGTATTTCGAAAACCTACACTGCAAAGCATACCATTATAAAGATCCATCAGAACAATAGGAAAACACAGCCAAATATTGTCCCAAAATATAAAAGTTTTACCCCAAAACTGTGTTTTATATTTTACTAAACAACTTACTATCCAAGAGCGACGGGAAGAATGAGAGGCAGGAATATAGTATAACAATCAAGGAGTTAAATATATTTCCTAGTTTTTATGTGTCCGACGGATAATCAACCATCATTTCATGAACAAGAGTTGCTTATATTGAGGACAGACTCTTTTACTTCTACTTAAAATGTCGTCCCTTCCATATAAACTATGATGAAGTTACTTTATATGATCAAGGATTCACTTCGGGCGGCTCCAGGAACATACGAACCCTGTAGCTATGCGACTAACTCACAGGATACCAGTGCGTAGACTTAAGCGCACTAAACCTTTGGACTTGATTCCAGAGCAACATTAAATCAGTCTCGTTCACTGTAACAAGACGAACATGATAATATCCATCAGAAAGCTAGCTGCTAGATAGGATTTATCTTAGTTCCAGTTTATAATAAATAAATTTTTTTTTTTAAATGTTCAAGAAAATTACCAACAAAAACGAAAAACTGCTATAGCACAACAGCGCTTCTTTTAAATATAATATTTTTTTTATTACAATTTTATTTTGAAATAAAAAGTGCAGGACTTTTCATATTTAATATTTTATTATTGCCGCGCATTAATGCCAAACCCGTATTATTAGAGGTAATTATTAATATCTATTTATTGCACTTTTGTCAGCATAACCTTGTGATGAATTTTTACACTTGCAAGTATTGTTTCCCTTTGTCGATGTCTACATTTTGCGTTGTGAGCACCGCTACTCCCATTAACTGCATAACCGTCCTATTACCTGCAAACATATACGTTCAAAGGACTTCACTACAGAGAAGAATCAGTGCAAGATAGTAATAAGCAAAATCAGTCGAATGTTGTCCCATAACATAAAAGTATTACTTAACAGTGGCAGACTTTGCCATGGTGCCGTCCCTAGGCACAATTCAGCCGGCCGCCCCTTTGCGAATTTATTGGAAACGTCCCAACGTAATATAATGCTTTTAATTTTTCACCATACGAATCCGTTTTCAAGCCTGTTCAAAGAAATATAGATAGGATATTATTTAAAGAATTTTTATAAAAATAAATTTAAAAAATTATTTTGGTTCCATCGATAAAATTAAAATACAATAAAATAAAAAGAAGTTTTCTAATCTCAGGGGAGGCGCCCCCTGCTGGATCCGCCACTAATTTAACTGAGGGTCACATTATGACATTTACCAAATTTAACTAGGTACTATTACTATTGTCACTAAAACTTATTGGTACAAAAAAACGGCTGCCGCCTGCCGCCCTCTCGAGGCTGCGCCCACAGGCACGAGCCTAGTGTGCCTAATGGGAAGTCCGCCACTGTTACTTAGACTGTATTCCATATTTTACTACACGACGTTCGATCTAACCAGAGGGGAGGGATAGAGGGGAGAGGTAGGAGAGAGGGAGAGGTAAGAACAACAAACATGAAGATTAAGAGAACGAAATAATGACCTGTATGAATTCTGGAGGGACAGTTTCATTTGAAAATGAAAATAGTGTGTAAACCTGTTGATGCTAGTGAATAACCAAAGAAGTCACTTTTCGATTTATCATATTATAGCTAAAAATAAACTAGGTTTAGTAAAAACCGATATATATTTGAATCATATTATTAATTACAACTACAAGCTTTTCTCAAACTAAACTGCCTACATGTAAATAATGATAAAGTTATAATAATAACAAAAATTTGTTAAGAATGAATAATAAAAAAGTTATTTCTGAATGTTACAATTCTACTTCCTTAGATAGCAAGTAAAGGCGTCGGTCCTTCTACATGAAGCACAGAATGCAATATACGATAATTATTCAAAAATAATTTATGCATACAAAGAGTCCCTAGCCCCTTGTTTATTACTTTGATACCCTAATCCATGATTATTTTTCTTAGTAACATCATCTAATAGTTATTTTTTATTATTTATTGTGGAATTGGGATTATTGTCAATAGTTTTAACACCAATGAATAAGTTATATCAATAGAAGATAACAACAGATATTACTAAATATATTTACCCTACATTTTTAATTCACGCGACTGCATTAATCACAACACTAGCCAAATGCATAATATTTTCTTAACATATGTGAGCATTACTCGAGCCTGTATTCTATATATTTACATCTCAACCTTGTAAGATTCAATACAAACTATGAAAACAAAACATTTATCGCTAATATACAAACAACAAACTATTAATAATTAAAGTGGCTACAAAACAAAATATAACCTACAATCACAGAGCACTTTACATTCCCAACCCTTTTACCCTAAAGTAACTTTTCTCCTAAAGTAGAACGATGGTATTTTCGCTTCAAATTACTTACTTGGGAAAAAAATATGATCAAGAAAAGTACAACAAAGGGTCTGAGGTAAACGACAAGCAACTTGTGTTAGTGCAGAAACGTCGCCGGTTTAATACAATCTTGGCAAAGAGCTCTGCTTCGAAATGGGAAACCGAAACAATATGGCGTCTCGCTCCCGGCTATGCCTTTTCCCGCAGACGGTAATGGAAGTAGCGGTGCTGTGATATATCTTATTTTAAGGTAATGCAAAATAAAGACATCGACAGAGGGAAACAATACCTGCAAGTGTAAAAATTCATCACAAGGTTATGCTTACAAAAGTGCAATAAATAGATATTAATAGTTACCTCTAATCTTTCGGGTTTAGCATTATTGCGCGGCAATATTAAAATATTAAATACGAAAATCCCTGCACTTTTTATTTCAAAATAAAATTGTAATATAAAAAATGAATATATTTCACAGAAGTGCTGCCGTGCTATCGTTATTTTTTAACGATACTGGTGACCATAAACAAACTTTTGGATACAAAAATTAACTGTTTTACGTTTTTGTTGGTTATTTTCTTGAACATACGAATTAACTAAACAAAATAAAAAACACATTAGCCACTATAAACTAAATTATTCACTCTATAAATAAACACCTGATGTACATTTTTTTTCACGAGAACCATTACTTGTCATGGTTACAGTACTTCTGTTGATGGTTACCTAGTAACTGAGATGTAAATGAAATGTTGATTTAAAAGAGATAAAATAATATTATTGTAGTTATTGTGATTTATTTATTGCATTTAGTTATTTTGTTGTTGGTGTTGAAGTTTTTATTGCCTATTTTGTGTTCAAAAATTATATTTATTATTTATTTTATTTGTTGATTGCGTGATTTTTATTTGTTCTTTAGATTGTAATGTCTGAACATTAAACTTAAAAATGTATATAATATTACAACAGTATAAAGTAAAACCTGACAAAAATATTTTCTAGAGTAAATGTTTGTACTAAACAAGAACAGCCTAAGCTAACTATCCTCATGTATTCGCTTACATCTAAGTATAGTACTAAGAAATAACACTTTCAGACTTCCTGTATAGTCTGTAAGTTATGCTGCCCTTATAGTATCGTGGCTTCAATATGATTTACAACGAATAAATGTTTTAGCGTTAAAATGAGTATAATATTGCATGGAATAATAAAAGCACCTCTCTCTCATAGACAACAACCAATTTTAATTAACAATCCATCAACTATTTCTAATTATTCTTTTAGAACTCTGCATTTGCTAAATATTCTTTTAATTAGATGCTTTCTTTCTTTTCACTTTTACCTTTCACAAACCTTTCCCCGTTTGTTTCAGGAAGAAATGTTCTCCTCGAGTAAACCTTTTCTTATAGAATCTTCTCGTTACCTTTGTCCTCCTTTGTATTTCCAAAAATTATATATGGAGGACCTCCGTTTTGGAAATATTTATAGTCTGGTAATAAAACGAACACTTAAAAACAACACATTATATTATTTTTTTAAAGCACAAGTTCAAGACTTCGGAAGACTAGAAGGGTGCCTTACCCCCAAACCATAATATATTACTGGCTAAAGTTTTAAAATTCACACAATATTACTCCACATGTTGCTATATCGATTTATTTTTAGAAAATTGTTGCTGAAAACCTAACAAGGGGTTTTTCTGCTTCTGAAACGTTTTTCGAGATTCTGCTTCTGGCCAGATTTCACTTTCTCTGGTACATTAACAGACCGCGTCAAGTTTTTTTGCTACCATAGTAACAACGTTTTTTGTTTGATTTTATTACTAGTGCCTATACAAATATTTAGTGTTCAGCAACTTTTATCGATTTGTTCTTATTTCTTGTTCACTGAACTGAAGGAGAGATATGTTCTAATAAATGTACAAAACCGCAACTTCTTTAATTATCTTAACTAAAATTTCAGACTAGATGAATACGAAAATCCTGTTTAGTGTGTGAAACTATTAAAGGAGATCTCCAGATACTACTAAATCTTTGTAAGAAAGGCCTTATTTTCCTGCGATTCCAAGTCAAGTACGTCAACACATAAAGGGTATTTGCAGCGCTTAGGTCAAAGCCGATGGTGGTGACAGGTTGAATTACAGAAACCATTTCCTATTTACAGCCGCCGCTTCCTCCTCCCACAATAAAACACTACTAAGTGGATCACAGAGCCTTACACAATGTCTGCGCAATGGTAGTTAAATCCCCGCTGTAAAAGATTTTAAAACTTCAGGTGATCTAAAAAGAAGTTGAAATATATTATATTTTTTAATTTCTAGAAGTAAAAATTTATCAAGCTAAAAACTTTAGCTCAAAATATTAGAAACAAAGTATGTTTAAAAATATTTCAAACATTTCGGTGAATTTGTATGAAAAAATAACCATAGATACATGTAAACGAATCTAGAAGCCACGAGGAAAACATAACGCTTTTTTGCAAATAAATTGTCAAAATTATAAGAAAGAACAGTCTATAAGATGTATTATTTTATAGAATCATAAACCAATGTTCCTAAAAAAAAGTATTGAAAATACCAAAATACTTGTTTTTTTATTGTTTTGAAATGCAAGTGTGATGCTTATTTGCATAAACCTTGTTTATTTCAATTCTATAATTTAATGACATTCCAATTCTAATGCTCAATAACACTATGGATTTTTATATTTGAAAATAATTCAATAATTTGCTAATTAAAACTATATATTGATGTATAAATAAACAAGTTGCTTAATGTAGCGCAAGGACAGAGATATGTAGACAAATGGGGAAACCTACATGCAGGAAACCGATGACGCCATTGCAGGATGAAATGAAGGAGGCCAACGAAATAATAATTATATAATAAGACAGGTTGGATGATGGAAAAAGGCAAACACTGTAAAAACCATTATAGCTCCAAAGGGTCTTACAAAATAATAAATAAATATACGCAATACGTTTATATAATCCGATAATATGAAGATGTAAAAAGGCTAAAACATTGTAATAATTTTGTTTACCAAATAAAATAGTTAGTAGGAAATATCCAAGGTGGAAATATAAAAGCGTGATCGAGAAAAGTACCTTCTCATTTCGAATAAATGTTACCATAAATTTAAATTAAAAATCAAAGTGGAAAATATAGTTACCGTTAGTTTATTGTTGTATAAAAATTATACATATACATATATATATACGTATATATATATGAATAAAATATATAAAATGATACTTGAATAAAATCATTTGAAGTTACTACTAATCCTCTGTAAAGACGTTTTGCACTAGTTAGATACTTTTCCTACAGAAAACCCCTTTTTTCAACTAATCGCACCGATGTATTCCACGGAACTAATGCGAAATTCATCATCTAATATGTATGGATAAGCTAATATTAATAAATTGTATGAATATTAACATATACAAACCCTCAAGATAAACAAGAATGTAATACATATTTTACTCAACAGCTTTTGGCTAGGAAATAACTAACATCATACAAATACAACTTTATAGAATTATAACACTACTAAACAAGGCTTTACAAGGCAATTGAGACTACAAAATTGGTTTCCATAACAAAATCAAGACCTTTACTAACTAATATCCCCACATTGTTTTCAGATATGATCTAATGACTTGTTTATATGCGAATTATACAACGGAACAATTACCGTTAATAGGAAATTTATCTTTCTCGTTTGTTGGCAACATTTACTATAAACCATGCTATAGCTAGTGTCAGAAAATACTTGTAGAATAATTTACATCCTTTAAAGTAAACTAAGTTCTATTTCTACAGAATTATTTTCAGTTAGCTCACCAAAAAACCATTTTATCAATGTATATTCTTTTGTGAAACACTAAAGCCAGAATCAGTTTAAAATATTATATGAAAATAAATCCAAATTTAATAATGGGTTTTCTATTAAGAACTGATTTTATTATTGGCGTTGTTTACTTCAATTATTTGTTACAATTTAGTTGATATTTTGCACTATATAAGACAGATATCCAAGATTGTATTACCCTTTAAAGGAAAAATTCTATAAAGGATATGGTCTAGGAGTTTAGTACTCTCACTACGTAAAATAAATTTCAATAAAAGATTTACATAAGATTGACATTAATATGCATATAGTTTCATTACAGTTGGTGATACGGACAAAGTATTCCTCATCCCGCATTAAATGTCTGAGCAACCATTATACACTGCCATTAGTAGACAACTTACATTATGACTAAACCGCCCCTGCAGACGTTTGATGTGCGTCTTTACTTCAGCTGATGATAATGAAGTTGTTCTTTGGTTACCATAAATAAACCCTAATCTCAAGTAATTCTATATGCATTAATTTCAACCAATTGAATGAAAATATTTTCTGGACCATGATTCCTAAAGATGAAGGTGCTCCAGAAGTATGTTTGTTTCCAAGAACGTTTGCCCTTTCATACTAACAATATCAAGGTCATATTCACTGGAGAGGTTATTGGTTTTAACGTATCTCGAATTTTAATACGAAACCTTAAATTTAATTTAATTTCCAATAAAATTAAGAAAGTATTTTCAAATCCTGAGTCTGAGGGTCCTGGCCCTAACCCAAATTGGAAGAAGTTTCGATTACACGACCTGGACCGAACTGATCAGATAATAAATTTTAGTACAGAAGAACACCTAATCATTCGAATAGCGGTCGAAACAGTAATATCACTTATCTTCTTGTCCAAAGCACAGACCTATCACCATTCAAGGCCTTAAATGATTTCATTCCAATCCCGTGGAAAAAAGACTCTTGTAGACAGGCATTATGTCGTATAGCATGTATAGCGCCTACTCGAGAATAGCGCTTGCCTCCGGACGGGAGTCTCGAGTTTGAGGTTGGGTTCGTAGGGTTAATAGTTTCATACTCTGGTCCGGAGAGTCTCTCATAAGCATCTATCTTTTGATCTACTGTATAACAGGAATATTGGGTCGTGAGATAGGTACTACTTGTCACAATCTTTATTTCTTCTCCACTCTTTAAATATAACACACTGGTTCAAGAACGAGCGGTCAGGGGCCGTCATGAGCGTTAAATTCTCAATCCAGCATTGAACTTTCAAACTAATAGTCTCCAAATTATAGTGACTCCGAAACTGGCAATTCCCTCACTGAACAAGAATTTTAGAGGCGTCCGAGTAGCATTTTTAAACACCGAATCAGATTTTTTCGGATGCCCACCCATTCCAACAAACTTCCTTTGGTTCACTGACCCCTTTATAAAAACGTATTTTATATAGAACGGAATAATCCACTGTAGTTGTTTTACTTTCTTAATGAATTGCATAAATTTAAATTAAATCTCGAAGAATTTCATTGAAGTATTTGATAATCAAAGGAATATTTCAATGAAATAATAAACAAGAGAATACTTCAAACATAAAATACTTATTTCTTTTGTATTCTTGTTGTAAAAGTTGGGAATAAAACTCACGGAAGCTAAATGTTTGCCATTCTACACAAGTTTGACATATTTGTTCACAACAATGAATGTTTTGCAAATTGTTAAATACTTCTAAAAAACCGACTTAACAACGGTGGTAAGAATAATTGTTTATACTAGTGTAACCAATAAAGCTAAAAATGACTTTTTCTTCAAGCCTAGGGCTATTATTACCACTTGATTTGAAATGAAATATTCGATATCAATTTCTAAGCTTTTCTACATTTTACAACTGTACACGAAGATTCTCCATGATGGTGACTTTAGAAACCAAATCAAATCATTCCAGACATTCAAAAACATTGGTTGGTTCCAAACAAGCTCCGATTTCTCATTTATAGATAAAAAAACGTAAACGTTTATTGTAATGTGAGTGTATCCATTTTAATTTTTAAAGAACTATTATTATTTTGTTATTTTTTTACTTTTTTTTCCGTATTTCTCGGCCCATCGGTAGAGAACCTCTGAACAAAAAGAAAACAAGCGCATTTAGATATCTACTTTATTTATTACTGAATGAAGGTATTATCTTGGCTCCAAAGACGTAAAATTCTATTATAAGCCAATCGGATTCCTATGTAATTGCTATCCATAATATTACCTGTAATGTTAAAATATATTTTGTTGAAGTCTTATAATATAGAATACGCACAGAGTCTATATGAAATGTTTCAAAGAACTACGGAAGCTTTTGTAATAAGAATATAAAAACAGACTTTTATAATAAATTCTGCAGTTTGAACTCATGAAAACGTTTTAATATTTTAACTCTTATTAATAAACCACTTGAGCACTGTGGACTAATTTTAACTAAATAAATAAAAACCCACTAATCACAGAAGAAAAATCTTTAATTTTACTACAGTAGTACATTTCGATTACATGGTAAATATCTTCAGAAGCACTCAAGTATTACTTTAAATCTACTTTACTAAATATTTTCTGATCCGAAATTCATGTAGAAAGTTATCCGAAAAATCACCACTTGTATTTTGCTACATAATACAAATAGAAAAAGATTTATTTTTATTTTTCTTGAAGAATACTTTATTTGATTTTAAAATTTTAAAAAAATTACCTGAAATAATATTTTAAAAACCAATAATGTTTACTATAACTCAGACAAGTAGAAAATCGAGACTGACGTAAGGACTTTTGGCGAACCTAAAGTCCTACAAAGGTTGTTTTTCCTTACACGTCGTTTCAAAGTAATAAATATTCTCTCAAAACGTGTGGTGATTGCTGTACCTTTAAACATCTGGTCACTTTGAAAACCACTTCACTTTTGAAAAAAACGTTCTACACAGCTGCAACCTATTTTCTTTGAAGCTGAGCGTCACGGTTTAATCTAGGCCACAAATAAACCTGTATCTTACATTAAAACCCCCAAGAAATTAATTCCTTGTGAAGGGATCGCCGGTTATTACTCCCATCATCGATCACTCCATGCAAATTGAACGGCGTTTAATATTGTATTATTATTATTTATTTTAATCTGTTTTTTTATCGAAGTCATTATTGAAGCAAGAACATAAAATCAAGGTGCTAATAATCTTCAATTATGTTTGCTTTAATATTTATATATATATATATTGTTTATTTAGTCATGAAAAATAACTAACGATTTTATAAAATTAATTAAACAATTTAATATAAATATCTATAAGCGTTAGAGTTGCCAATTTTACTGAATATGATTTACATAATTAATTTTAAGAAACTGATCCTTATTTTACTCTCTTTGTTATAACTGGGCAATGTATTGGGGCCTATTGTCACACCTAACCTAACACAAACAAATCTAACCTAATAAAATGAGTTTTGAATATATTTAATCTTAGTAACTTCTGGCTATTAGTTTTACCCAAGACACTCCAGTGTTTCTAAACATACAAAAACAATATTTTAAACATTTAGGACATATGAATCTAGGTTCAGAAACTGAACGACTTGTCTCCCATATCCTACGTAAATAGTAGACTAAAAGGTTCCTACCCGCTCTTAGAATAAACATGTTCTACTTATCTCCACTATTAGTTAATTTTCCAATCAGCTTAAAACAATTTAATATAGGCTTAATGGTATCGAGGTAAGTATACAGTAAATACAGCCACACCGATGTTTAATGAAATTTGAAAACCTAATATACTTCAGTTTTTATAACTAAATGTTTGACTCTCTCTTTGCGAAACAAGGGTCCTTAAGGACTTGCAATCTGTAATAGTAATTAGTATTTAATAAAGGAAGCGGATGATGTAGCTGGCGGAGAAAGAATGCCTCTATTTTAATTAAACTCCACAGCACAAGTAATTACAAACTAACTTTGCTGAAATCAATGTTGCCGAGAATAAACATACAATTTAATGACATTTTTAAATTAAAATATCTCAATTTCACCGAAATACAAAATATTTCTTTTATTTGAAGAAAGGAAAAAATGAATTAATTGTTTATGTCACTTGAATCTTTACAAACCGCTTACATAAGTATATAAGTGTTATAACCTATATTGATAATTTCTATATAATGAAGAATATATAATTACAATTATTTAAATTCTAGGCCATTGAGCTTCAAATTTGAATTTAGATACACTGGAGAGTAACTTGATTTCAACTAATATGTAGAAGATACTAATATTACGCTCAGAAGATTTACTGAACTCTCATTTATTCGGTTAGGTTAGATTCGGTTAGGTTGGGTTGTATAACTCACCAAAACTCCGCCAATTCCTTTATTTGTGGGTAGTCCTATCATATAATGGCAATAAAGGAAAACAAAGAAAATTCTAATAGAGAAAAAATTGAAAATATCAATTTTTCAAGAGACAAATGAGAAGGCGGTGTTATTTACTTCACAGGTATTTGGATATATATATATATATATATATACGCTTTATTGACTTACTTGACTAAACTATTAAAAATAATAATTTAAATTTATTATTATTATTGCTAAATACAAAATTTTTCAAGAGACAAATGAGAAGGCGATGGTATTTGCTAGACGGGTACTTGGAGATATATATACATATATACATAATATTAAAATATATATATATTATATAATTAAATTTTATAATTATAAAATATATTATATTATTATATATAATATTATAACACAGTGAAAAATAATATTTTAAATTCATTATTATTATTGCTAAATACAGTATTATTATGTAAATAAATTTTAGAACTTTGCAGTTAATTACGTTCGGTGAAACTTAATTAATCATTTTTCACAAAGTGTACAAATTTACAAAATTTAAAGTTCAGATAGTCATAAACTAATGTAAAAGCGATTTATTACAAAATTATTAGTTTGGCACCAAATCTCCATTTAGGCTTCTCGTTTGGAAGTTTCTATAAATTAGAATCTTTTTTTTTACGTTTTAAATACCGCTCACAGCAACCCTTGAGCCTATAGATTTACAATAGACATTTTACTCATGCCAGATTGCTACATATGTAGGTCTAAACAATGGCTATTTCCTTCTTCAGCTGCGAACATACTATTTCGTTATAGTATTTACATATAGGTAATTGTATGTATTCATATTTATTGATTTAGTTGTGAATCATTTAAAAGTTGTGATTCAACTAAGTGGTTTTTATGTTTCGTCTTTAATCACTGATGTCACAGAAAAGCGAGCTACGAGGTTATAAATACTACGAGAGATATCCAAAAAATAAGTTTCCCACGTGTGTGTCACCAAGCGAGAGTGACGGAGCGGGGACTTTTAGTTTGGGTGTAGTGGTACCGATTCGCGCCGCCCGTTTGACTGTACGCCGTTTGACGTTGAGTCACGGGTTATTCGACATGACCCACTGCGATCTACCGCCAGTTGTGAAGTGCTGTGTTGTTCGTTTTTTGACTGCAAAGAGTGAATCTGCAAAAGTGAAAGTTTCATCACCAGTGACTATTCTTGAAAACAGATCATTCCCTTCGTCCGTAAAAGATTGCAAGAAAGATTGTGCAGCTGCCACACGTTGTTGCTTATGGCCGTCAGACAGTAAACGAGGAACCCACCTTGCACACACTTTCGACAACTGAAGCTCTTCAGTGATGATGTTGTGAAGAGATGCGTGGCAAATTTCAATATTTGGTGGTAGGTTAATTTCACCATAATTTCCATAATTCCGTCAAGTGTCAAATACTGGTCAGCATCAATAACATCGCGCGCAGTAGAAATGACGTCATCTTGGTGAGCGGTAGCTGAGCGTCCATCTCGCTGTTCATCATGAACATTTTCTCTTCCTTCCAAAAACAATTTTCGCCAAAGTCGAACCATTTGTACAGTCCTTACATGTTCACCATACACCTCACATAACTAACGATGAATTTCAACGACAGATTCATTTTTTTCAGTCAAAAATGAATAACACTCCACATTTCACAACTGGCGGCAGATCGCAGTGGAGTCTCCATGACGAAAGGCCCGTGACTCAAGGTCAAACGGCGTATAGTCAAGCGCGCGGCAGGAATCGGTACCACTACACCCAAACCTAAAGTCCCCGATCTCGGAAAGATGCTCCGTCACTCACGCTTGGTGACACACACGTGGAAAACTTATTTTTTTGATATCCCTAGTACTACTATAGTATCATAGTTTACTACATTAAGCTGTACACTACAAAGGGCGCATATCCCTATCAAAACTAACACCCAAATATTACAACTTCACCTCCAACAATTCACTTTGTGTTTACGGCAGTGAAAATTCCAAAAAGGTGACAATTTACTGGAATATTTAGTTTCCACGCGAAAAACGAAATTTTGCCAATGCTTTAGCTCGTTTCAAATTTAACCTTTTGCAACGGGGAACGGGCGTACATCGAACAGAAGGCATTGTCGATTTCTCGACACCCTGCGCGCAGCTATTGTATCAGCAAGACATAAATCTGCTTTACATTGCCCTACGTGGACCAATAAAAAACTCTCGCTCGTTTCATTTGATTCGCTTCATTTTATCATTGTTGATTTTAAAAGTTTTTTAATTTAAAGTAACTGTTTAGTTAAGTTTGTTTTCTGATTGTATATTATGGACAGGAAAATATCAGTGAATAAAAGTTTAAAACCAAACAAAAATAATTAAAATTGTTCTTTGCAGTTTAATTCCAAAAATAAAAAAAAAACTGATATAATTGTGTTTTAAATAGCGTTTATAAGGTTTTTTTGTCCCTTCTTCAACTAATTTCAAATTTAGATTTGATTATGCTTTAAATATGAAGTACTTGCTTACTAAAACCGTATTATTTATGTTTTTAAATACGATGGAATATTTATAAAGATAGCAATGCGTTACATTAGAGCTTTGAGTTATTTCAAACAGTTTTGTTATTGAATATCTTAGAGGTATACAATTTTACACACACACACACACATATATATATATATGTATATATATATATATATATATATATATATATATATATATATATATTTATATATGAAATATGGTGATATGTTTTCTTGTAATATAGTTAATAATTTAAAAATATTTCAAAAACAAGAATATATTTATGAATAATATATGCATTAAAGGTATTCTTGTTTTTGAAATATTTTTAATCAATTAATTATATATATATATATATATATATATATATATATATATATGAAAAACAACTGCATTATTCAAATACAAGATTTATTTATTAATTTTTATTTAAAGCTTTTCATTAATAAACAGTACCAAAATCATCAGGAATGAATAATACAATAATGCAAGATATAAAACATATTGTAAATTAATTTTATACATATATTTATTTATCTATGAACTTAATCGTTGTTCATTTATTCTTGAAAAATAAATTAAAAATCTCTCTTGCATTTTCACAGAATATTATATGCTACTAATATCACTAATGATAATTGTTTTTAAGACAACCATAATTTTCAACTCTTGAATTACTTTATCATAAATGCTAATCTCTTAAATATAACATTCTGTTATAATAAGATCAAAAACTTTTACTAATATTACATGAAATTATAACGTATATTTATTATTTCAAGCTATTCAAACTGTTTTTATTTAAAATGGTTAAGATTATATTCCAAACCGCTCTTCGAATTTTAGTTAAATGTTGTTTTGTTGGTTTCTTTCTTGTACGTTTCTAGAAACGTAAATAAGAAAGTTGAATAATTTACATGCAAAAACATGCTTTTGTATAACTGCGAGTGATTTTAATTATTTTAAACAATTCCTTATTATATATAGCAAATATTTTTAATTTTTAAAAATAATTAACAACTTTAATTAGAGCGCAGACATTGTTTATTTCTGTTCCAAACAAAAATTTGAAATATAATTATCTGAAAAGTTTAATAATATCTAACCACAAACTTTAAAAAATTACTTGCTAAAAGTTCTCACTTTCTTCATCCTCGGTTCCTGGCCCATAGATCTTGTTAAAGCTGGATTCTTCTTTCTTTTTCCTGGATCCTTTGGATTTACGGACATCGAAACTATGGTAAGTCGTTTCAACTTTAATTACATTTTCAAAACATGGAAGTACCGATTGGTGATTTACAGTTTATAACGTGAATTATAAATCTAGACTCTACTGCATAGCCACAAACCGCCATCGTAAAGTAAGGCAACTGAATATTTTAATTTTGTCGTACTTATTTTGTCATACTTTCCCAAAAATATCCGTATTTATTGGCTTCGCCACAACTTCCCCTCCAGCTCTGGTCTCACAACTGAAATCGGTTATGAACTTGTCTTACTGGGACTAATGCTGTTCTCGAAATATCTTGCTTATCAGCCGTTATCGTTTTATTAATTTTTCAAATGTCTATTTCATTAAACTTGCTGTATTATTTTATTCAATACAGTGTTATGGTTTTAGTTTACACTATTGAGTTTCTTACACTTTTTTGGTGTAGATTGTAGGTGGCAAATCTTGGTGTCAAATTTATTCGTTATTTGCAATTTTGTTCGATTTACAATAAAATACTGACTTTCTTCACTCCTTCATTATTTATTTCACTTTACTTTTTCTTTCATTTAAAAACTTTAATTTAATTTATGAAATTCAAAATTGGAAAATTTTTAATTTTTTTATATTGCAAGGGCAAACTGTCCGTGTGTGTGTGTGTGTGTGTGTGTGTGTGTGTGCGTGTGTGTGTGTGAGTAGTTGCGAAGGCAAAGCCTATATAGGCAGCACAGATTAGAAAGGGTGTAATCGGAATATCAGAAATCATTGGCGGGGTTGAGTTCGGTAAATGAATTTCAAAAATTTGTAAACTTAAGTTGAAAAGTTGGGACGAAGTATGTCACCCTCCGTGTCTCATTTCGGAAACAGTCCTGCCTACCTGGTCTAGATCGTTCCATGGATAGTTAAATGGGAAAGTATGGAATTGGCAGACATTTAGTGGGTTCGTGAATTTCTGATGGTTGTAGTGAATGGGAAGTATTCATCTTCCAGAAATAATTTTTTTATTTTTTTATATTGCAATGGCAAATTGTCCGTGTGTGAGTGTGTGTGTGTGTGTGTGTGTGCGCGCGCGCTCCAAGAAGAGGTGGTACGACAGAGGAGGTCACCGCAGGAGTATTGAATTACATATAGCGACTCCAACAACACAAGAACCCTACGGATCTACGGTTGGCTCACAGTATGCGAGACTTCAGTGCACTAAGTCGTTGAACCTGGACCAAACAAGTTTCTCCAACAAGTCCAAACCAACACTATCAGTACATCATCAGAGTTACTATTATATTGAGTCAGTGTCATTCATTGGAACAAGTCTGCCATCTTAATAGCTTCTAAGAAAGAAAGCTCTTAAATTGAACTCGCTTTATTTCCAGCTAAAATAGTTTATATATTACATATTGTAAGTGTTCACCTCACTGTTGTGGGTAATTTTTCAGTGTTTCATATACTAAGCATTTTAATGTTTGATTTTACAATATTAATTAAGAAGTGCTTTAACACGCAAGCCAAAGTCTAAGGCAATTTCGAAAACAATTATTCACCTAAAATCTTTAAACGGTATCAATAAACGAACAGAAATATAGTAGAAATTAACATATTTTTTTTAAAAGGATAAATATTCCGTAAAATACTAGAGCCCATAAATGCTTAGACAGACAAAGAAATTTTCAATTCATCTCGTGGAGCGTTATCATTACACAAACAAACAGTCTTTAAAGGCTTAAAATATCGCGGTAAATTGTATCTGTAATAGTTTACCTGACTATCACTTAAACACTTCAATCTTACAAACGTGTAGCAAGACAAAATTAATTTGCTAGACCTTGGAAGGGTTGTCGTTTATATCTTTGTGTCCGGAATATTATTCTACTGCTAAAGAACAAAGCGGGCAGTGAGTAAGACGCTTCATTACCACCCCTTACGTGCTGCGAATTCAAATCTTACATTTTACTTTCTGAAACAACACTCCCTAATTGCTTTCTTTTCTTATATTTACCTTATATTAAAACTTATCTAAGTAGCGCACCAATTTGTGACTCGTGGAAAATTTTCTTCGCGTAAAAGCATTCTTGTAATCCGAAAGATTAGGATTATCTGCTAAATATCCATGCTGATGAGTTACAAATGGAAAAAAAGAGGAAATTCAACAATGATAATTAAGGGCTGAATCCATTGCATAAAGATAATTACAGCCGTTGCATTGTTAAAGGTGAAACAAATGTTCTTCATTACTTCCAAAGAAAAAACATTTACCGTATTACATACTAAAATACTGTTCAAAAGTATTACTTGTTCTAAAGTAACGTATTAAATATAATATTCGAATCTAAAAAGGACGATAATGAGAATTGAGATATCTGCATGCAGTACTGTTACATACAAGAAGCTTGTGTTACGGTTAGGGTTACAGTTGAGAAGAAAGTGATTAAGAAAAGTAATAAAAAGATGATTTAAAATACTACTGATTTATAGTTTTTGAAAAACTAAACAAATAGAGAGCCTGGACTGTCTAACTGCATTTGCTCTAACTCCATTTCTCTCTCTCTCTCTCTCTCTCTCTCTCTCTCTCTTTCTCTCTCTCTCTCTCTCTCTTTCTCTTTCTCTCTCTCTCTCTCTCTCAAGTTAACTGTGTAAGAAAATAAAAGCTAATTACTAAACTAACAATATGAGCACAATAAATTGGCTAACCAAGACGCGGAAGGTAAATTGGTTGAAGACTAACAAGAAACCAACTAGAATTATTAAGCAGAGGATAATAAAATAGATCAACAATGTGCTGGAAATAAAAAAAACAAACTAAGAAGAAAACCTCAAAATACTTAAGAAGGAAAAGAAAGCAATTTGACTATCCAAGGAGAAGAAAAGCAAATTAGCTAACAAAAAAGTGGAGGAAAAATTAACAACAAATTTAGCGAAAATGGATTGATTGTTAAAGAAGACGAAAATTAAGTACAAGTCTGAAAATGATTATATTTATTATAATATAAATGTATTATATTAGATATAGCTATAGTTTATTATCATCCTAATTACTTGTAACTATAAACAAATTATTATAAAATATTTATCGTTTTTACTTCAACCAATAGCTAGTAAATGTTCTGTAAAAATTACCCAACTCTTTATTTTTAATAGACACGATCATTAAACTTTAAACTTGTAAACATGACACAGAAATTTTGTGAGGAAAGTAAACAACTTAAGACAAATCACCCATTTTTAAGAAAAAACAATGAAAAAAATTAAAATTGATTGGATGTCACAAACTTTTATTAACTCGTCCTTTAATGATCTTGTCTCGGGTATGTCACTACCAAAAAGGACCTGCAAATCAGAATTACACCTGGAAAAATACTCTCTATAAAATACAACATAACATTAAAAAGATCCAATTACTTGTTAAATGTGTGTTTACCTTTAGAACAACTAAGGAAGGTGTAACTAATACAAATGAACTGCTGTAATACACCATTACAAAGCTACTTTTTTTAAAAAACACAGACACATTCCTTACATGAAGACATTCTTAGAGAGCTATATTTGCGAATTCCAAATATTGCCTCACGTAAAGTGCATTCTCATGCCACTACGTACAACCCCATTCCAATACCTGTAACAGCGCCACACAATGGTAACAATAGTCGCCGTGCAATAAAGGCAGGAATACTGATGACAAAAGTAGTCCCTCGGAATATAAAATAGTACTTTGCGATATAAAGTAGGTAAAGAGAAGGGACAAGTTTTGTCAATCCACAATAGAGGTAGCACGATCGTGTGTTTTACTGATTTACAGATGACGTTTTTCTGGTTGAATATTTATTTCTTAGCCAATATAAGTTTCACAAACAGAAAAATTTATAGCAATAACGACTAGAGGTGTTTCATCAATTTAATAAATCATATTGTCACTATCACAGTCTAAAGTCACTAATTAACAGGTAAAGCAAGATTTAGGGTAATGAAGCAAATTTAATATGTATTGAAATATATATATATTACTTGGAAAATACTGTTAATTCTTGTATTTTTGTGCAGTTTTTATGATTAAAAAATCTCAGTAGATTTCATATATCATTTTTGTCAAAAGTATTTCTATTTCGTTTTTAAATTTAGTGCAACATACAGTTAACCACGTACATTAATACTAACTCAACGCTGACCTATCAGATTACAGATCGCACACATCATTAAATATACAGCAACATTATATAAGCAAACAGAGCTGCAACGCAATTATTTACGATCGTGTATTGCTTAGTAATGAATAAAAATCCGTCTGTTTAAACCGTCTTCCTTGATCAGTTACACACAATTTTATAATATGCCATCAAAAATATGTATTAAATTAATTATTTTCAACAGTAAAAAATTATGCGCAAATAAAAGATTTGGCCATTTAATTAATATAATGTGTATTAGGTATTGAAGTTGCAAAACAAAAAACTATTTCAGTTACTAAAGAAAAGTACGTAACAGTTGGCGTTTTTTAAAATTATTTATTTGTTACCATTTAATTGATGTTATGCACTATATAAGACAGATATCCAAGCTTTTATTAACCTTTAAAGAAAGAATTCTAAAAAAGGAAGGTATTCATGGTGATTTAGTCTGAAGGTTTAGTGCTCTCACTACGTAAAATATATTTCAGTAAAAGATTTACATAAGCTTGAAACTGATATTCACATAATTCCATTACAGTTGGTGATATGGACAAGATATTCTGCATTCCGCATTAAATGTCCGAACAACCCTTACACACTGCCATTAGTAGACAACTTACATTATGACTAAACCGCCCCTACAGTCGTTTGATGTGTTGTTCGATTACATCAGCTGATGATAATGAAGTTGTTCTTTGGCTACCATAAATAAACCAAATTCTCAAGTAATTATACATATATTAACTTCAAGCAATGGAAAATATTTGCTGGACCATGATTCCACAAGGTGAAGGTGCTGTAGCAGTATGTAGGAGTCACGAGTTTGAGGTAGGATTCGTAGGGCTAATAGTTTCATACTCTGGACTGGAGAGTCTCTACATAATCATCTATCTTTCTATTCTTTGACAAGGAGGTGGAGTCGTGAGATAGGTACTCCTTGTCAACATCTTTATTTCTTCTTTACTCTTTCCAGATAATACCCTGGTTGGTTGTCATGTTTCACAATTCATCCATGTAGGATTATTAAGCCCCGAATCAGACTTTTTTGTGAAGTTCACCCGTTCTAACAATCTTCTCTTGGTTTTCTGACTTCATTAGAACAAAATATTTTGTATAGATCGGAATAAACCACTGTAGTTGTTTTACTTTCTCAAAGAACTACATAAAAGTAAATTAAATATCGCAGAATTTATTTGAAGCATTAGATAAACAAAGGAATATTTCAATGAAATAATAAACAAGAAAATACTTCAAACATTAAATTCTTATTTTTTTTTTTTTTTTTTTTTTGTAATTTCGTTGTAAACGTTGGGATAAAAATTCACAGAAGTAAAATGTTCTCAGAAGTAAAAGCAATTCTCAATAAATTTAAAATGTTTCTTCACAACAAAGAATGTTTTGTGAATTGTTTCATTAGATGCATCTAAAGAGCCTTAATAACGTTGTTACAAAAGTCTTTTTACCAGATTTTATATTTGCCTGTACAGCTTTTTTATAGGCGTGCATCTCAGGACTCTTTCACGCTTTTACAAAATCTAAATACCATTTCCATTATTGTTTTATCAATAATAATGTTACTGCTAGAATAAAAACATTCAAAAATGTATTTAATGCATGCTTTGTCACGGTAATCTAACTCAGCCATATTTTTCCCATCAGCGCTCAACTGGTTATTAACCTATTACATTTATTTCAAGTGAAAATATATTTGATTTCTTGCCCTCCTGAGAGTGCGACCAATAAAACTAAAACACATTTTCTTCAAGCCTAGGACAACTATTACCATTTAATTTGAAATGAAATACTCGATACCAAATTCTAAACTTTGATACCATTTTTTACATCTTACAAGTGTGAACAAGGGTTTTTCATGATGGTGACTTTGGAAACCAAATAAAGAAAGCGTTTGACGGTGAAAAATGACATTCTTTTGTGTGTTACAAAAATCATTCCAGACAATGAATGTCTGCAAAATCAATTAGTTCGAAATAAACTCAAATTTCTTATTTATTTTTAAAAAAAAGTAAAAGTTTTCTTATGTCAGTTTATCTTATTTAATTTAAATAAACAGCAACAATAACAAATAATTATTTTAACTTTGTTCAATATTTCTCGACCCTACGGTCGCTACCAACCGGTTTAGAACTTCTGACCAAAAGGAAAACAAGAGCATTCAGATTTCTACTTTAGTTAATACAGAGTGAAATTTTAATAACTTTACTCTACAAACGTTAAATATTATATAAGTCAATCGGATTCCTATATAATTGTTATCCAAAAGTGGCTTTAATTGCCTTTTTAAATTATATTTTGTTGAAGCCTTATTTTGAAGCATGCGCACAGAGTCTAAATGAAATATCTGGAAATTAAATCACCAATCCACAGAGGTTAGAATTAATATGGGTACTCGTTGACGTCATTTCGCAAAGCTTCCCCTTTGGGCAATAAAGTGGAGCGATAAGTCCAAACGCGTATCAATTTCCGTTAATTACAATTTAGGAGGCTTTGCCTTAACCACGATCCGCTCGCTCCATAACCCTTCCTTGGACAAATCATTTCAATCGCTTATCGTTGTTGAAACATTTAACTTGAATAACACACGGAATTACGAAAGCTTTTGTAAGTAGAGTATAAAAACAAACTTTTATACTTAAATCTGTAATTTGAACTCATATAAACGTTTTAATATTTCAATCTAATTAATATATCTCTTGAGCACTATGGACTTATTTTAACTAAATAAATTAAAAAATTACTTTACTACATTCCAATTACATGGTAAATATCTTTAGAGTAACTGAAATACTACTTTAAATCTAAATTACTAAATATTCTCTGACACGCATTTACTACATTTATCTACATTTATGTAGAAAGTTATCAGAAAAACACTATTTGTATTTTATTACATAATACAAGTAAAAAAAATTTGTATTTTTATTTTATTTGGAAAACATTTCAATTAATTTTGAAAATTTAAAATGTTAGCCTTAAATTAAAAATTTTTTTAAACAATTAATGTTTACTTTAACTCAAACAAATAGAAAATCGTGTCTGACGTCAGACTTTTGACCACACTAAAGCTTTACAAAGGTTGTTTCTCTCTACACGTTGTTTCAAAATAATCAATATTTTCTCAAAACGTGTGGTGATATCGCTATTCTTCTAGGATCGGGTGTCTTTGAAAACCACTGCAATTGTGAAAAAAACGTTTCAATCAGCTGCAACCTATTTCTCTGAAGCTGAACGTTACGGCTTAATCTAGGGCACAAATAAACCTGTACATTAAAGCCCCCAGAAATGAATTCCTTATGAAGGTATCACATTTTATTAGTGCCAGCATCGACTATCTTCTTGCGGTGCCGTTGTTGCCAACATAACGGCGTTTTATATTGTATTATTTTTATTTAGTTTACAGTTTTAACGCAAATATTATTGAAACAAAAACATAAAATTAAGGTGATAGTCATCTTCAATTATGTTTGCTTTGTTATTTATATTTTAGTGTGTTTATTTATTCATGAAAAATATTGCAATATTTTATAAAATATTGAGGTAATTTAATATAAATTTCTATATGGAGTAAAGTTGCCAATTTTACTAAATATAATTTAAATAATTAATTTTAAAAACTGATCCATTTTTACTCTCTTTATTATTAACTGGGAAATAGGTGGTGCCTACTGTAACCTACCTAACAAAATCTTACATAACCTAACACAACCAAATCTAACCTAATAAAATGATTCATTCATTATCCAACGCCCGTCTGTGGCAGTTGGGCCATTTGACGCCGAGCCTCCCAGTACCGAGCAGTGATGTCGTAAAGAGCATGGTTGAGTTTTGGGCAGGTGAGCAGGTGACTTGCCACCATAATTTCTGTGGAACAGAGTGGACACACGTCCGATTCGGCTATGCCAAGCCGGTGTAGGTGAGCCTGCAGATAGTCGTGACCGGTTTTCAGGTGGAACCTTGCAACAGCTTCACTTCTCTCCAGATGACCAGGTATGTGGCCTGCGATCGCTAAGTTTGCCCATATTTTGCCCGTGGATGCGTTTCTTAGTAGGTTCTTAGTGAGCCTGGATATGGTAGAGTCAATTTGGGATTTTGCTGCTTCAAGGGTTTGGAGAGTTTCAGGTTGCTCCTTCTCTGCTCCTTTTTTTGGCCATTTCGTCCGCCTTCTCATTTCCTGGAAGGCCCACGTGGCTGGGGACCCACTGTAGGCTGACATCCCAGCCCCTGCTAATAAGGTTGGCTAATTTCTTGCGGCAGTTCGAGGCATTCAGGCTTTCAGTGGGTTTATTGTTGCTTAGGGCAGAGATTGCAGCCTGTGAGTCTATAAGAAACACAACATTGCTTGGTTGTAAGTTGTAAGTTTAGCGCCTCAATATTATTGGCCGCCTCAGTGACAGCACATATTTCTCCCTCGAAGTTACTAGAGTTCCTGCCAACAGCTGAAGATTGCTGGAAAAACCCGCAGTGGGATCCTGCCCCAGCAGAATTCAGGTATGTAAGAACCGTCTGTATAGACATGAAGCCACTCGTTACTCGGGTAAAGATTATGAATGGTTTCGAGAGCGTTTTTCCTTAGTTCTGTTAAGTTGGTCTCCTTTTTACTGCTTAAAGGGTTCAGCAGCTGAAGGTTTACTTTTGGCAGAGCGTCGACTACCTCAGTGAAACTTTGCAGTGGTGCTGGGCTCGGGGTGGAGATGTTATACTTCTCTCTTAGTGCTTCGGCGTGCACTAGGGGGGTGATTTGTGTTTTCAACCTCTGAGTGGCTGGTCTGTACCTACTCCAGTGACTGGAGTCTATTCGCCTAGCTCTTTCCCAAAAGTTTAAAGTGCTTTTCTCCCTTCTGGATTCCAGGGATTCTATATCTGCTTGTAACTGCATCGCCACTATGGGGGTGGATTTGGCACCTCCAGTGATCGTCCTTAGGGCATTGTTTTGGACCACGTCATATTTAGATAGAGCACTGTTAGAGGAGAGAGACACAACTTCGCTCCCATACTCCATCACTGGACGGACATATGTTTTGTAGGCCGTGCTTAGGACATCCTGTGTTGCCCCCCACTTGGTTGACGTCAATCGCTTCAGTAGATTGTTGCGCTTTTGTGCTTTTTCAGCCGTAGACCTTACATGGCTGTTGAAGGAAAGACTGGTATCTAGTATAATGCCGAGATACCTCGATTGAGTTGTTTGCTGGAGGTTTGTGCCCCTGTATTGGACCTGAAATGTGCCTGGTTTAGTTGAGAGTGTAAATAGTTGGGCAGTGGTTGTCTCCACACTAACCTCCATTTTGTTTTGATTTGACCATTTTTCTAGGCTGATAAGTGCGGAGTTAGTTGCATCTTGGAGGCGTTGTATGCCGCTGCCTGTTGCCCATAAAACCACATCGTCAGCAAAAAAGAGACACTGCATTCCCAAAATTGATTCAATAGCCTGCTGAAGGTCGTCTATCATGACATTGAATAATAAACAGCTAAGCACCGCTCCCTGGGGAAGACCCTGTCGTAGTTGGCGGTAAGAAGATGTACTGTTTTGAAACTTGCACCTGATAAAGCGGTGAGATAAGAAGCTTTTGATCCACCTGAGCATGTTACCGGTCACTCCCCTGCGTTTCAGCTTATGTAGGAGCAAATGCCGCCAGATTTTGTCATATGCTGCTTTGAAATCAACGAAGACAGCGAGGGTTGATTGTTTATGGTTAAACCCATCCTTGACCGCTTGTGTAAACTTGACGATTTGGTCTGTAGTGGATCTGTATTTGCAGAAGCCAGCTTGGTTGTCGCTTATTGCTCCGATGGTTTCCAGAAACTCGCGCAATACATTGGGGTACAATGTAGCAGGCCTCCACGTGGTGTACCCTGGGTAACGCTAAATCTGCTACGGCGATCGCCGAAATCGAGCCAACCATCGCCAATCGAGCTAAATGATCCCTAATAAAATGAGAGTTGAATATATCTAATGTTAGTAACGTGTACCTATTAGTTTCAAACAAGCAACTCTTCAGTTTATATAAACATACAAACACAGTTTTTTTTTAATTTCGACCATATGAATCTAAGTCCAGAAACTGAATAAAAATGCATACCAAATCCTACAAAAATAGTACACTTAAAGATCATACACGCATTTTGAATAATCATGTTCTACTTTTATCCGCTACTAGTTATTTTTCAATAGGTTACTTTAATTAAACTCCTCAAAGAAAAGTAATTTTCAGCTTTATTTTATTGATATCAATGTTGACGAGTATAAACGTACAATTTATTGATACTTTTAAATTAAAAAATCTCAATTTAACCTAGCGGAAACACAACTTTTTTATTTGAAGAAACGAAAAAGTATTATAATTGTTTATGTCACGTGACTCCCTAAAAACCGCTTACATAAGTGTAGAAACATTATAACTTATATGTATAACTTCTAATTAAAGAGAGATACGTGATTTAAAATAATAGATAGAAGTTCATAATTTTAGTTATACTGAACTCTCATTTAATTAGGTTAGGTTAGATTTGGTTAGGTTAGATCAGAATAAACTGGCCTAATGGAGAATTATTTTTAAGGCAGTAACATTATGATAAAGATTTATATAACTATTTCTATAGTTTTTAGTGAAATAATTTCTAGTTTATTCTATTTGTTTAGTTTATGATTCTAGTAAACTATAATCGAATTTCTTCCTCTGGGTAGTGATTGCAATTTTGAAGACAAATTCAGTTGAATTTTCAATAAAGGTGACATATCAAAAATAATTTTAATATATGTCCAAGGCGTGATAATGTATAGTAACGATTCTAAAACGGGTAATGCTATTTATGGTTCCTAACAATTAATTGTTCCTAACAAATATGGTAGAAGTTTCAATGTACAGAAGTTGTTTAATTTCACTACTATGGTTATCATAAAATGAAATTAAAAGTTTAAGTTGGCCATGTTTAAACAGTTCAGACGCTTCGATCTTGCTCTTTTATCGCAGTTCAGTAACTTTAAAACTTTTAATTAATTAGAAATCAATGCTGGGAAGTTCTTAAAAGTTAATAATTATCAGATTTCTTTCAGTAAAAATGAACTTTTTGCATTATTGACACCTTTTCTGTGTGTTTCATTTAAGAACTTGTTAATAAAATCAAAATGAATTATATCTCAGGTTATTTATTCAGGCCCTGAGGCCTGATTGGCCCGTTAAGACACATAATTCATTCCCTCAAGTCTCCCAAACCTTCTCCTTCTTTTCCTGTTACACGTTTTAAAATTTGTTTTACCTTTATAATACTAAAACTACTACTAAATTTTGGTCTTTGTACGTTTCCCTCTGTTTATAAAAGCCTTTTATCTTCAGAGCCAACTCTTCAAGCCTCATCACCACATACAGATTCTAAAGTGGCATGATGCACAGAAAACAAGGTTAGTATTTAAAATATAGAAGAGACATTATTTATGGACAAATGAAACGAGTTAATTGGGATATCAAGCTAATTATGAAACGATGAATAATGAAGACTGCCTCACGTGATTTAGTTGAGGATATGAGGAATAGATGTGAAAGGAAAGGATTCTCTTTAAAGGGGATATTGGATAAAAAATGCAAATACATCAGCTGCATCATAAGTAGACTTAGAATAAAAAAATAGAAGGTGGGTGTGTGGGAAAGTTGGGTTGAAAGTGATGGGCCTTTAAAACCATTGCATGAACCCATGTAAATACGGAAGATAATTAAATTTGGCTATACCTAATAATTATAAAATATTCTGTTTTAATTAGTATTCATTACATTAAAACTTAAAAATGTATTTAACGAAATCTCATATTTTTCCAGTAATTAAATTCTAAATAAAAAGGAATGAGGACTCTGTGATACCTATATATAGACGAATTATGACCCGCCCACTGTCGTCAATCCACACATACCTGCGGTATCTATCTGCCCTCTATCCCCACTCTCCGCCTCAGCGGACAGCAGTTCCGAGAAGAACAGCTCCTCCAGCTCCAACGCCATCTCTTCCGAGAGTTGTCTCTCAGGGTAACTAACTGGGACAATTGCTAGTTTTTGCCTGAGGGTATCGCCGTATGTGCCCGAAGACACTCCAGCTTCCCCCCCCCTTGTCCCAGTTTCACCTTCTTCATTCCTCCCTTCACTGGAGAGGGGTTGGATGTCTCACTCCTAGGCCTTTTTGACGTGCTGGGGTTTGGCGCTCTCGGTTGCTTTCTTCCCTGTTGCACCTCCCTCCTCACAACATCCAAGCCCTGGACTTTGACAGACTCAGCTCGGTTTTGGCCTCCCCTCCGTTTCTTCAGGGTTGTTGGCCCTCCCGCTGCTCTCGCCTGTTCTTTTCGGAGCCGCCTTTTGGCCGCTCCACTCATTCGCTTTCTCCGTAAAGAGAGCGTACTCAACTCTGCAGCCACTTCACCGGTTTCTGCAGTCGGCAGCTTGACAGCCGCCCCCGCACCCCCAGTGATGGTTGCCGTTGGCATCTCTGCTACAGACCTACGGTTTGCCAACTCATTGGCTCCCGCCGTCTGTGCAGTCTCAAAATTATTTTTTGTATTTTTCTGGTCCATAAACGTCTTACGAGTATGGGGGAAATAAAGGTCGACCAGAGCAGAGCCCCCATTGCCCTGGCAAGACAACATACAATGAGGTTTTGTCTGGTTCCTCAAGGGGATCGTTTGGGACTGCATTTTATACCCTGCAGCCATTCATCCTTCGGCACGATGCCTTCCACCTTGGATTGGGTATTCAGTCACTGACCTTGAAGCACACCCCAAGTTCAGGACATTACTGCTCAGACGAACAGCCTGCTTTACTCTCTTTTTTACAACTGTGTCGTTTGGGCAGTTTCCCGCCCCTACTTCACTGTCGCATTGCCCTTGGTTCACCCGGGAGGTGAGAGCAGCATAAGAACGTTGCACATGATTGTATTTTAAGAAAGGTTTAAAATTTTATTTGGTCCCTTCCTCAATCAATGCCTGAATTAGATTTTCTTATTATATGGTGAATAGGAGGAAATAAAGTGAATTTATTTTTTCAAACATTGCTTTTTTATATGTTTTTAATAACAACATGGTATAATTATAACGATAACAATGCAATATATTAACCCTTAAGATATTCTAAACGGTTTTATTATCGAATATCGTATAAGTATAAAATTATAAATATTTATATATATATATATATATATATATATATATATATATATATATATATATATAAATAACCAACACAGGTTATTCAAATACAAGAATATTTATTATTTTATATCCAAAGCTTTTCGTTGGCAAACAGTGCCAACATCATCAGGAATGAAAATTACAATAATGTAAGCTATAGGCCTAAAACATATGTTTATTTAGAAATAGAATTGTTGCTAAATTTATACAAATTGCCAAATTCATTTTGTTGCTGTAACATTATAGACATTGAATATAGTATCAAATTTAGAATGTATTTGTATTTGTTCTTTTATTAATTTGTTATTATTATTGTGTTTATATATTTCGAATGCTTCATATATATATTCATTCTTAATCCCTTATTAATTTCTTTTATAAGTCTCATATTTTCTATATTTGGAAATTGGTGCTTATTATTAATACAATGATTTGCGAAATTTGATTTATATATTTCTGGATTAATATAGGCATTTAAATATTCTTTATATCTTTCTTTTAATTTTTTCTTTGTTTGACCTATATAAGCTTTATTACAATTTTTGCATTCTAATTTATAAACACCTCCTTTTTCATGCATATTAATTGTTTTATTATTGTTATTTATTATGTTTATTATTTTGTTATTAGTTTTGTATGCAATTTTGATATTTGTATTTTTAAATAATTTGGTATAATTTTTTTATTTCATGGCCTATAAATAAAAATTAAGTCCATATTGTATTATTATTATTATTGCAAATTAAATTATTATTTTGTTTATTAAAAATATTATAATTAAGTTTGTCAACAGTTTTCTTTTTATAACCGTTTTCTAATGCAATTCGATAAATTATGTTTTTTTCTCTTATTTTATTTTCTTCATTCATGGGTGTTTTATGCATTCTATATAGTAAGTTATATAAAGCAGCCATTTTTTGATTATATGGATGATTAGATTTATTTGGTATAATTTGGTTGGTCAAAGTTGGTTTACGGTATATCATATATTCAAATTTTTCATTTTTTCTTATTGTTGTTAAATCTAGAAAAGTTATTTTGTTATTTGATTCAATTTCATAAGTAAATTTGATTTTATTATTAATTTTATTTATTTTATCCAAAATATTTGTTAAATTTATATTATTATTGTTTGATATATACATTCCATCATCTACATAGCGAACCCAATAACCATTTTTACCATATATTTTTATAATTTCATTTATTTTATTATCTAATTGTTGTAAAAATATTTCAGATAAAATATTTGATAATGGCGAGCCCATAGCAAGACCATCTTCTTGTTTATAAATTTTGTCATTATATGAAAAATAATTTTGATTTAATATTATTTTGAGTGTATTTAAAATTTCTAATGTTAATTTTTTATGTTTCTCGTGTTCCAATTTAGATTTTATAATTTCAAGAGTTTCATTTATAGGTATGTTTGTATACATATTTTTTATATCTAATGATATTAATTTTGAATTTTCATTAATTTTAATTGCATTTAGTTTTTCAATAAGATTAATAGAATTTATTATAGTATGATTATTATTTAGTTCTATTTTAGTTTTAAGAATATTCACCATACCCTTTGATATTTTATAAGATGGAGCATTTATAAAATTTATTAATGGTTTTATTGGTTTATCTATTTTATGTAATTTCAAAAGTCTATTCAATATTGGAATTTTTGGATTATCATTTATATAGTTGCTAATTTTATTTTTATTGAATAATTTATATGAAGATTTTATAATATTTTTAATTTTATTTTGAAATTTATTTGTAGGATCTTTATATATTTGACAAAATTGATTATCATTTATGTATTTTTCTGTTTTTTTTATGTGCTCATTTTTATCAATAATGACAATAGCGTTACTTTTATCTGCCTTTACTGTAATAAGATTATTATTTTGTAATTTTTGTTTTAAATCTTTAATTTCTGAATATTGTTTCTTATGTGTTTTATTAACTGTATTTTTTTTAACAATTTTTTAATTTTATAAGCTGCTTCGATTTAGCTTTCGATTAAATTAAGCAACAATTCTATTTCTAAATAAACATATGTTTTAGGCCTATAGCTTACATTATTGTAATTTTCATTCCTGATGATGTTGGAACTGTTTGCCAACGAAAAGCTTTGGATATAAAATAATAAATATTCTTGTATTTGAATAACCTGTGTTGTTTTAAATTATTAAACAAGAAAACGTATTTTATATTTATATATATATATATATATATATATGTGTGTGTGTGTGTGTGTGTGTGTGTGTGTGTGTGTGTGTGTGTGTGTGTGTGTGTGTGTGTGTGTGTGTGTGTGTGTGTGTGTGTGTGTGTGTGTGTGTGTGTGTGTGTGTGTGTGTGTGTGTGTGTGTGTGTGTGTGTGTGTGTGTGTGTGTGTGTGTGTGTGTGTGTGTGTGTGTGTGTGTGTGTGTGTGTGTGTGTGTGTGTGTGTGTGTGTGTGTGTGTGTGTGTGTGTGTGTGTGTGTGTGTGTGTGTGTGTGTGTGTGTGTGTGTGTGTGTGTGTGTGTGTGTGTGTGTGTGTGTGTGTGTGTGTGTGTGTGTGTAAAGTTCATATTATTACTTGTAAATAATTTTTCCACCACTAAGTGCAATAATTTGGCTTATGTGATAAGGCACCTTACGGTCACTTGACCATTGTCGAATCCTTTCAGTTCGCGGAGTGGTGGGAAAATTATTTACAAGTAATAATAATAATTTCATAAAGTCAGCGCAACGGAAAAAAATTGGACAACGTGAAAAATCACGATATATATATACATTAATGATATTTACATAAGTCAGTATTTTAAACGTACTTTTTGCACATATTCACTATAGGAAAACAGTATTTATACACAAAAAAAACGTATTAGTGAACGTCGCCAGTCCCTTATGTGTAAGGATAAAAACACTTATATTCGTCAAACTTAATATTTTACAGAAAACTTAAGATAGTTTTGTTCTCAATGGTAACAGTTCGAACTCTTCTGTGACTATTTCTACGTACAGGACAAACCACATCAGTAATTGTGCGTATATCTTATATTTAAAATCAAATTCAACCTTACTTAACCTGATCTGACCTGACCGAAACTAACCTAACCTATCATATAATATTTAAAACTCTTACTTTATCATATTTAAATCGCAAAAGAACTTTGCCTTGTGAATATTTAAATAGAAATCATTGCAAAAATAAAAGTAGAAATTACAACACTGGAATAAAATTTGGAACATTTATTTAACAATGAAACTAAATTATACCCGCAGAAAATATATTTATTTGATCATTATCAGGGAGTATACCCACATTAAAACTTGTTTGAGTCATATACGTAAATGCTTAGACAGTCGCCGACATTTTCAACTTATCTTATGTTCCCTCATCATTACACATTTAAGCAGGCCGTGCCAAACAGTATCATTACATATAAACGCATATAAAGTTATTATTACATTAAAATATCGTGATAAACCTTATCTGTAATAATTTACCTGGTTATCGATCAAACACTCAGCTCATATAAAAGGGTGGCAAGATAAAATTAAAAGGGGATGCTAGACGATGGAAGGGTTGTTGTTTATTTCTTTGTGTACCAAATATTATTGTACTGCTTAAGGGCAAAGCGGGCAGTGAAAAAGGCGCTTCATTACCACCGATTACGTGTTGTGAATTCAAATCGCACTTTTTACTTTCTGAAACAACACACCCAAATTTCTTTCTTCTCTAAACGTTACTCTATATTACAACTTACCTAACTAGCGCAGCAATTTGTGACATGGATATTTTTCTTCACGTAAAATTATCCATGTAATTTGTAAGATTAGAATTAACTGTTGAATATCCCTGTTGAGGAATTACAAAAGGATTAAAAGATGAAATTCAACTCCAATCTCTTACACAAAGCTAATTACAGCCATTATATTGTTTAAAGGTGACGCAAATGTTTTTCGTTGCTTTAAAATAAAATAGGCTATTTACTGCATTACGGGAGATCAAAAATAACGGACTAAATATATAATTGGAATCTAAAACTGACAATAATGAGGGTGAAGAAAGTATCCTACACAAACTGTAGGTAGTACTATTACATGCTAGACCTTTGTGTTAGGGCGAGGGTTACAGTTGAGGTAAGAGAGTCATTCAGAAATAACGTACTAAGAATATAATTGGAATCTAAAACTGACGATAGTGAGGGTGAAGAAAGTATCCTACACAAACTCCATGTAGTACTATTACATGCTAGACCTTTGTGTTAGGGCTAGGGTTACAGTTGAGGTAAGAAAGTCATTCAGAAATAACGTACTAAGAATATAATTGGAAACTAAAACTGACGATAGAGAGGGTGAAGAAAGTATCCTACACAAACTGCATGCAGTACTATTACATGCTAGACCCTTGTGTTAGGGCTAGGGTTACCGTTTAGGTAAGAGAGTCATTCAGAAATAACGTACTAAGAATATAATTGGAATCTAAAACTGACGATAGTGAGGGTGAAGAAAGTATCCTACACAAACTCCATGTAGTACTATTACATGCTAGACCCTTGTGTTAGGGCTAGGGTTACAGTTTAGGTAAGAGAGTCATTCAGAAATAACGTACTAAGAATATAATTGGAATCTAAAACTGACGATAGTGAGGGTGATGAAAGTATCCTACACAAACTCCATGTAGTACTATTACATGCTAGACCTTTGTGTTAGGGCGAGGGTTACAGTTGAGGTAAGAAAGTCATTCAGAAATAACGTACTAAGAATATAATTGGAAACTAAAACTGACGATAGTGAGGGTGAAGAAAGTATCCTACACAAACTGCATGCAGTACTATTACATGCTAGACCCTTGTGTTAGGGCGGGGGTTACAGTTGAGGTAAGAAAGTCATTCAGAAATAACGTACTAAGAATATAATTGGAAACTAAAACTGACGATAGTGAGGGTGAAGAAAGTATCCTACACAAACTGCATGCAGTACTATTACATGCTAGACGCTTGTGTGAGGCCGGGGGTTACAGTTGAGGTAAGAAAGTCATTCAAAAATAACGTACTAAGAATATAATTGGAAACTAAAACGGACGATAGTGAGGGTGAAGAAAGTATCATACACAAATTGCATGCAGTACTATTACATGCTAGACCCTTGTGTTAGGGCGAGGGTTACAGTTTAGGTAAGAAAGTCATTCAGAAATAACGTACTAAGAATATAATTGGAAACTAAAACTGACGATAGTGAGGGAGAAGAAAGTATCATACACAAACTGCATGCAGTACTATTACATGCTAGACCCTTGTGTTAGGGCGAGGGTTAGAGTTTAGGTAAGAAAGTCATTCAGAAATAACGTACTAAGAATATAATTGGAAACTAAAACTGACGATAGTGAGGGGAAGAAAATATCCTACACAAACTGCATGCAGTACTATTACATGCTAGACCCTTGTGTTAGGGCTAGGGTTACAGTTGAGGTAAGAGAGTCATTCAGAAATAACGTAGGTACTATGAATATAATTGGAATCTAAAACTGACGATAGTGAGGGTGAAGAAAGTATCCTACACAAACTGCATGCAGTACTATTACATGCTAGACCCTTGTGTTAGGGCTAGGGTTACACTTTAGGTAAGAAAGTCATTCAGAAATAACGTACTAAGAATTAAATTGGAATCTAAAACTGACGATAGTGAGGGTGAAGAAAGTATCCTACACAAACTGCATGCAGTACTATTACATGCTAGACCCTTGTGTTAGGGCTAGGGTTACACTTTAGGTAAGAAAGTCATTCAGAAATAACGTACTAAGAATATAATTGGAATCTAAAACTGACGATAGTGAGGGTGTAGAAAGTATCCTACACAAACTGCATGCAGTACTATTACATGCTAGACCCTTGTGTTAGGGCTAGGGTTACACTTTAGGTAAGAAAGTCATCTCGGCAAGCTGGCCTGAGCAACCGGGCGGGTCCACAGGTGGCGGATAGTGGGACGGCCTACAGAAATGTAGGTTACCTGTGAATAAGGATTCCGGAAGGTTTCTGAATATGCAGGCCTGGACCAAGGCTATGGTTCAAAGGTGAGGAATTATCCCTCCTCGTCAGTCAACCGGTTGGGCTTGGTAGAAATAACCGAGTGCTCTGACCGGGGAGACTGGGGTAGTTGGGAATTAAGTCCTCACAATGCTACTCTCACCTCCCGGGTGAACCAAGGGCAATGCGACAGTGAAGTAGGGGCGGGAAACTGCCCAAACGACACAGTTGTAAAAAAGAGAGTAAAGCAGGCTGTTCATCTGAGCAGTTAATAATGTCCTGAACTTGGGGTGTGCTTCAAGGTCAGTGACTGAATACCCAATCCAAGGTGGAAGGCATCGTGCCGAAGGATGAATGGCTGCAGGGTATAAAATGCAGTCCCAAACGATCCCCTTGAGGAACCAGACAAAACCTCATTGTATGTTGTCTTGCCAGGGCAGTGGGGGCTCTGCTCTGGTCGACCGTTATTTCCCCCATACTCGTGGGACTTTAATGGACCAAGTAAGTATAAGAATTAATTTCGAGACTGCACAGACAGTGGGAGCCAATGAGACGGCAAACCGTGAGTCTGTAGCAGATGTGTCAACGGCAACCATCACTGGGGGTGCAGGGGCGGCTGTCAAGCTGCCGACTGCAGAAACCGGTGAAGTGGCTGTAGAGTTGAGCTCAATGTCTAGTCCTGGGGCTGCTCTGCGGACCCAGGCGACTGCAAATTAAGCAGAACAATGATCAAGATCCTCCAAGTGAACCTACAGCATAGCAGGGCGGCGAGTGCTGTCGTGTGTAGGATGCTGGACAGGGGAGAGGTGGACTTGGTGCTCATCCAGGAACCATGGATTTCTGGAGGAAAAATATGCGGGCTGGCGACATCTGGAGGTAAGTTGTTGTATGATAAGGACTCCGGTGTTCCCAGGACGTGTATCCTGGTTAGGAGGGGGTTGTGTGCTTTTGTACTAACGAACTTCTGTTGCAGGGATTTGTTAGCAGTGACGGTGGAGCTGCGGGCGGAGGGGGGGATGAAGAGGCTGAACCTGGCCACGGCATATCTCCCCTTTGACTGCGCGGGGGCTCTGCCAACACAAGAGCTGAGGAGCCTGGTCGAGCACTGCGAGGCTGTGGATGAGGAGCTGCTGGTGGGTATGGATGCTAACTCCCATCACACTTCGTGGGGTAGTACAGGTACAAACACTAGAGGTGAGGAACTTTTAGCTTATCTTAGCTCTAAGAATCTACTAGTCCTAAATCAGGGGGAAGAGCCGACGTTTGTCACTAGGGCCAGACAGGAGGTCCTGGACATTACGGTGGCATCGAACCAGATGGCTAGGTATGTACTAAATTGGCATGTGTCGGATGAACCATCTTCTTCTGATCACAGACATATTAGGTATGATATCTCTCTAAATCCAGCCATGCTTCGTCCAACCAGGGATCCAAGAAGAACAGACTGGGACTCCTACAGGAGGGACCTGGGTGTTCGGATTGAGGAGGCTGGATTGGAGTATGGTGGGAGGAGAGAGCTAGAAGACTCTGCCACATTGGTTGGCGAGGCTATAATAGAATCCTTTACCGATAACTGCCCTCTCAGTGAGGGGAGGAAAGTAGGGGATCCGTCATGGTGGAACAAGAAGCTAGCCAAACTTCGGAAGACCACCAGGAGACTCTTTAATAGAGCAAAAAAGAACGGGGAGTGGGACCTGTATAGGAAAACACTAACCGAATACAACAGGGCAATTAGAGAAGCGCGCAGGAAGTCCTGGAAGGAGTTTTGTCATGAGATTGACAAAACTCGGGAAGGGGCACGACTGTATAAAGTGCTCTCTAAGGACCCAGTGAACCCGGTGGGGATGCTAAGAACTCCACTGGGAAATATAACAAAAACGGCAGGGGAAACTGTGGAAGAATTAATCAGGACACATTTCCCTTCCAGTACCCTGAGGAAACTTGGGGGAGCAGACACTGAACCGGTTACCAAACTCTCCACAAGACGTGGTAAGAGGGAGGACTGGGAAGTGGCAAGGAGGATAGTAACTCCACAAAGGGTAAGATGGGCTATTGGCACTTTTAAACCCTACAAATCTCCAGGTCCAGATGGGATCTATCCTGTGCTGCTGCGGCAGGGAATGGATATGCTGGTGCTGGTACTTACTAAATTATACAGGCTAAGCATTGCTCTAGGGCATGTGCCGGCAGCCTGGAAATCTAGTAAGGTGGTCTTTATACCTAAGCCCACCGGTAACCAATCGGAAGGGAAAGGATACAGACCTATCACACTCATGTCCTTTGTTCTCAAGGGACTTGAAAAACTGGTTGAGAGGCATATTAGGGGGGGTGCTTTGGCTATCAAACCACTGCATTGGAACCAGTATGCTTACCAACCGGGGAAATCTTGCGAGGGAGCTCTCCATCAAGTGGTTGGTAGGATTGAGCAAATGATCGCTAAGAAAGGTTGTGCCATAGGTGCCTTCCTCGACATTGAAGGGGCTTTCAATAACCCCTCAGTGGAGACGATGGTAAGTGGTGCAAGACGTCATGGAGTGGATGCGACCACGTGTGGTTGGATAAGTTCCATGTTAACAAACAGAAGCATTTCTGTAGAGGTGGCAGGGGAGGTCAGAAGGGCGGAGACAAGTCTGGGCTGTGCACAGGGGGGGGTTATCTCTCCTCTGTTGTGGTGCCTAGTGGTTGACAACCTTATTGAACTCCTGAATGAACAGGGGTACTTCTGTCTAGGATATGCGGACGACATAGTTGTCCTGATCCTGGGCAGATTCCCTGATACAGTCCTTGAGGTAATCAGAAATCCTCTACGACTGATTGAAGAGTGGTGTAAAAAGGAGAACCTTAGGGTAAATCCAAAAAAGACTGCTCTCATTAACTTCACCAGACAGCGAAAAGATCTGACGACCAGGATGCCCCGCTTGTTTGGTGAATACCTTGAGTTTGTGGGGGAGGTGAAGTACCTGGGAGTTACTCTGGACAGGAAACTCACCTGGAATCCACATCTTGAGAGGACAGTTAACAGGGCCAAAAGGGCACTGATGACTGTGAGAAGAATGGTGGGTAAGAAATGGGGACTGAAGCCATCAATGATGCACTGGATGTATCTGAGGGTGATAAGACCTATGATTACCTATGGAGCTCTGGTGTGGTGGACAAAGGCCAACCAGGCACAGACAAGAGCTAAACTGAGCTCTATCCAGAGATTGGCCTGTCTGTGCACACTGGGAGCGATGTCAACTACACCAGGTGCAGCAATGGAAGTAATGCTTAACCTCCCTCCCCTTGAGCTTGTCCTTAGGGGAGAGGCGAGGCTAGCGGCATGGAGATTGCGCAACTCGAGCAACTGGGCTAACCTCCCAGATGTCTCGGGACATATGAGTATCGAGTGCGTGGTCAAAGAACCCGTCTTGGAAATGGGCAGCGACCACATTACTCGAATGTTTGCACCTGACCAGGTCCACCAAACTGTGATGGAATGGTCAGGGACATTAACATCGGGAGCTCAGATCTGGTACACAGATGGCTCCAAGATGGACTTCGGCACTGGAGCGGGGGTGTATTGTAAAAACCCAAGGGTAGAACTAGTTTTTTCCTTGGGGAGGCATACCTCTGTCTTTCAGGCCGAAGTATATGCTATAAATGCCTGTCTGGGAGAGATAGCGAGAAGGGAAACACATGGGGCCCGGATTGCTATTTTCTCCGACAGTCAGGCAGCAATTAAGGCACTAAACGGACACGTGGTCACCTCGGCCATAGTCAGGGAGTGCCTAATTAACCTACAAGCTCTGGCAAGGCACAATCAAGTCAAGATTGGTTGGGTGCCAGGGCATAGGGGAATACTTGGAAATGAAGCCGCAGATGCGCTGGCCAGGGAGGGGTCCTCGACTCCCCTGATTGGACCGGAACCTGCGGTGGGTATTTCCAAATCCATGGTCAGGATGACAGTGCGAAGGTGGATGGCTGAAAGACACTGTGAGCACTGGATCAGGGCCGAAGGGATGAGGCACAGTAAGCTAACCCTTAGGAGACCTTCCTTGGGGCTGCAGAAGAGTCTCATCTATCTGTCTAGGCAGGAATTAAGGATAGCCACAGGACTACTCACGGGACACTGTGGACTAAGGAAACATTTGCATAAAATGGGTATCTACAAGGATGAACCAGTGTGCAGATTGTGCGGGCAGGAACAGGAGACTGCCACACACATTATTTACAGATGTGGAGTACTTGCTGAGAGGCGCTTCAACCTCTTTGGTGATGGAACGGCTTTGGTGGATGCTGAAGGTAAAACTCTAGTCAGGAAACTCCTAAACCTGGTAAGAGGGAAGGGGTTATTTGACTAGATCAGGGAGGTAAGTACAATATACCTTAAGGTAGCAGTGCTTCGGGCAGTTCAAACCCGCTCCCAAGTTAAAAAAAAAAAAAAAAAAAAAAGAAAGTCATTCAGAAATAACGTACTAAGAATATAATTGGAATCTAAAACTGACGATAGTGAGGGTGAAGAAAGTATCCTACACAAACTCCATGTAGTACTATTACATGCTAGACCTTTGTGTTAGGGCGAGGGTTACAGTTGAGGTAAGAAAGTCATTCAGAAATAACGTACTAAGAATATAATTGGAAACTAAAACTGACGATAGTGAGGGTGAAGAAAGTATCCTACACAAACTGCATGCAGTACTATTACATGCTAGACCCTTGTGTTAGGGCGGGGGTTACAGTTGAGGTAAAAAAGTCATTCAGAAATAACGTACTAAGAATATAATTGGAACCTAAAACTGACGATAGTGAGGGTGAAGAAAGTATCCTACACAAACTCCATGTAGTACTATTACATGCTAGACCCTTGTGTTAGGGCTAGGGTTACAGTTTAGGTAAGAGAGTCATTCAGAAATAACGTACTAAGAATATAATTGGAATCTAAAACTGACGATAGTGAGGGTGAAGAAAGTATCCTACACAAACTCCATGTAGTACTATTACATGCTTGACCCTTGTGTTAGGGCTAGGGTTACAGTTTAGGTGAGAGAGTCATTCAGAAATAACGTAATAAGAATATAATTGGAATCTAAAACTGACGATAGTGAGGGTGAAGAAAGTATCCTACACAAACTCCATGTAGTACTATTACATGCTAGATCTTTGTGTTAGGGCGAGGGTTACAGTTGAGGTAAGAAAGTCATTCAGAAATAACGTACTAAGAATATAATTGGAAACTAAAACTGACGATAGTGAGGGTGAAGAAAGTATCCTACACAAACTGCATGCAGTACTATTACATACTAGACCCTTGTGTTAGGGCGGGGGTTACAGTTGAGGTAAGAAAGTCATTCAGAAATAACGTACTAAGAATATAATTGTAAACTAAAACTGACGATAGTGAGGGTGAAGAAAGTATCCTACACAAACTGCATGCAATACTATTACATGCTAGACGCTTGTGTGAGGACGGGGGTTACAGTTGAGGTAAGAAAGTCATTCAGAAATAACGTACTAAGAATATAATTGGAATCTAAAACTGACGATAGTGAGGGTGAAGAAAGTATCCTACACAAACTGCATGCAGTACTATTAAATGCTAGACCCTTGTGTTAGGGCTAGGTTTACACTTTAGGTAAGAGAGTCATTCAGAAATAACGTACTAAGAATATAATTGGAATCTAAAACTGACGATAGTGAGGGTGAAGAAAGTATCCTACACCAACTCCATGTAGTACTATTACATGCTAGACCTTTGTGTTAGGGCTAGGGTTACAGTTGAGGTAAGAGAGTCATTCAGAAATAACGTACTATGAATATAATTGGAATCTAAAACTGACGATAGTGAGGGTGAAGATAGTATCCTACACAAACTGCATGCAGTACTATTACATGCTAGACCCTTGTGTTAGGGCTAGGGTTACAGTTTAGGTAAGAGAGTCATTCAGAAATAACGTACTAAGAATATAATTGGAATCTAAAACTGACGATAGTGAGGGTGAAGAAAGTATCCTACACAAACTGCATGCAGTACTATTACATGCTAGACCCTTGTGTTAGGGCTAGGGTTACAGTTTAGGTAAGAGAGTCATTCAGATATAACGTACTAAGAATATAATTGGAATCTAAAACTGACGATAGTGAGGGTGAAGAAAGTATCCTACACAAACTCCATGTAGTACTATTACATGCTAGACCTTTGTGTTAGGGCGAGGGTTACAGTTGAGGTAAGAAAGTCATTCAGAAATAACGTACTAAGAATATAATTGGAAACTAAAACTGACGATAGTGAGGGTGAAGAAAGTATCCTACACAAACTGCATGCAGTACTATTACATGCTAGACCCTTGTGTTAGGGCGGGGGTTACAGTTGAGGTAAAAAAGTCATTCAGAAATAACGTACTAAGAATATAATTGGAATCTAAAACTGACGATAGTGAGGGTGAAGAAAGTATCCTACACAAACTCCATGTAGTACTATTACATGCTAGACCCTTGTGTTAGGGCTAGGGTTACAGTTTAGGTAAGAGAGTCATTCAGAAATAACGTACTAAGAATATAATTGGAATCTAAAACTGACGATAGTGAGGGTGAAGAAAGTATCCTACACAAACTCCATGTAGTACTATTACATGCTTGACCCTTGTGTTAGGGCTAGGGTTACAGTTTAGGTAAGAGAGTCATTCAGAAATAACGTAATAAGAATATAATTGGAATCTAAATCTGACGATAGTGAGGGTGAAGAAAGTATCCTACACAAACTCCATGTAGTACTATTACATGCTAGATCTTTGTGTTAGGGCGAGGGTTACAGTTGAGGTAAGAAAGTCATTCAGAAATAACGTACTAAGAATATAATTGGAAACTAAAACTGACGATAGTGAGGGTGAAGAAAGTATCCTACACAAACTGCATGCAGTACTATTACATACTAGACCCTTGTGTTAGGGCGGGGGTTACAGTTGAGGTAAGAAAGTCATTCAGAAATAACGTACTAAGAATATAATTGGAAACTAAAACTGACGATAGTGAGGGTGAAGAAAGTATCCTACACAAACTGCATGCAGTACTATTACATGCTAGACGCTTGTGTGAGGACGGGGGTTACAGTTGAGGTAAGAAAGTCATTCAGAAATAACGTACTAAGAATATAATTGGAAACTAAAACGGACGATAGTGAGGGTGAAGAAAGTATCATACACAAACTGCATGCAGTACTATTACATGCTAGACCCTTGTGTTAGGGCTAGGTTTACACTTTAGGTAAGAGAGTCATTCAGAAATAACGTACTAAGAATATAATTGGAATCTAAAACTGACGATAGTGAGGGTGAAGAAAGTATCCTACACCAACTCCATGTAGTACTATTACATGCTAGACCTTTGTGTTAGGGCTAGGGTTACAGTTGAGGTAAGAGAGTCATTCAGAAATAACGTACTATGAATATAATTGGAATCTAAAACTGACGATAGTGAGGGTGAAGATAGTATCATACACAAACTGCATGCAGTACTATTACATGCTAGACCCTTGTGTTAGGGCTAGGGTTACAGTTTAGGTAAGAGAGTCATTCAGAAATAACGTACTAAGAATATAATTGGAATCTAAAACTGACGATAGTGAGGGTGAAGAAAGTATCCTACACAAACTCCATGTAGTACTATTACATGCTTGACCCTTGTGTTAGGGCTAGGGTTACAGTTTAGGTAAGAGAGTCATTCAGAAATAACGTAATAAGAATATAATTGGAATCTAAAACTGACGATAGTGAGGGTGAAGAAAGTATCCTACACAAACTCCATGTAGTACTATTACATGCTAGATCTTTGTGTTAGGGCGAGGGTTACAGTTGAGGTAAGAAAGTCATTCAGAAATAACGTACTAAGAATATAATTGGAAACTAAAACTGACGATAGTGAGGGTGAAGAAAGTATCCTACACAAACTGCATGCAGTACTATTACATGCTAGACGCTTGTGTGAGGACGGGGGTTACAGTTGAGGTAAGAAAGTCATTCAGTAATAACGTACTAAGAATATAATTGGAATCTAAAACTGACGATAGTGAGGGTGAAGAAAGTATCCTACACAAACTGCATGCAGTACTATTAAATGCTAGACCCTTGTGTTAGGGCTAGGTTTACACTTTAGGTAAGAGAGTCATTCAGAAATAACGTACTAAGAATATAATTGGAATCTAAAACTGACGATAGTGAGGGTGAAGAAAGTATCCTACACCAACTCCATGTAGTACTATTACATGCTAGACCTTTGTGTTAGGGCTAGGGTTACAGTTGAGGTAAGAGAGTCATTCAGAAATAACGTACTATGAATATAATTGGAATCTAAAACTGACGATAGTGAGGGTGAAGATAGTATCCTACACAAACTGCATGCAGTACTATTACATGCTAGACCCTTGTGTTAGGGCTAGGGTTACAGTTTAGGTAAGAGAGTCATTCAGAAATAACGTACTAAGAATATAATTGGAATCTAAAACTGACGATAGTGAGGGTGAAGAAAGTATCCTACACAAACTGCATGCAGTACTATTAAATGCTAGACCCTTGTGTTAGGGCTAGGGTTACACTTTAGGTAAGAAAGTCATTCAGAAATAACGTACTAAGAATATAATTGGAATCTAAAACTGACGATAGTGAGGGTGTAGAAAGTATCCTACACAAACTGCATGCAGTACTATTACATGCTAGACCCTTGTGTTAGGGCTAGGGTTACACTTTAGGTAAGAAAGTCATTCAGAAATAACGTACTAAGAATATAATTGGAATCTAAAACTGACGATAGTGAGGGTGAAGAAAGTATCCTACACAAACTCCATGTAGTACTATTACATGCTAGACCCTTGTGTTAGGGCTAGGGTTACAGTTTAGGTAAGAGAGTCATTCAGATATAACGTACTAAGAATATAATTGGAATCTAAAACTGACGATAGTGAGGGTGAAGAAAGTATCCTACACAAACTCCATGTAGTACTATTACATGCTAGACCTTTGTGTTAGGGCGAGGGTTACAGTTGAGGTAAGAAAGTCATTCAGAAATAACGTACTAAGAATATAATTGGAAACTAAAACTGACGATAGTGAGGGTGAAGAAAGTATCCTACACAAACTGCATGCAGTACTATTACATGCTAGACCCTTGTGTTAGGGCGGGGGTTACAGTTGAGGTAAAAAAGTCATTCAGAAATAACGTACTAAGAATATAATTGGAATCTAAAACTGACGATAGTGAGGGTGAAGAAAGTATCCTACACAAACTCCATGTAGTACTATTACATGCTAGACCCTTGTGTTAGGGCTAGGGTTACAGTTTAGGTAAGAGAGTCATTCAGAAATAACGTACTAAGAATATAATTGGAATCTAAAACTGACGATAGTGAGAGTGAAGAAAGTATCCTACACAAACTCCATGTAGTACTATTACATGCTTGACCCTTGTGTTAGGGCTAGGGTTACAGTTTAGGTAAGAGAGTCATTCAGAAATAACGTCATAAGAATATAATTGGAATCTAAATCTGACGATAGTGAGGGTGAAGAAAGTATCCTACACAAACTCCATGTAGTACTATTACATGCTAGATCTTTGTGTTAGGGCGAGGGTTACAGTTGAGGTAAGAAAGTCATTCAGAAATAACGTACTAAGAATATAATTGGAAACTAAAACTGACGATAGTGAGGGTGAAGAAAGTATCCTACACAAACTGCATGCAGTACTATTACATACTAGACCCTTGTGTTAGGGCGGGGGTTACAGTTGAGGTAAGAAAGTCATTCAGAAATAACGTACTAAGAATATAATTGGAAACTAAAACTGACGATAGTGAGGGTGAGGAAAGTATCCTACACAAACTGCATGCAGTACTATTACATGCTAGACGCTTGTGTGAGGACGGGGGTTACAGTTGAGGTAAGAAAGTCATTTAGAAATAACGTACTAAGAATATAATTGGAAACTAAAACGGACGATAGTGAGGGTGAAGAAAGTATCATACACAAACTGCATGCAGTACTATTACATGCTAGACCCTTGTGTTAGGGCTAGGTTTACACTTTAGGTAAGAGAGTCATTCAGAAATAACGTACTAAGAATATAATTGGAATCTAAAACTGACGATAGTGAGGGTGAAGAAAGTATCCTACACCAACTCCATGTAGTACTATTACATGCTAGACCTTTGTGTTAGGGCTAGGGTTACAGTTGAGGTAAGAGAGTAATTCAGAAATAACGTACTATGAATATAATTGGAATCTAAAACTGACGATAGTGAGGGTGAAGATAGTATCATACACAAACTGCATGCAGTACTATTACATGCTAGACCCTTGTGTTAGGGCTAGGGTTACAGTTTAGGTAAGAGAGTCATTCAGAAATAACGTACTAAGAATATAATTGGAATCTAAAACTGACGATAGTGAGGGTGAAGAAAGTATCCTACACAAACTGCATGCAGTACTACTAAATGCTAGACCCTTGTGTTAGGGCTAGGGTTACAGTTGAGGTAAGATAGTCATTCAGAAATAACGTACTAAGAATATAATTAGAATCTAAAACTGACAATAGTGAGGGTGAAGAAAGTATCCTACACAAAATGCATGCAGTACTATTACATGCTAGACCCTTGTGTTAGGGGTAGGGTTACAGTTGAGGTAAGAGAGTCATTCAGAAATAACGTACTAAGAATATAATTGGAATCTAAAACTGACGATAGTGAGGATGAAGAAAGTATCCTACACAAACTCCATGTAGTACTATTACATGCTTGACCCTTGTGTTAGGGCTAGGGTTACAGTTTAGGTAAGAGAGTCATTCAGAAATAACGTAATAAGAATATAATTGGAATCTAAAACTGACGATAGTGAAGGTGAAGAAAGTATCCTACACAAACTGCATGCAGTACTTTTACATGCTAGACCCTTGTGTTAGGGCGAGGGTTACAGTTTAGGTAAGAGAGTCATTCAGAAATAACGTAATAAGAATATAATTGGAAACTAAAACTGACGATAGTGAGGGTGAAGAAAGTATCCTACACAAACTGCATGCAGTACTATTACATGCTAGACCCTTGTGTTAGGGCTAGGGTTACAGTTTAGGTAAGAGAGTCATTCAGAAATAACGTACTAAGAATATAATTGGAATCTAAAACTGACGATAGTGAGGGTGATGAAAGTATCCTACACAAACTCCATGTAGTACTATTACATGCTAGACCTTTGTGTTAAAGCGAGGGTTACAGTTGAGGTAAGAAAGTCATTCAGAAATAACGTACTAAGAATATAATTGGAAACTAAAACTGACGATAGTGAGGGTGAAGAAAGTATCCTACACAAACTGCATGCAGTACTATTACATGCTAGACCCTTGTGTTAGGGCGGGGGTTACAGTTGAGGTAAGAAAGTCATTCAGAAATAACGTACTAAGAATATAATTGGAAACTAAAACTGACGATAGTGAGGGTGAAGAAAGTATCCTACACAAACTGCATGCAGTACTATTACATGCTAGACCCTTGTGTTAGGGCGGGGGTTACAGTTGAGGTAAAAAAGTCATTCAGAAATAACGTACTAAGAATGTAATTGGAATCTAAAACTGACGATAGTGAGGGTGAAGAAAGTATCCTACACAAACTCCATGTAGTACTATTACATGCTAGACCCTTGTGTTAGGGCTAGGGTTACAGTTTAGGTAAGAGAGTCATTCAGAAATAACGTACTAAGAATATAATTGGAATCTAAAACTGACGATAGTGAGGGTGAAGAAAGTATCCTACACAAACTCCATGTAGTACTATTACATGCTTGACCCTTGTGTTAGGGCTAGGGTTACAGTTTAGGTAAGAGAGTCATTCAGAAATAACGTAATAAGAATATAATTGGAATCTAAAACTGACGATAGTGAGGGTGAAGAAAGTATCCTACACAAACTCCATGTAGTACTATTACATGCTAGATCTTTGTGTTAGGGCGAGGGTTACAGTTGAGGTAAGAAAGTCATTCAGAAATAACGTACTAAGAATATAATTGGAAACTAAAACTGACGATAGTGAGGGTGAAGAAAGTATCCTACACAAACTGCATGCAGTACTATTACATACTAGACCCTTGTGTTAGGGCGGGGGTTACAGTTGAGGTAAGAAAGTCATTCAGAAATAACGTACTAAGAATATAATTGTAAACTAAAACTGACGATAGTGAGGGTGAAGAAAGTATCCTACACAAACTGCATGCAGTACTATTACATGCTAGACGCTTGTGTGAGGACGGGGGTTACAGTTGAGGTAAGAAAGTCATTCAGAAATAACGTACTAAGAATATAATTGGAATCTAAAACTGACGATAGTGAGGGTGAAGAAAGTATCCTACACAAACTGCATGCAGTACTATTAAATGCTAGACCCTTGTGTTAGGGCTAGGTTTACACTTTAGGTAAGAGAGTCATTCAGAAATAACGTACTAAGAATATAATTGGAATCTAAAACTGACGATAGTGAGGGTGAAGAAAGTATCCTACACCAACTCCATGTAGTACTATTACATGCTAGACCTTTGTGTTAGGGCTAGGGTTACAGTTGAGGTAAGAGAGTCATTCAGAAATAACGTACTATGAATATAATTGGAATCTAAAACTGACGATAGTGAGGGTGAAGATAGTATCCTACACAAACTGCATGCAGTACTATTACATGCTAGACCCTTGTGTTAGGGCTAGGGTTACAGTTTAGGTAAGAGAGTCATTCAGAAATAACGTACTAAGAATATAATTGGAATCTAAAACTGACGATAGTGAGGGTGAAGAAAGTATCCTACACAAACTGCATGCAGTACTATTAAATGCTAGACCCTTGTGTTAGGGCTAGGGTTACACTTTAGGTAAGAAAGTCATTCAGAAATAACGTACTAAGAATATAATTGGAATCTAAAACTGACGATAGTGAGGGTGTAGAAAGTATCCTACACAAACTGCATGCAGTACTATTACATGCTAGACCCTTGTGTTAGGGCTAGGGTTACACTTTAGGTAAGAAAGTCATTCAGAAATAACGTACTAAGAATATAATTGGAATCTAAAACTGACGATAGTGAGGGTGAAGAAAGTATCCTACACAAACTCCATGTAGTACTATTACATGCTAGACCCTTGTGTTAGGGCTAGGGTTACAGTTTAGGTAAGAGAGTCATTCAGATATAACGTACTAAGAATATAATTGGAATCTAAAACTGACGATAGTGAGGGTGAAGAAAGTATCCTACACAAACTCCATGTAGTACTATTACATGCTAGACCTTTGTGTTAGGGCGAGGGTTACAGTTGAGGTAAAACAGTCATTCAGAAATAACGTACTAAGAATATAATTGGAAACTAAAACTGACGATAGTGAGGGTGAAGAAAGTATCCTACACAAACTGCATGCAGTACTATTACATGCTAGACCCTTGTGTTAGGGCGGGGGTTACAGTTGAGGTAAAAAAGTCATTCAGAAATAACGTACTAAGAATATAATTGGAATCTAAAACTGACGATAGTGAGGGTGAAGAAAGTATCCTACACAAACTCCATGTAGTACTATTACATGCTAGACCCTTGTGTTAGGGCTAGGGTTACAGTTTAGGTAAGAGAGTCATTCAGAAATAACGTACTAAGAATATAATTGGAATCTAAAACTGACGATAGTGAGAGTGAAGAAAGTATCCTACACAAACTCCATGTAGTACTATTACATGCTTGACCCTTGTGTTAGGGCTAGGGTTACAGTTTAGGTAAGAGAGTCATTCAGAAATAACGTAATAAGAATATAATTGGAATCTAAATCTGACGATAGTGAGGGTGAAGAAAGTATCCTACACAAACTCCATGTAGTACTATTACATGCTAGATCTTTGTGTTAGGGCGAGGGTTACAGTTGAGGTAAGAAAGTCATTCAGAAATAACGTACTAAGAATATAATTGGAAACTAAAACTGACGATAGTGAGGGTGAAGAAAGTATCCTACACAAACTGCATGCAGTACTATTACATACTAGACCCTTGTGTTAGGGCGGGGGTTACAGTTGAGGTAAGAAAGTCATTCAGAAATAACGTACTAAGAATATAATTGGAAACTAAAACTGACGATAGTGAGGGTGAAGAAAGTATCCTACACAAACTGCATGCAGTACTATTACATGCTAGACGCTTGTGTGAGGACGGGGGTTACAGTTGAGGTAAGAGAGTCATTCAGAAATAACGTACTAAGAATATAATTGGAATCTAAAACTGACGATAGTGAGAGTGAAGAAAGTATCCTACACAAACTCCATGTAGTACTATTACATGCTTGACCCTTGTGTTAGGGCTAGGGTTACAGTTTAGGTAAGAGAGTCATTCAGAAATAACGTAATAAGAATATAATTGGAATCTAAATCTGACGATAGTGAGGGTGAAGAAAGTATCCTACACAAACTCCATGTAGTACTATTACATGCTAGATCTTTGTGTTAGGGCGAGTGTTACAGTTGAGGTAAGAAAGTCATTCAGAAATAACGTACTAAGAATATAATTGGAAACTAAAACTGACGATAGTGAGGGTGAAGAAAGTATCCTACACAAACTGCATGCAGTACTATTACATACTAGACCCTTGTGTTAGGGCGGGGGTTACAGTTGAGGTAAGAAAGTCATTCAGAAATAACGTACTAAGAATATAATTGGAAACTAAAACTGACGATAGTGAGGGTGAAGAAAGTATCCTACACAAACTGCATGCAGTACTATTACATGCTAGACGCTTGTGTGAGGACGGGGGTTACAGTTGAGGTAAGAAAGTCATTCAGAAATAACGTACTAAGAATATAATTGGAAACTAAAACGGACGATAGTGAGGGTGAAGAAAGTATCATACACAAACTGCATGCAGTACTATTACATGCTAGACCCTTCTGTTAGGGCTAGGTTTACACTTTAGGTAAGAGAGTCATTCAGAAATAACGTACTAAGAATATAATTGGAATCTAAAACTGACGATAGTGAGGGTGAAGAAAGTATCCTACACCAACTCCATGTAGTACTATTACATGCTAGACCTTTGTGTTAGGGCTAGGGTTACAGTTGAGGTAAGAGAGTCATTCAGAAATAACGTACTATGAATATAATTGGAATCTAAAACTGACGATAGTGAGGGTGAAGATAGTATCATACACAAACTGCATGCAGTACTATTACATGCTAGACCCTTGTGTTAGGGCTAGGGTTACAGTTTAGGTAAGAGAGTCATTCAGAAATAACGTACTAAGAATATAATTGGAATCTAAAACTGACGATAGTGAGGGTGAAGAAAGTATCCTACACAAACTGCATGCAGTACTATTAAATGCTAGACCCTTGTGTTAGGGCTAGGGTTACAGTTGAGGTAAGATAGTCATTCAGAAATAACGTACTAAGAATATAATTAGAATCTAAAACTGACAATAGTGAGGGTGAAGAAAGTATCCTACACAAAATGCATGCAGTACTATTACATGCTAGACCCTTGTGTTAGGGGTAGGGTTACAGTTGAGGTAAGAGAGTCATTCAGAAATAACGTACTAAGAATATAATTGGAATCTAAAACTGACGATAGTGAGGATGAAGAAAGTATCCTACACAAACTCCATGTAGTACTATTACATGCTTGACCCTTGTGTTAGGGCTAGGGTTACAGTTTAGGTAAGAGAGTCATTCAGAAATAACGTAATAAGAATATAATTGGAATCTAAAACTGACGATAGTGAGGGTGAAGAAAGTATCCTACACAAACTGCATGCAGTACTATTACATGCTAGACCCTTGTGTTAGGGCGGGGGTTACAGTTGAGGTAAGAAAGTCATTCAGAAATAACGTACTAAGAATATAATTGGAAACTAAAACTGACGATAGTGAGGGTGAAGAAAGTATCCTACACAAACTGCATGCAGTACTATTACATGCTAGACCCTTGTGTTAGGGCGGGGGTTACAGTTGAGGTAAAAAAGTCATTCAGAAATAACGTACTAAGAATGTAATTGGAATCTAAAACTGACGATAGTGAGGGTGAAGAAAGTATCCTACACAAACTCCATGTAGTACTATTACATGCTAGACCCTTGTGTTAGGGCTAGGGTTACAGTTTAGGTAAGAGAGTCATTCAGAAATAACGTACTAAGAATATAATTGGAATCTAAAACTGACGATAGTGAGGGTGAAGAAAGTATCCTACACAAACTCCATGTAGTACTATTACATGCTTGACCCTTGTGTTAGGGCTAGGGTTACAGTTTAGGTAAGAGAGTCATTCAGAAATAACGTAATAAGAATATAATTGGAATCTAAAACTGACGATAGTGAGGGTGAAGAAAGTATCCTACACAAACTCCATGTAGTACTATTACATGCTAGATCTTTGTGTTAGGGCGAGGGTTACAGTTGAGGTAAGAAAGTCATTCAGAAATAACGTACTAAGAATATAATTGGAAACTAAAACTGACGATAGTGAGGGTGAAGAAAGTATCCTACACAAACTGCATGCAGTACTATTACATACTAGACCCTTGTGTTAGGGCGGGGGTTACAGTTGAGGTAAGAAAGTCATTCAGAAATAACGTACTAAGAATATAATTGTAAACTAAAACTGACGATAGTGAGGGTGAAGAAAGTATCCTACACAAACTGCATGCAGTACTATTACATGCTAGACGCTTGTGTGAGGACGGGGGTTACAGTTGAGGTAAGAAAGTCATTCAGAAATAACGTACTAAGAATATAATTGGAATCTAAAACTGACGATAGTGAGGGTGAAGAAAGTATCCTACACAAACTGCATGCAGTACTATTAAATGCTAGACCCTTGTGTTAGGGCTAGGTTTACACTTTAGGTAAGAGAGTCATTCAGAAATAACGTACTAAGAATATAATTGGAATCTAAAACTGACGATAGTGAGGGTGAAGAAAGTATCCTACACCAACTCCATGTAGTACTATTACATGCTAGACCTTTGTGTTAGGGCTAGGGTTACAGTTGAGGTAAGAGAGTCATTCAGAAATAACGTACTATGAATATAATTGGAATCTAAAACTGACGATAGTGAGGGTGAAGATAGTATCCTACACAAACTGCATGCAGTACTATTACATGCTAGACCCTTGTGTTAGGGCTAGGGTTACAGTTTAGGTAAGAGAGTCATTCAGAAATAACGTACTAAGAATATAATTGGAATCTAAAACTGACGATAGTGAGGGTGAAGAAAGTATCCTACACAAACTGCATGCAGTACTATTAAATGCTAGACCCTTGTGTTAGGGCTAGGGTTACACTTTAGGTAAGAAAGTCATTCAGAAATAACGTACTAAGAATATAATTGGAATCTAAAACTGACGATAGTGAGGGTGTAGAAAGTATCCTACACAAACTGCATGCAGTACTATTACATGCTAGACCCTTGTGTTAGGGCTAGGGTTACACTTTAGGTAAGAAAGTCATTCAGAAATAACGTACTAAGAATATAATTGGAATCTAAAACTGACGATAGTGAGGGTGAAGAAAGTATCCTACACAAACTCCATGTAGTACTATTACATGCTAGACCCTTGTGTTAGGGCTAGGGTTACAGTTTAGGTAAGAGAGTCATTCAGATATAACGTACTAAGAATATAATTGGAATCTAAAACTGACGATAGTGAGGGTGAAGAAAGTATCCTACACAAACTCCATGTAGTACTATTACATGCTAGACCTTTGTGTTAGGGCGAGGGTTACAGTTGAGGTAAAACAGTCATTCAGAAATAACGTACTAAGAATATAATTGGAAACTAAAACTGACGATAGTGAGGGTGAAGAAAGTATCCTACACAAACTGCATGCAGTACTATTACATGCTAGACCCTTGTGTTAGGGCGGGGGTTACAGTTGAGGTAAAAAAGTCATTCAGAAATAACGTACTAAGAATATAATTGGAATCTAAAACTGACGATAGTGAGGGTGAAGAAAGTATCCTACACAAACTCCATGTAGTACTATTACATGCTAGACCCTTGTGTTAGGGCTAGGGTTACAGTTTAGGTAAGAGAGTCATTCAGAAATAACGTACTAAGAATATAATTGGAATCTAAAACTGACGATAGTGAGAGTGAAGAAAGTATCCTACACAAACTCCATGTAGTACTATTACATGCTTGACCCTTGTGTTAGGGCTAGGGTTACAGTTTAGGTAAGAGAGTCATTCAGAAATAACGTAATAAGAATATAATTGGAATCTAAATCTGACGATAGTGAGGGTGAAGAAAGTATCCTACACAAACTCCATGTAGTACTATTACATGCTAGATCTTTGTGTTAGGGCGAGGGTTACAGTTGAGGTAAGAAAGTCATTCAGAAATAACGTACTAAGAATATAATTGGAAACTAAAACTGACGATAGTGAGGGTGAAGAAAGTATCCTACACAAACTGCATGCAGTACTATTACATACTAGACCCTTGTGTTAGGGCGGGGGTTACAGTTGAGGTAAGAAAGTCATTCAGAAATAACGTACTAAGAATATAATTGGAAACTAAAACTGACGATAGTGAGGGTGAAGAAAGTATCCTACACAAACTGCATGCAGTACTATTACATGCTAGACGCTTGTGTGAGGACGGGGGTTACAGTTGAGGTAAGAGAGTCATTCAGAAATAACGTACTAAGAATATAATTGGAATCTAAAACTGACGATAGTGAGAGTGAAGAAAGTATCCTACACAAACTCCATGTAGTACTATTACATGCTTGACCCTTGTGTTAGGGCTAGGGTTACAGTTTAGGTAAGAGAGTCATTCAGAAATAACGTAATAAGAATATAATTGGAATCTAAATCTGACGATAGTGAGGGTGAAGAAAGTATCCTACACAAACTCCATGTAGTACTATTACATGCTAGATCTTTGTGTTAGGGCGAGTGTTACAGTTGAGGTAAGAAAGTCATTCAGAAATAACGTACTAAGAATATAATTGGAAACTAAAACTGACGATAGTGAGGGTGAAGAAAGTATCCTACACAAACTGCATGCAGTACTATTACATACTAGACCCTTGTGTTAGGGCGGGGGTTACAGTTGAGGTAAGAAAGTCATTCAGAAATAACGTACTAAGAATATAATTGGAAACTAAAACTGACGATAGTGAGGGTGAAGAAAGTATCCTACACAAACTGCATGCAGTACTATTACATGCTAGACGCTTGTGTGAGGACGGGGGTTACAGTTGAGGTAAGAAAGTCATTCAGAAATAACGTACTAAGAATATAATTGGAAACTAAAACGGACGATAGTGAGGGTGAAGAAAGTATCATACACAAACTGCATGCAGTACTATTACATGCTAGACCCTTCTGTTAGGGCTAGGTTTACACTTTAGGTAAGAGAGTCATTCAGAAATAACGTACTAAGAATATAATTGGAATCTAAAACTGACGATAGTGAGGGTGAAGAAAGTATCCTACACCAACTCCATGTAGTACTATTACATGCTAGACCTTTGTGTTAGGGCTAGGGTTACAGTTGAGGTAAGAGAGTCATTCAGAAATAACGTACTATGAATATAATTGGAATCTAAAACTGACGATAGTGAGGGTGAAGATAGTATCATACACAAACTGCATGCAGTACTATTACATGCTAGACCCTTGTGTTAGGGCTAGGGTTACAGTTTAGGTAAGAGAGTCATTCAGAAATAACGTACTAAGAATATAATTGGAATCTAAAACTGACGATAGTGAGGGTGAAGAAAGTATCCTACACAAACTGCATGCAGTACTATTAAATGCTAGACCCTTGTGTTAGGGCTAGGGTTACAGTTGAGGTAAGATAGTCATTCAGAAATAACGTACTAAGAATATAATTAGAATCTAAAACTGACAATAGTGAGGGTGAAGAAAGTATCCTACACAAAATGCATGCAGTACTATTACATGCTAGACCCTTGTGTTAGGGGTAGGGTTACAGTTGAGGTAAGAGAGTCATTCAGAAATAACGTACTAAGAATATAATTGGAATCTAAAACTGACGATAGTGAGGATGAAGAAAGTATCCTACACAAACTCCATGTAGTACTATTACATGCTTGACCCTTGTGTTAGGGCTAGGGTTACAGTTTAGGTAAGAGAGTCATTCAGAAATAACGTAATAAGAATATAATTGGAATCTAAAACTGACGATAGTGAAGGTGAAGAAAGTATCCTACACAAACTGCATGCAGTACTTTTACATGCTAGACCCTTGTGTTAGGGCGAGGGTTACAGTTTAGGTAAGAGAGTCATTCAGAAATAACGTAATAAGAATATAATTGGAAACTAAAACTGACGATAGTGAGGGTGAAGAAAGTATCCTACACAAACTGCATGCAGTACTATTACATGCTAGACCCTTGTGTTAGGGCTAGGGTTACAGTTGAGGTAAGAAAGTCATTCAGAAATAACGTACAAAGAATATAATTGGAAACTAAAACTGACGATAGAGAGGGTGAAGAAAGTATCCTACACAAACTGCATGCAGTACTATTACATGCTAGACCCTTGTGTTAGGGCTAGGGTTACAGTTTAGGTAAGAGAGTCATTCAGAAATAACGTACTAAGAATATAATTGGAATCTAAAACTGACGATAGTGAGGGTGATGAAAGTATCCTACACAAGCTCCATGTAGTACTATTACATGCTAGACCTTTGTGTTAGGGCGAGGGTTACAGTTGAGGTAAGAAAGTCATTCAGAAATAACGTACTAAGAATATAATTGGAAACTAAAACTGACGATAGTGAGGGTGAAGAAAGTATCCTACACAAACTGCATGCAGTACTATTACATGCTAGACCCTTGTGTTAGGGCGGGGGTTACAGTTGAGGTAAGAAAGTCATTCAGAAATAACGTACTAAGAATATAATTGGAAACTAAAACTGACGATAGTGAGGGTGAAGAAAGTATCATACACAAACTGCATGCAGTACTATTACATGCTAGACGCTTGTGTGAGGCCGGGGGTTACAGTTGAGGTAAGAAAGTCATTCAGAAATAACGTACTAAGAATATAATTGGAAACTAAAACGGACGATAGTGAGGGTGAAGAAAGTATCATACACAAATTGCATGCAGTACTATTACATGCTAGACCCTTGTGTTAGGGCGAGGGTTACAGTTTAGGTAAGAAAGTCATTCAGAAATAACGTACTAAGAATATAATTGGAATCTAAAACTTACGATAGTGAGGGTGAAGAAAGTATCCTACACAAACTGCATGCAGTACTATTACATGCTAGACCCTTGTGTTAGGGCTAGGGTTACACTTTAGGTAAGAATGTCATTCAGAAATAACGTACTAAGAATATAATTGGAAACTAAAACTGACGATATTGAGAGAGAAGAAAGTATCCTACACAAACTGCATGCAGTACTATTACATGCTAGACCCTTGTGTTAGGGCTAGGGTTACAGTTGAGGTAAGAAAGTCATTCAGAAATAACGTACTAGGAATATAATTGGAAACTAAAACTGACGATAGTGAGGGTGAAGAAAGTATCATACACAAACTGCATGCAGTACTATTACAAGCTAGACCCTTGTGTTAGGGCTAGGGTTACACTTTAGGTAAGAAAGTCATTCAGAAATAACGTACTAAGAATATAATTGGAATCTAAAACTGACGATAGTGAGGGTGAAGAAAGTATCCTACACAAACTCCATGTAGTACTATTACATGCTAGACCCTTGTGTTAGGGCTAGGGTTACAGTTTAGGTAAGAGAGTCATTCAGAAATAACGTACTAAGAATATAATTGGAATCTAAAATTGACGATAGTGAGGGTGAAGAAAGTATCCTACACAAATTCCATGTAGTACTATTACATGCTAGACTTTTGTGTTAGGGCGAGGGTTACAGTTGAGGTAAGATAGTCATTCAGAAATAACGTACTAAGAATATAATTGGAAACTAAAACTGACGATAGTGAGGGTGAAGAAAGTATCCTACACAAACTGCATGCAGTACTATTACATGCTAGACCCTTGTGTTAGGGCGGGGGTTACAGTTGAGGTAAAAAAGTCATTCAGAAATAACGTACTAAGAATATAATTGGAATCTAAAACTGACGATAGTGAGGGTGAAGAAAGTATCCTACACAAACTGCATGCAGTACTATTACATGCTAGACCCTTGTGTTAGGGCTAGGGTTACAGTTGAGGTAAGAGAGTCATTCAGAAATAACGTAGGTACTATGAATATAATTGGAATCTAAAACTGACGATAGTGAGGGTGAAGAAAGTATCCTACACAAACTGCATGCAGTACTATTACATGGTAGACCCTTGTGTTATTGCTAGGGTTACAGTTTAGGTAAGAGAGTCATTCAGAAATAACGTACTAAGAATAAAATTAGAATCTAAAACTGACGATAGTGAGGGTGAAGAAAGTATCCTACACAAACTGCATGCAGTACTATTACATGCTAGACCCTTGTGTTAGGGCTAGGGTTACACTTTAGGTAAGAGAGTCATTCAGAAATAACGTACTAAGAATTAAATTGGAATCTAAAACTGACGATAGTGAGGGTGAAGAAAGTATCCTACACAAACTGCATGCAGTACTATTACATGCTAGACCCTTGTGTTAGGGCTAGTGTTACAATTTAGGTAAGAAAGTCATTCAGAAATAACGTACTAAGAATATAATTGGAATCTAAAACTGACGATAGTGAGGGTGTAGAAAGTATCCTACACAAACTGCATGCAGTACTATTACATGCTAGACCCTTGTGTTAGGGCTAGGGTTACACTTTAGGTAAGAAAGTCATTCAGAAATAACGTACTAAGAATATAATTGGAATCTAAAACTGACGATAGTGAGGGTGAAGAAAGTATCCTACACAAACTCCATGTAGTACTATTACATGCTAGACCCTTGTGTTAGGGCTAGGGTTACAGTTTAGGTAAGAGAGTCATTCAGAAATAACGTACTAAGAATATAATTGGAATCTAAAACTGACGATAGTGAGGGTGAAGAAAGTATCCTACACAAACTCCATGTAGTACTATTACATGCTAGACTTTTGTGTTAGGGCGAGGGTTACAGTTGAGGTAAGATAGTCATTCAGAAATAACGTACTAAGAATATAATTGGAAACTAAAACTGACGATAGTGAGGGTGAAGAAAGTATCCTACACAAACTGCATGCAGTACTATTACATGCTAGACCCTTGTGTTAGGGCGGGGGTTACAGTTGAGGTAAAAAAGTCATTCAGAAATAACGTACTAAGAATATAATTGGAATCTAAAACTGACGATAGTGAGGGTGAAGAAAGTATCCTACACAAACTCCATGTAGTACTATTACATGCTAGACCCTTGTGTTAGGGCTAGGGTTACAGTTTAGGTAAGAGAGTCATTCAGAAATAACGTACTAAGAATATAATTGGAATCTAAAACTGACGATAGTGAGGGTGAAGAAAGTATCCTACACAAACTCCATGTAGTACTATTACATGCTTGACCCTTGTGTTAGGGCTAGGGTTACAGTTTAGGTAAGAGAGTCATTCAGAAATAACGTAATAAGAATATAATTGGAATCTAAAACTGACGATAGTGAGGGTGAAGAAAGTATCCTACACAAACTCCATGTAGTACTATTACATGCTAGATCTTTGTGTTAGGGCGAGGGTTACAGTTGAGGTAAGAACGTCATTCAGAAATAACGTACTAAGAATATAATTGGAAACTAAAACTGACGATAGTGAGGGTGAAGAAAGTATCCTACACAAACTGCATGCAGTACTATTACATACTAGACCCTTGTGTTAGGGCGGGGGTTACAGTTGAGGTAAGAAAGTCATTCAGAAATAACGTACTAAGAATATAATTGGAAACTAAAACTGACGATAGTGAGGGTGAAGAAAGTATCCTACACAAACTGCATGCAGTACTATTACATGCTAGACGCTTGTGTGAGGACGGGGGTTACAGTTGAGGTAAGAAAGTCATTCAGAAATAACGTACTAAGAATATAATTGGAAACTAAAACGGACGATAGTGAGGGTGAAGAAAGTATCATACACAAACTGCATGCAGTACTATTACGAGCTAGACCCTTGTGTTAGGGCTAGGTTTACACTTTAGGTAAGAGAGTCATTCAGAAATAACGTACTAAGAATATAATTGGAATCTAAAACTGACGATAGTGAGGGTGAAGAAAGTATCCTACACCAACTCCATGTAGTACTATTACATGCTAGACCTTTGTGTTAGGGCGAGGGTTACAGTTGAGGTAAGAAAGTCATTCAGAAATAACGTACTAAGAATATAATTGGAAACTAAAACTGACGATAGTGAGGGTGAAGAAAGTATCCTACACAAACTGCATGCAGTACTATTACATGCTAGACCCTTGTGTTAGGGCGGGGGTTACAGTTGAGGTAAGAAAGTCATTCAGAAATAACGTACTAAGAATATAATTCGAAACTAAAACTGACGATAGTGAGGGTGAAGAAAGTATCCTACACAAACTGCATGCAGTACTATTACATGCTAGACGCTTGTGTGAGGCCGGGGGTTACAGTTGAGGTAAGAAAGTCATTCAGAAATAACGTACTAAGAATATAATTGGAAACTAAAACGGACGATAGTGAGGGTGAAGAAAGTATCATACACAAATTGCATGCAGTACTATTACATGCTAGACCCTTGTGTTAGGGCGAGGGTTACAGTTTAGGTAAGAAAGTCATTCAGAAATAACGTACTAAGAATATAATTGGAAACTAAAACTGACGATAGTGAGGGAGAAGAAAGTATCATACACAAACTGCATGCAGTACTATTACATGCTAGACCCTTGTGTTAGGGCGAGGGTTAGAGTTTAGGTAAGAAAGTCATTCAGAAATAACGTACTAAGAATATAATTGGAAACTAAAACTGACGATATTGAGAGAGAAAAAAGTATCCTACACAAACTGCATGCAGTACTATTACATGCTAGACCCTTGTGTTAGGGCTAGGGTTACAGTTAAGGTAAGAAAGTCATTCAGAAATAACGTACTAAGAATATAATTGGAAACTAAAACTGACGATAGTGAGGGTGAAGAAAGTATCATACACAAACTGCATGCAGTACTATTACATGCTAGATCCTTGTGTTAGGGCGAGGGTTACAGTTTAGGTAAGAAAGTCATTCAGAAATAACGTACTAAGAATATAATTGGAAACTAAAACTGACGATAGTGAGGGGAAGAAAATATCCTACACAAACTGCATGCAGTACTATTACATGCTAGTCCCTTGTGTTAGGGCTAGGGTTACAGTTGAGGTAAGAGAGTCATTCAGAAATAACGTACTAAGAATATAATTGGAAACTAAAACTGACGATAGTGAGGGTGAAGAAAGTATCCTACACAAACTGCATGCAGTACTATTACAAGCTAGACCCTTGTGTTAGGGCTAGGGTTACAGTTGAGGTAAGAGAGTCATTCAGAAATAACGTACTAAGAATATAATTGGAATCTAAAACTGACGATAGTGAGGGTGAAGAAAGTATCCTACACAAACTGCATGCAGTACTATTACATGCTAGACCCTTGTGTTAGGGCTAGGGTTACAGTTTAGGTAAGAGAGTCATTCAGAAATAACGTACTAAGAATAAAATTAGAATCTAAAACTGACGATAGTGAGGGTGAAGAAAGTATCCTACACAAACTGCATGCAGTACTATTACATGCTAGACCCTTGTGTTAGGGCTAGGGTTACACTTTAGGTAAGAAAGTCATTCAGAAATAACGTACTAAGAATTAAATTGGAATCTAAAACTGACGATAGTGAGGGTGAAGAAAGTATCCTACACAAACTGCATGCAGTACTATTACATGCTAGACCCTTGTGTTAGGGCTAGGGTTACACTTTAGGTAAGAATGTCATTCAGAAATAACGTACTAAGAATATAATTGGAATCTAAAACTGACGATAGTGAGGGTGTAGAAAGTATCCTACACAAACTGCATGCAGTACTATTACATGCTAGACCCTTGTGTTAGGGCTAGGGTTACACTTTAGGTAAGAAAGTCATTCAGAAATAACGTACTAAGAATATAATTGGAATCTAAAACTGACGATAGTGAGGGTGAAGAAAGTATCCTACACAAACTCCATGTAGTACTATTACATGCTAGACCCTTGTGTTAGGGCTAGGGTTACAGTTTAGGTAAGAGAGTCATTCAGAAATAACGTACTAATAATATAATTGGAATCTAAAACTGACGATAGTGAGGGTGAAGAAAGTATCCTACACAAACTGCATGCAGTACTATTAAATGCTAGACCCTTGTGTTAGGGCTAGGGTTACACTTTAGGTAAGAAAGTCATTCAGAAATAACGTACTAAGAATATAATTGGAATCTAAAACTGACGATAGTGAGGGTGTAGAAAGTATCCTACACAAACTGCATGCAGTACTATTACATGCTAGACCCTTGTGTTAGGGCTAGGGTTACACTTTAGGTAAGAAAGTCATTCAGAAATAACGTACTAAGAATATAATTGGAATCTAAAACTGACGATAGTGAGGGTGAAGAAAGTATCCTACACAAACTCCATGTAGTACTATTACATGCTAGACCCTTGTGTTAGGGCTAAAGTTACAGTTTAGGTAAGAGAGTCATTCAGAAATAACGTACTAAGAATATAATTGGAATCTAAAACTGACGATAGTGAGGGTGAAGAAAGTATCCTACACAAACTCCATGTAGTACTATTACATGCTAGACCTTTGTGTTAGGGCGAGGGTTACAGTTGAGGTAAGAAAGTCATTCAGAAATAACGTACTAAGAATATAATTGGAAACTAAAACTGACGATAGTGAGGGTGAAGAAAGTATCCTACACAAACTGCATGCAGTACTATTACATGCTAGACCCTTGTGTTAGGGCGGGGGTTACAGTTGAGGTAAAAAAGTCATTCAGAAATAACGTACTAAGAATATAATTGGAATCTAAAACTGACGATAGTGAGGGTGAAGAAAGTATCCTACACAAACTCCATGTAGTACTATTACATGCTAGACCCTTGTGTTAGGGCGAGGGTTACAGTTGAGGTAAGAAAGTCATTCAGAAATAACGTACTAAGAATATAATTGGAAACTAAAACTGACGATAGTGAGGGTGAAGAAAATATCCTACACAAACTGCATGCAGTACTATTACATACTAGACCCTTGTGTTAGGGCGGGGGTTACAGTTGAGGTAAGAAAGTCATTCAGAAATAACGTACTAAGAATATAATTGGAAACTAAAACTGACGATAGTGAGGGTGAAGAAAGTATCCTACACAAACTCCATGTAGTACTATTACATGCTAGATCTTTGTGTTAGGGCGAGGGTTACAGTTGAGGTAAGAAAGTCATTCAGAAATAACGTACTAAGAATATAATTTGAAACTAAAACGGACGATAGTGAGGGTGAAGAAAGTATCATACACAAACTGCATGCAGTACTATTACATGCTAGACCCTTGTGTTAGGGCTAGGTTTACACTTTAGGTAAGAGAGTCATTCAGAAATATCGTACTAAGAATATAATTGGAATCTAAAACTGACGATAGTGAGGGTGAAGAAAGTATCCACACCAACTCCATGTAGTACTATTACATGCTAGACCTTTGTGTTAGGGCTAGGGTTACAGTTGATGTAAGAGAGTCATTCAGAAATAACGTACTATGAATATAATTGGAATCTAAAACTGACGATAGTGAGGGTGAAGATAGTATCCTACACAAACTGCATGCAGTACTATTACATGCTAGACCCTTGTGTTAGGGCTAGGATTACAGTTTAGGTAAGAGAGTCATTCAGAAATAACGTACTAAGAATATAATTGGAATCTAAAACTGACGATAGTGAGGGTGAAGAAAGTATCCTACACAAACTGCATGCAGTACTATTAAATGCTAGACCCTTGTGTTAGGGCTAGGGTTACAGTTGAGGTAAGATAGTCATTCAGAAATAACGTACTAAGAATACAATTAGAATCTAAAACTGACGATAGTGAGGGTGAAGAAAGTATCCTACACAAAATGCATGCAGTACTATTACATGCTAGACCCTTGTGTTAGGGGTAGGGTTACAGTTGAGGTAAGAGAGTCATTCAGAAATAACGTACTAAGAATATAATTGGAATCTAAAACTGACGATAGTGAGGATGAAGAAAGTATCCTACACAAACTCCATGTAGTACTATTACATGCTTGACCCTTGTGTTAGGGCTAGGGTTACAGTTTAGGTAAGAGAGTCATTCAGAAATAACGTAATAAGAATATAATTGGAATCTAAAACTGACGATAGTGAAGGTGAAGAAAGTATCCTACACTAACTGCATGCAGTACTATTACATGCTAGACCCTTGTGTTAGGGCGAGGGTTACAGTTTAGGTAAGAGAGTCATTCAGAAATAACGTAATAAGAATATAATTGGAAACTAAAACTGACGATAGTGAGGGTGAAGAAAGTATCCTACACAAACTGCATGCAGTACTATTACATGCTTGACCCTTGTGTTAGGGCTAGGGTTACAGTTTAGGTAAGAGAGTCATTCAGAAATAACGTAATAAGAATATAATTGGAAACTAAAACTGACGATAGGGAGGGTGAAGAAAGTATCCTACACAAACTCCATGTAGTACTATTACATGCTAGATCTTTGTGTTAGGGCGAGGGTTACAGTTGAGGTAAGAAAGTCATTCAGAAATAACGTACTAAGAATATAATTGGAAACTAAAACTGACGATAGTGAGGGTGAAGAAAGTATCCTACACAAACTGCATGCAGTACTATTACATGCTAGACCCTTGTGTTAGGGCGAGGGTTACAGTTGAGGTAAGAAAGTCATTCAGAAATAACGTAATAAGAATATAATTGGAATCTAAAACTGACGATAGTGAAGGTGAAGAAAGTATCCTACACAAACTGCATGCAGTACTATTACATGCTAGACCCTTGTGTTAGGGCGAGGGTTACGGTTTAGGTAAGAGAGTCATTCAGAAATAACGTACTAAGAATATAATTATAACCTAAAACTGACGATAGTGAGGGTGAAGAAAGTATCCTACACAAACTGCATGCAGTACTATTACATGCTAGACCCTTGTGTTAGGGCTAGGGTTACAGTTTAGGTAAGAGAGTCATTCAGAAATAACGTAATAAGAATATAATTGGAAACTAAAACTGACGATAGTGAGGGTGAAGAAAGTATCCTACACAAACTCCATGTAGTACTATTACATGCTAGATCTTTGTGTTAGGGCGAGGGTTACAGTTGAGGTAAGAAAGTCATTCAGAAATAACGTACTAAGAATATAATTGTAAACTAAAACTGACGATAGTGAGGGTGAAGAAAGTATCCTACACAAACTGCATGCAGTACTATTACATGCTAGACCCTTGTGTTAGGGCGGGGGTTACAGTTGAGGTAAGAAAGTCATTCTGAAATAACGTACTAAGAATATAATTGGAACCTAAAACTGACGATAGTGAGGGTGAAGAAAGTATCCTACACAAACTGCATGCAGTACTATTACATGCTAGACCCTTGTGTTAGGGCTAGGTTTACACTTTAGGTAAGAGAGTCATTCAGAAATAACGTACTAAGAATATAATTCGAAACTAAAACTGACGATAATGAGGGAGAAGAAAGTATCATACACAAACTGCATGCAGTACTATTACATGCTAGACCCTTGTGTTAGGGCGAGGGTTAGAGTTTAGGTAAGAAAGTCGTTCAGTAATAACGTACTAAGAATATAATTGGTAACTAAAACTGACGATATTGAGAGAGAAGAAAGTATCCTACACAAACTGCATGCAGTACTATTACATGCTAGACCCTTGTGTTAGGGCTAGGGTTACAGTTGAGGTAAGAAAGTCATTCAGAAATAACGTACTAAGAATATAATTGGAAACTAAAACTGACGATAGTGAGGGTGAAGAAAGTATCATACACAAACTGCATGCAGTACTATTACATGCTAGATCCTTGTGTTAGGGCGAGGGTTACAGTTTAGGTAAGAAAGTCATTCAGAAATAACGTACTAAGAATATAATTGGAAACTAAAACTGACGATATTGAGAGAGAAGAAAGTATCCTACACAAACTGCATGTAGTACTATTACATGCTAGACCTTTGTGTTAGGGCGAGGGTTACAGTTGAGGTAAGAAAGTCATTCAGAAATAACGTACTAAGAATATAATTGGAAACTAAAACTGACGATAGTGAGGGTGAAGAAAGTATCCTACACAAACTGCATGCAGTACTATTACATGCTAGACCCTTGTGTTAGGGCGGGGGTTACAGTTGAGGTAAAAAAGTCATTCAGAAATAACGTACTAAGAATATAATTGGAAACTAAAACTGACGATAGTGAGGGTGAAGAAAGTATCCTACACAAACTCCATGTAGTACTATTACATGCTAGATCTTTGTGTTAGGGCGAGGGTTACAGTTGAGGTAAGAAAGTCATTCAGAAATAACGTACTAAGAATATAATTTGAAACTAAAACGGACGATAGTGAGGGTGAAGAAAGTATCATACACAAACTGCATGCAGTACTATTACATGCTAGACCCTTGTGTTAGGGCTAGGTTTACACTTTAGGTAAGAGAGTCATTCAGAAATATCGTACTAAGAATATAATTGGAATCTAAAACTGACGATAGTGAGGGTGAAGAAAGTATCCACACCAACTCCATGTAGTACTATTACATGCTAGACCTTTGTGTTAGGGCTAGGGTTACAGTTGATGTAAGAGAGTCATTCAGAAATAACGTACTATGAATATAATTGGAATCTAAAACTGACGATAGTGAGGGTGAAGATAGTATCCTACACAAACTGCATGCAGTACTATTACATGCTAGACCCTTGTGTTAGGGCTAGGATTACAGTTTAGGTAAGAGAGTCATTCAGAAATAACGTACTAAGAATATAATTGGAATCTAAAACTGACGATAGTGAGGGTGAAGAAAGTATCCTACACAAACTGCATGCAGTACTATTAAATGCTAGACCCTTGTGTTAGGGCTAGGGTTACAGTTGAGGTAAGATAGTCATTCAGAAATAACGTACTAAGAATACAATTAGAATCTAAAACTGACGATAGTGAGGGTGAAGAAAGTATCCTACACAAAATGCATGCAGTACTATTACATGCTAGACCCTTGTGTTAGGGGTAGGGTTACAGTTGAGGTAAGAGAGTCATTCAGAAATAACGTACTAAGAATATAATTGGAATCTAAAACTGACGATAGTGAGGATGAAGAAAGTATCCTACACAAACTCCATGTAGTACTATTACATGCTTGACCCTTGTGTTAGGGCTAGGGTTACAGTTTAGGTAAGAGAGTCATTCAGAAATAACGTAATAAGAATATAATTGGAATCTAAAACTGACGATAGTGAAGGTGAAGAAAGTATCCTACACTAACTGCATGCAGTACTATTACATGCTAGACCCTTGTGTTAGGGCGAGGGTTACAGTTTAGGTAAGAGAGTCATTCAGAAATAACGTAATAAGAATATAATTGGAAACTAAAACTGACGATAGTGAGGGTGAAGAAAGTATCCTACACAAACTGCATGCAGTACTATTACATGCTTGACCCTTGTGTTAGGGCTAGGGTTACAGTTTAGGTAAGAGAGTCATTCAGAAATAACGTAATAAGAATATAATTGGAAACTAAAACTGACGATAGGGAGGGTGAAGAAAGTATCCTACACAAACTCCATGTAGTACTATTACATGCTAGATCTTTGTGTTAGGGCGAGGGTTACAGTTGAGGTAACAAAGTCATTCAGAAATAACGTACTAAGAATATAATTGGAAACTAAAACTGACGATAGTGAGGGTGAAGAAAGTATCCTACACAAACTGCATGCAGTACTATTACATGCTAGACCCTTGTGTTAGGGCGAGGGTTACAGTTGAGGTAAGAAAGTCATTCAGAAATAACGTAATAAGAATATAATTGGAATCTAAAACTGACGATAGTGAAGGTGAAGAAAGTATCCTACACAAACTGCATGCAGTACTATTACATGCTAGACCCTTGTGTTAGGGCGAGGGTTACGGTTTAGGTAAGAGAGTCATTCAGAAATAACGTACTAAGAATATAATTATAACCTAAAACTGACGATAGTGAGGGTGAAGAAAGTATCCTACACAAACTGCATGCAGTACTATTACATGCTAGACCCTTGTGTTAGGGCTAGGGTTACAGTTTAGGTAAGAGAGTCATTCAGAAATAACGTAATAAGAATATAATTGGAAACTAAAACTGACGATAGTGAGGGTGAAGAAAGTATCCTACACAAACTCCATGTAGTACTATTACATGCTAGATCTTTGTGTTAGGGCGAGGGTTACAGTTGAGGTAAGAAAGTCATTCAGAAATAACGTACTAAGAATATAATTGTAAACTAAAACTGACGATAGTGAGGGTGAAGAAAGTATCCTACACAAACTGCATGCAGTACTATTACATGCTAGACCCTTGTGTTAGGGCGGGGGTTACAGTTGAGGTAAGAAAGTCATTCGGAAATAACGTACTAAGAATATAATTGGAACCTAAAACTGACGATAGTGAGGGTGAAGAAAGTATCCTACACAAACTGCATGCAGTACTATTACATGCTAGACCCTTGTGTTAGGGCTAGGTTTACACTTTAGGTAAGAGAGTCATTCAGAAATAACGTACTAAGAATATAATTCGAAACTAAAACTGACGATAATGAGGGAGAAGAAAGTATCATACACAAACTGCATGCAGTACTATTACATGCTAGACCCTTGTGTTAGGGCGAGGGTTAGAGTTTAGGTAAGAAAGTCGTTCAGTAATAACGTACTAAGAATATAATTGGTAACTAAAACTGACGATATTGAGAGAGAAGAAAGTATCCTACACAAACTGCATGCAGTACTATTACATGCTAGACCCTTGTGTTAGGGCTAGGGTTACAGTTGAGGTAAGAAAGTCATTCAGAAATAACGTACTAAGAATATAATTGGAAACTAAAACTGACGATAGTGAGGGTGAAGAAAGTATCATACACAAACTGCATGCAGTACTATTACATGCTAGATCCTTGTGTTAGGGCGAGGGTTACAGTTTAGGTAAGAAAGTCATTCAGAAATAACGTACTAAGAATATAATTGGAAACTAAAACTGACGATATTGAGAGAGAAGAAAGTATCCTACACAAACTGCATGTAGTACTATTACATGCTAGACCTTTGTGTTAGGGCGAGGGTTACAGTTGAGGTAAGAAAGTCATTCAGAAATAACGTACTAAGAATATAATTGGAAATTAAACTGACGATAGTGAGGGTGAAGAAAGTATCCTACACAAACTGCATGCAGTACTATTACATGCTAGACCCTTGTGTTAGGGCGGGGGTTACAGTTGAGGTAAAAAAGTCATTCAGAAATAACGTACTAAGAATATAATTGGAATCTAAAACTGACGATAGTGAGGGTGAAGAAAGTATCCTACACAAACTCCATGTAGTACTATTACATGCTAGACCCTTGTGTTAGGGCTAGGGTTACAGTTTAGGTAAGAGAGTCATTCAGAAATAACGTACTAAGAATATAATTGGAATCTAAAACTGACGATAGTGAGGGTGAAGAAAGTATCCTAAACAAACTATATGTAGTACTATTACATGCTAGATCTTTGTGTTAGGGCGAGGGTTACAGTTGAGGTAAGAAAGTCATTCAGAAATAACGTACTAAGAATATAATTGGAAACTAAAACTGACGATAGTGAGGGTGAAGAAAGTATCCTACACAAACTGCATGCAGTACTATTACATACTAGACCCTTGTGTTAGGGCGGGGGTTACAGTTGAGGTAAGAAAGTCATTCAGAAATAACGTACTAAGAATATAATTGGAAACTAAAACTGACGATAGTGAGGGTGAAGAAAGTATCCTACACAAACTGCATGCAGTACTATTACATGCTAGACCCTTGTGTTAGGGCTAGGGTTACAGTTGAGGTAAGAGAGTCATTCAGAAATAACGTACTAAGAATATAATTGGAATCTAAAACTGACGATAGTGATTGTGAAGAAAGTTTCCTACACCAACTCCATGTAGTACTATTACATGCTAGACCTTTGTGTTAGGGCTAGGGTTACAGTTGAGGTAAGAGAGTCATTCAGAAATAACGTACTATGAATATCATTGGAATCTAAAACTGACGATAGTGAGGGTGAAGAAAGTATCCTACACAAACTGCATGCAGTACTATTACATGCTAGACCCTTGTGTTAGGGCTAGGGTTACAGTTTAGGTAAGAGAGTCATTCAGAAATAACGTACTAAGAATATAATTATAATCTAAAACTGACGATAGTGAGGGTGAAGAAAGTATCCTACACAAACTGCATGCAGTACTATTAAATGCTAGACCCTTGTGTTAGGGCTAGGGTTACAGTTTAGGTAAGATATTCATTCAGAAATAACGTACTAAGAATATAATTAGAATCTAAAACTGACGATAGTGAGGGTGAAGAAAGTATCCTACACAAACTGCATGCAGTACTATTACATGCTAGACCCTTGTGTTAGGGGTAGGGTTACAGTTGAGGTAAGAGAGTCATTCAGAAATAACGTACTAAGAATATAATTGGAATCTAAATCTGACGATAGTGAGGATGAAGAAAGTATCCTACACAAACTCCATGTAGTACTATTACATGCTTGACCCTTGTGTTAGGGCTAGGGTTACAGTTTAGGTAAGAGAGTCATTCAGAAATAACGTAATAAGAATATAATTGGAATCTAAAACTGACGATAGTGAAGGTGAAGAAAGTATCCTACACAAACTGCATGCAGTACTATTACATGCTAGACCCTTGTGTTAGGGCGAGGGTTACAGTTTAGGTAAAAGAGTCATTCAGAAATAACGTAATAAGAATATAATTGGAAACTAAAACTGACGATAGTGAGGGTGAAGAAAGTATCCTACACAAACTGCATGCAGTACTATTACATGCTTGACCCTTGTGTTAGGGCTAGGGTTACAGTTTAGGTAAGAGAGTCATTCAGAAATAACGTAATAAGAATATAATTGGAAACTAAAACTGACGATAGTGAGGGTGAAGAAAGTATCCTACACAAACTCCATGTAGTACTATTACATGCTAGATCTTTGTGTTAGGGCGAGGGTTACAGTTGAGGTAAGAAAGTCATTCAGAAATAACGTACTAAGAACATAATTGGAAACTAAAACTGACGATAGTGAGGGTGAAGAAAGTATCCTACACAAACTGCATGCAGTACTATTACATGCTAGACCCTTGTGTTAGGGCGAGGGTTACAGTTGAGGTAAGAAAGTCATTCAGAAATAACGTAATAAGAATATAATTGGAATCTAAAACTGACGATAGTGAAGGTGAAGAAAGTATCCTACACAAACTGCATGCAGTACTATTACATGCTAGACGCTTGTGTTAGGGCGAGGGTTACAGTTTAGGTAAGAGAGTCATTCAGAAATAACGTACTAAGAATATAATTGGAACCTAAAACTGACGATAGTGAGGGTGAAGAAAGTATCCTACACAAACTGCATGCAGTACTATTACATGCTAGACCCTTGTGTTAGGGCTAGGGTTACAGTTTAGGTAAGAGAGTCATTCAGAAATAGCGTAATAAGAATAAGTGGAAACTAAAACTGACGATAGTGAGGGTGAAGAAAGTATCCTACACAAACTCCATGTAGTACTATTACATGCTAGATCTTTCTGTTAGGGCGAGGGTTACAGTTGAGGTAAGAAAGTCATTCAGAAATAACGTAATAAGAATATAATTGGAAACCAAAACTGACGATAGTGTGGGTGAAAAAAGTATCATACACAAACTGCATGCAGTACTATTACATGCTAGACCCTTGTGTTAGGGCTAGGGTTACAGTTGAGGTAAGAGAGTCATTCAGAAATAACGTACTAAGAATATAATTGGAATCTAAATCTGACGATAGTGAGGATGAAGAAAGTATCCTACACAAACTCCATGTAGTACTATTACATGCTTGACCCTTGTGTTAGGGCTAGGGTTACAGTTTAGGTAAGAGAGTCATTCAGAAATAACGTAATAAGAATATAATTGGAATCTAAAACTGACGATAGTGAAGGTGAAGAAAGTATCCTACACAAACTGCATGCAGTACTATTACATGCTAGACCCTTGTGTTAGGGCGAGGGTTACAGTTTAGGTAAGAGAGTCATTCAGAAATAACGTAATAAGAATATAATTGGAAACTAAAACTGACGATAGTGAGGGTGAAGAAAGTATCCTACACAAACTGCATGCAGTACTATTACATGCTAGACCCTTGTGTTAGGGCTAGGTTTACACTTTAGGTAAGAGAGTCATTCAGAAATAACGTACTAAGAATATAATTGGAATCTAAAACTGACGATGTTGAGGGTGAAGAAAGTATCCTACACCAACTCCATGCAGTACTATTACATGCTAGACCCTTGTGTTAGGGCGAGGGTTACAGTTGAGGTAAGAAAGTCATTCAGAAATAACGTAATAAGAATATAATTGGAATCTAAAACTGACGATAGTGAAGGTGAAGAAAGTATCCTACACAAACTGCATGCAGTACTATTACATGCTAGACGCTTGTGTTAGGGCCAGGGTTACAGTTTAGGTAAGAGAGTCATTCAGAAATAACGTACTAAGAATATAATTGGAACCTAAAACTGACGATAGTGAGGGTGAAGAAAGTATCCTACACAAACTGCATGCAGTACTATTACATGCTAGACCCTTGTGTTAGGGCTAGGGTTACAGTTTAGGTAAGAGAGTCACTCAGAAATAACGTAATAAGAATATAATTGGAAACTAAAACTGACGATAGTGAAGGTGAAGAAAGTATCCTACACAAACTGCATGCAGTACTATTACATGCTAGACGCTTGTGTTAGGGCGTGGGTTACAGTTTAGGTAAGAGAGTCATTCAGAAATAACGTACTAAGAATATAATTGGAACCTAAAACTGACGATAGTGAGGGTGAAGAAAGTATCCTACACAAACTGCATGCAGTACTATTACATGCTAGACCCTTGTGTTAGGGCTAGGGTTACAGTTTAGGTAAGAGAGTCATTCAGAAATAACGTAATAAGAATATAATTGGAAACTAAAACTGACGATAGTGAGGGTGAAGAAAGTATCCTACACAAACTCCATGTAGTACTATTACATGCTAGATCTTTGTGTTAGGGCGAGGGTTACAGTTGAGGTAAGAAAGTCATTCAGAAATAACGTACTAAGAATATAATTGGAAACTAAAACTGACGATAGTGAGGGTGAAGAAAGTATCCTACACAAACTGCATGCAGTACTATTACATGCTAGACCCTTGTGTTAGGGCTAGGGTTACAGTTGAGGTAAGAGAGTCATTCAGAAATAACGTACTAAGAATATAATTGGAATCTAAATCTGACGATAGTGAGGATGAAGAAAGTATCCTACACAAACTCCATGTAGTACTATTACATGCTTGACCCTTGTGTTAGGGCTAGGGTTACAGTTTAGGTAAGAGAGTCATTCAGAAATAACGTAATAAGAATATAATTGGAATCTAAAACTGACGATAGTGAAGGTGAAGAAAGTATCCTACACAAACTGCATGCAGTACTATTACATGCTAGACCCTTGTGTTAGGGCGAAGGTTACAGTTTAGGTAAGAGAGTCATTCAGAAATAACGTAATAAGAATATAATTGGAAACTAAAACTGACGATAGTGAGGGTGAAGAAAGTATCCTACACAAACTGCATGCAGTACTATTACATGCTTGACCCTTGTGTTAGGGCTAGGGTTACAGTTTAGGTAAGAGAGTCATTCAGAAATAACGTAATAAGAATATAATTGGAAACTAAAACTGACGATAGTGAGGGTGAAGAAAGTATCCTACACAAACTCCATGTAGTACTATTACATGCTAGATCTTTGTGTTAGGGCGAGGGTTACAGTTGAGGTAAGAAAGTCATTCAGAAATAACGTACTAAGAACATAATTGGAAACTAAAACTGACGATAGTGAGGGTGAAGAAAGTATCCTACACAAACTGCATGCAGTACTATTACATGCTAGACCCTTGTGTTAGGGCGAGGGTTACAGTTGAGGTAAGAAAGTCATTCAGAAATAACGTAATAAGAATATAATTGGAATCAAAAACTGACGATAGTGAAGGTGAAGAAAGTATCCTACACAAACTGCATGCAGTACTATTACATGCTAGACGCTTGTGTTAGGGCGAGGGTTACAGTTTAGGTAAGAGTGTCATTCAGAAATAACGTACTAAGAATATAATTGGAACCTAAAACTGACGATAGTGAGGGTGAAGAAAGTATCCTACACAAACTGCATGCAGTACTATTACATGCTAGACCCTTGTGTTAGGGCTAGGGTTACAGTTTAGGTAAGAAAGTCATTCAGAAATAACGTAATAAGAATATAATTGGAAACTAAAACTGACGATAGTGAGGGTGAAGAAAGTATCCTACACAAACTCCATGTAGTACAATTACATGCTAGATCTTTGTGTTAGGGCTAGGGTTACAGTTGAGGTAAGAAAGTCATTCAGAAATAACGTACTAAAAATATAATTGGAAACTAAAACTGACGATAGTGAGGGTGAAGAAAGTATCCTACACAAACTGCATGCAGTACTATTACATGCTAGACCCTTGTGTTAGGGCGGGGGTTACAGTTGAGGTAAGAAAGTCATTCAGAAATAACGTACTAAGAATATAATTGGAACCTAAAACTGACGATAGTGAGGGTGAAGAAAGTATCCTACACAAACTGCATGCAGTACTATTACATGCTAGACGCTTGTGTGAGGACGGGGGTTACAGTTGAGGTAAGAAAGTCATTCAGAAATAACGTACTAAGAATATAATTGGAAACTAAAACGGACGATAGTGAGGGTGATGAAAGTATCATACACAAACTGCATGCAGTACTATTACATGCTAGACCCTTGTGTTAGGGCTAGGTTTACACTTTAGGTAAGAGAGTCATTCAGAAATAACGTACTAAGAATATAATTGGAATCTAAAACTGACGATAGTGAGGGTGAAGAAAGTATCCTACACAAACTGCATGCAGTACTATTACATGCTAGACGCTTGTGTGAGGCCGGGGTTACAGTTGAGGTAAGAACGTCATTCAGAAATAACGTACTAAGAATATAATTGGAAACTAAAACTGACGATAGTGAGGGAGAAGAAAGTATCATACACAAACTGCATGCAGTACTATTACATGCTAGACCCTTGTGTTAGGGCGAGGGTTAGAGTTTAGGTAAGAAAGTCATTCAGAAATAACGTACTAAGAATATAATTGGAAACTAAAACTGACGATATTGAGGGAGAAGAAAGTATCCTACACAAACTGCATGCAGTACTATTACATGCTAGACCCTTGTGTTAGGGGTAGGGTTACAGTTGAGGTAAGAGAGTCATTCAGAAATAACGTACTAAGAATATAATTGGAATCTAAAACTGACGATAGTGAGGGTGAAGAAAGTATCCTACACAAAGTCCATGTAGTACAATTACATGCTTGACCCTTGTGTTAGGGCTAGGGTTACAGTTTAGGTAAGAGAGTCATTCAGAAATAACGTAATAAGAATATAATTGGAATCTAAAACTGACGATAGTGAGGGTGAAGAAAGTATCCTACACAAACTCCATGTAGTACTATTACATGCTAGATCTTTGTGTTAGGGCGAGGGTTACAGTTGAGGTAAGAAAGTCATTCAGAAATAACGTACTAAGAATATAATTGGAAACTAAAACTGACGATAGTGAGGGTGAAGAAAGTATCCTACACAAACTGCATGCAGTACTATTACATGCTAGACCCTTGTGTTAAGGCGGGGGTTACAGTTGAGGTAAGAAAGTCATTCAGAAATAACGTACTAAGAATATAATTGGAACCTAAAACTGACGATAGTGAGGGTGAAGAAAGTATCCTACACAAACTGCATGCAGTACTATTACATGCTAGACGCTTGTGTGAGGACGGGGGTTACAGTTGAGGTAAGAAAGTCATTCAGAAATAACGTACTAAGAATATAATTGGAAACTAAAACGGACGATAGTGAGGGTGATGAAAGTATCATACACAAACTGCATGCAGTACTATTACATGCTAGACCCTTGTGTTAGGGCTAGGTTTACACTTTAGGTAAGAGAGTCATTCAGAAATAACGTACTAAGAATATAATTGGAATCTAAAACTGACGATGGTGAGGGTGAAGAAAGTATCCTACACCAACTCCATGTAGTACTATTACATGCTAGACCTTTGTGTTAGGGCGAGGGTTACAGTTGAGGTAAGAAAGTCATTCAGAAATAACGTACTAAGAATATAATTGGAAACTAAAACTGACGATAGTGAGGGTGAAGAAAGTATCCTACACAAACTGCATGCAGTACTATTACATGCTAGACGCTTGTGTGAGGCCGGGGGTTACAGTTGAGGTAAGAACGTCATTCAGAAATAACGTACTAAGAATATAATTGGAAACTAAAACTGACGATAGTGAGGGAGAAGAAAGTATCATACACAAACTGCATGCAGTACTATTACATGCTAGACCCTTGTGTTAGGGCGAGGGTTAGAGTTTAGGTAAGAAAGTCATTCAGAAATAACGTACTAAGAATATAATTGGAAACTAAAACTGACGATATTGAGGGAGAAGAAAGTATGATACACAAACTGCATGCAGTACTATTACATGCTAGACCCTTGTGTTAGGGCTAGGGTTACAATTGAGGTAAGAAAATCATTCAGAAATAACGTACTAAGAATATAATTGGAAACTAAAACTGACGATAGTGAGGGTGAAGAAAGTATCATACACAAACTGCATGCAGTACTATTACATGCTAGATCCTTGTGTTAGGGCGAGGGTTACAGTTTAGGTAAGAAAGTCATTCAGAAATAACGTACTAAGAATATAATTGGAAACTAAAACTGACAATAGTGAGGGTGAAGAAAGTATCCTACACAAACTGCATGCAGTACTATTACATGCTAGACCCTTGTGTTAGGGCGGGGGTTACAGTTGAGGTAAGAAGGTCATTCAGAAATAACGTACTAAGAATATAATTGGAACCTAAAACTGACGATAGTGAGGGTGAAGAAAGTATCCTACACAAACTGCATGCAGTACTATTACATGCTAGACGCTTGTGTGAGGACGGGGGTTACAGTTGAGGTAAGAAAGTCATTCAGAAATAACGTAATAAGAATATAATTGGAAACTAAAACTGACGATAGTGAGGGTGAAGAAAGTATCCTACACAAACTCCATGTAGTACTATTACATGCTAGATCTTTGTGTTAGGGCGAGGGTTACAGTTGAGGTAAGAAAGTCATTCAGAAATAACGTAATAAGAATATAATTGGAAACTAAAACGGACGATAGTGAGGGTGATGAAAGTATCATACACAAACTGCATGCAGTACTATTACATGCTAGACCCTTGTGTTAGGGCTAGGTTTACACTTTAGGTAAGAGAGTCATTCAGAAATAACGTACTAAGAATATAATTGGAATCTAAAACTGACGATAGTGAGGGTGAAGAAAGTATCCTACACAAACTGCATGCAGTACTATTACATGCTAGACGCTTGTGTGAGGCCGGGGTTACAGTTGAGGTAAGAACGTCATTCAGAAATAACGTACTAAGAATATAATTGGAAACTAAAACTGACGATAGTGAGGGAGAAGAAAGTATCATACACAAACTGCATGCAGTACTATTACATGCTAGACCCTTGTGTTAGGGCGAGGGTTAGAGTTTAGGTAAGAAAGTCATTCAGAAATAACGTACTAAGAATATAATTGGAAACTAAAACTGACGATATTGAGGGAGAAGAAAGTATCCTACACAAACTGCATGCAGTACTATTACATGCTAGACCCTTGTGTTAGGGGTAGGGTTACAGTTGAGGTAAGAGAGTCATTCAGAAATAACGTACTAAGAATATAATTGGAATCTAAAACTGACGATAGTGAGGGTGAAGAAAGTATCCTACACAAACTCCATGTAGTACTATTACATGCTTGACCCTTGTGTTAGGGCTAGGGTTACAGTTTAGGTAAGAGAGTCATTCAGAAATAACGTAATAAGAATATAATTGGAATCTAAAACTGACGATAGTGAGGGTGAAGAAAGTATCCTACACAAACTCCATGTAGTACTATTACATGCTAGATCTTTGTGTTAGGGCGAGGGTTACAGTTGAGGTAAGAAAGTCATTCAGAAATAACGTACTAAGAATATAATTGGAAACTAAAACTGACGATAGTGAGGGTGAAGAAAGTATCCTACACAAACTGCATGCAGTACTATTACATGCTAGACCCTTGTGTTAGGGCGGGGGTTACAGTTGAGGTAAGAAAGTCATTCAGAAATAACGTACTAAGAATATAATTGGAACCTAAAACTGACGATAGTGAGGGTGAAGAAAGTATCCTACACAAACTGCATGCAGTACTATTACATGCTAGACGCTTGTGTGAGGACGGGGGTTACAGTTGAGGTAAGAAAGTCATTCAGAAATAACGTACTAAGAATATAATTGGAAACTAAAACGGACGATAGTGAGGGTGATGAAAGTATCATACACAAACTGCATGCAGTACTATTACATGCTAGACCCTTGTGTTAGGGCTAGGTTTACACTTTAGGTAAGAGAGTCATTCAGAAATAACGTACTAAGAATATAATTGGAATCTAAAACTGACGATAGTGAGGGTGAAGAAAGTATCCTACACCAACTCCATGTAGTACTATTACATGCTAGACCTTTGTGTAAGGGCGAGGGTTACAGTTGAGGTAAGAAAGTCATTCAGAAATTACGTACTAAGAATATAATTGGAAACTAAAACTGACGATAGTGAGGGTGAAGAAAGTATCCTACACAAACTGCATGCAGTACTATTACATGCTAGACGCTTGTGTGAGGCCGGGGGTTACAGTTGAGGTAAGAACGTCATTCAGAAATAACGTACTAAGAATATAATTGGAAACTAAAACTGACGATAGTGAGGGAGAAGAAAGTATCATACACAAACTGCATGCAGTACTATTACATGCTAGACCCTTGTGTTAGGGCGAGGGTTAGAGTTTAGGTAAGAAAGTCATTCAGAAATAACGTACTAAGAATATATTTGGAAACTAAAACTGACGATATTGAGGGAGAAGAAAGTATCCTACACAAACTGCATGCAGTACTATTACATGCTAGACCCTTGTGTTAGGGCTAGGGTTACAATTGAGGTAAGAAAGTCATTCAGAAATAACGTACTAAGAATATAATTGGAAACTAAAACTGACGATAGTGAGGGTGAAGAAAGTATCATACACAAACTGCATGCAGTACTATTACATGCTAGATCCTTGTGTTAGGGCGAGGGTTACAGTTTAGGTAAGAACGTCATTCAGAAATAACGTACTAAGAATATAATTGGAAACTAAAACTGACAATAGTGAGGGTGAAGAAAGTATCCTACACAAACTGCATGCAGTACTATTACATGCTAGACCCTTGTGTTAGGGCTAGGGTTACAGTTGAGGTAAGAGAGTCATTCAGAAATAACGTACTAAGAATATAATTGGAAACTAAAACTGACGATAGTGAGGGTGAAGAAAGTATCCTACACAAACTGCATGCAGTACTATTACAAGCTAGACCCTTGTGTTAGGGCTAGGGTTACAGTTGAGGTAAGAGAGTCATTCAGAAATAACGTACTATGAATATAATTGGAATCTAAAACTGACGATAGTGAGGGTGAAGAAAGTATCCTACACAAACTGCATGCAGTACTATTACATGCTAGACCCTTGTGTTAGGGCTAGGGTTACAGTTTAGGTAAGAGAGTCTTTCAGAAATAACGTAATAAGAATATAATTGGAATCTAAAACTGACGATAGTGAGAGTGAAGAAAGTATCATACACAAACTCCATGTAGTACTATTACATGCTAGATCTTTGTGTTAGGGCGAGGGTTACAGTTGAGGTAAGAAAGTCATTCAGAAATAACGTACTAAGAACATAATTGGAAACTAAAACTGACGATAGTGAGGGTGAAGAAAGTATCCTACACAAACTGCATGCAGTACTATTACATGCTAGACCCTTGTGTTAGGGCGAGGGTTACAGTTGAGGTAAGAAAGTCATTCAGAAATAACGTAATAAGAATATAATTGGAATCAAAAACTGACGATAGTGAAGGTGAAGAAAGTATCCTACACAAACTGCATGCAGTACTATTACATGCTAGACGCTTGTGTTAGGGCGAGGGTTACAGTTTAGGTAAGAGAGTCATTCAGAAATAACGTACTAAGAATATAATTGGAACCTAAAACTGACGATAGTGAGGGTGAAGAAAGTATCCTACACAAACTGCATGCAGTACTATTACATGCTAGACCCTTGTGTTAGGGCTAGGGTTACAGTTTCGGTAAGAGAGTCATTCAGAAATAACGTAATAAGAATATAATTGGAAACTAAAACTGACGATAGTGAGGGTGAAGAAAGTATCCTACACAAACTCCATGTAGTACTATTACATGCTAGATCTTTGTGTTAGGGATAGGGTTACAGTTGAGGTAAGAAAGTCATTCAGAAATAACGTACTAAGAATATAATTGGAAACTAAAACTGACGATAGTGAGGGTGAAGAAAGTATCCTACACAAACTGCATGCAGTACTATTACATGCTAGACCCTTGTGTTAGGGGGGGGTTACAGTTGAGGTAAGAAAGTCAATCAGAAATAACGTACTAAGAATATAATTGGAACCTAAAACTGACGATAGTGAGGGTGAAGAAAGTATCCTACACAAACTGCATGCAGTACTATTACATGCTAGACGCTTGTGTGAGGACGGGGGTTACAGTTGAGGTAAGAAAGTCATTCAGAAATAACGTACTAAGAATATAATTGGTAACTAAAACGGACGATAGTGAGGGTGATGAAAGTATCATACACAAACTGCATGCAGTACTATTACATGCTAGAGCCTTGTGTTAGGGCTAGGTTTACACTTTAGGTAAGAGAGTCATTCAGAAATAACGTACTAAGAATATAATTGGAATCTAAAACTGACGATAGTGAGGGTGAAGAAAGTATCCTACACAAACTGCATGCAGTACTATTACATGCTAGGCGCTTGTGTGAGGCCGGGGTTACAGTTGAGGTAAGAACGTCATTCAGAAATAACGTACTAAGAATATAATTGGAAACTAAAACTGACGATAGTGAGGGAGAAGAAAGTATCATACACAAACTGCATGCAGTACTATTACATGCTAGACCCTTGTGTTAGGGCGAGGGTTAGAGTTTAGGTAAGAAAGTCATTCAGAAATAACGTACTAAGAATATAATTGGAAACTAAAACTGACGATATTGAGGGAGAAGAAAGTATCCTACACAAACTGCATGCAGTACTATTACATGCTAGACCCTTGTGTTAGGGGTAGGGTTACAGTTGAGGTAAGAGAGTCATTCAGAAATAACGTACTAAGAATATAATTGGAATCTAAAACTGACGATAGTGAGGGTGAAGAAAGTATCCTACACAAACTCCATGTAGTACTATTACATGCTTGACCCTTGTGTTAGGGCTAGGGTTACAGTTTAGGTAAGAGAGTCATTCAGAAATAACGTAATAAGAATATAATTGGAATCTAAAACTGACGATAGTGAGGGTGAAGAAAGTATCCTACACAAACTCCATGTAGTACTATTACATGCTAGATCTTTGTGTTAGGGCGAGGGTTACAGTTGAGGTAAGAAAGTCATTCAGAAATAACGTACTAAGAATATAATTGGAAACTAAACCTGACGATAGTGAGGGTGAAGAAAGTATCCTACACAAACTGCATGCAGTACTATTACATGCTAGACCCTTGTGTTAGGGCGGGGGTTACAGTTGAGGTAAGAAAGTCATTCAGAAATATCGTACTAAGAATATAATTGGAAACTAAACGGACGATAGTGAGGGTGATGAAAGTATCATACACAAACTGCATGCAGTACTATTACATGCTAGACCCTTGTGTTAGGGCTAGGTTTACACTTTAGGTAAGAGAGTCATTCAGAAATAACGTACTAAGAATATAATTGGAATCTAAAACTGACGATAGTGAGGGTGAAGAAAGTATCCTACACCAACTCCATGTAGTACTATTACATGCTAGACCTTTGTGTTAGGGCGAGGGTTACAGTTGAGGTAAGAAAGTCATTCAGAAATAACGTACTAAGAATATAATTGGAAACTAAAACTGACGATAGTGAGGGTGAAGAAAGTATCCTACACAAACTGCATGCAGTACTATTACATGCTAGACGCTTGTGTGAGGCCGGGGGTTACAGTTGAGGTAAGAACGTCATTCAGAAATAACGTACTAAGAATATAATTGGAAACTAAAACTGACGATAGTGAGGGAGAAGAAAGTATCATACACAAACTGCATGCAGTACTATTACATGCTAGACCCTTGTGTTAGGGCGAGGGTTAGAGTTTAGGTAAGAAAGTCATTCAGAAATAACGTACTAAGAATATAATTGGAAACTAAAACTGACGATATTGAGGGAGAAGAAAGTATCCTACACAAACTGCATGCAGTACTATTACATGCTAGACCCTTGTGTTAGGGCTAGGGTTACAATTGAGGTAAGAAAGTCATTCAGAAATAACGTACTAAGAATATAATTGGAAACTAAAACTGACGATAGTGAGGGTGAAGAAAGTATCATACACAAACTGCATGCAGTACTATTACATGCTAGATCCTTGTGTTAGGGCGAGGGTTACAGTTTAGGTAAGAAAGTCATTCAGAAATAACGTACTAAGAATATAATTGGAAACTAAAACTGACAATAGTGAGGGTGAAGAAAGTATCCTACACAAACTGCATGCAGTACTATTACATGCTAGACCCTTGTGTTAGGGCTAGGGTTACAGTTGAGGTAAGAGAGTCATTCAGAAATAACGTACTAAGAATATAATTGGAAACTAAAACTGACGATAGTGAGGGTGAAGAAAGTATCCTACACAAACTGCATGCAGTACTATTACAAGCTAGACCCTTGTGTTAGGGCTAGGGTTACAGTTGAGGTAAGAGAGTCATTCAGAAATAACGTACTATGAATATAATTGGAATCTAAAACTGACGATAGTGAGGGTGAAGAAAGTATCCTACACAAACTGCATGCAGTACTATTACATGCTAGACCCTTGTGTTAGGGCTAGGGTTACAGTTTAGGTAAGAGAGTCTTTCAGAAATAACGTATTAAGAATATAATTGGAATCTAAATCTGACGATAGTGAGGGTGAAGAAAGTATCCTACACAAACTGCATGCAGTACTATTAAATGCTAGACCCTTGTGTTAGGGCTAGGGTTACAGTTGAGGTAAGATAGTCATTCAGAAATAACGTACTAAGAATATAATTAGAATCTAAAACTGACGATAGTGAGGGTGAAGAAAGTATCCTACACAAACTGCATGCAGTACTATTACATGCTAGACCCTTGTGTTAGGGCGAGGGTTACAGTTGAGGTAAGGGAGTCATTCAGAAATAACGTACTAAGAATATAATTGGAATCTAAAACTGACGATAATGAGGGTGAAGAAAGTATCCTACACAAACTCCATGTAGTACTATTACATGCCTGACCCTTGTGTTAGGGCTAGGGTTACAGTTTAGGTAAGAGAGTCATTCAGAAATAACGTAATAAGAATATAATTGGAATCTAAAACTGACGATAGTGAGGGTGAAGAAAGTATCCTACACAAACTGCATGCAGTACTATTACATGCTAGACCCTTGTGTTAGGGCGGGGGTTACAGTTGAGGTAAGAAAGTCATTCATAAATAACGTACTAAGAATATAATTGGAACCTAAAACTGACGATAGTGAGGGTGAAGAAAGTATCCTACACAAACTGCATGCAGTACTATTACATGCTAGACGCTTGTGTGAGGACGGAGGTTACAGTTGAGGTAAGAAAGTCATTCAGAAATAACGTACTAAGAATATATTTGGAAACTAAAACGGACGATAGTGAGGGTGATGAAAGTATCATACACAAACTGCATGCAGTACTATTACATGCTAGACCCTTGTGTTAGGGCTAGGTTTACACTTTAGGTAAGAGAGTCATTCAGAAATAACGTACTAAGAATAAAATTGGAATCTAAAACTGACGATAGTGAGGGTGAAGAAAGTATCCTACACCAACTCCATGTAGTACTATTACATGCTAGACCTTTGTGTTAGGGCGAGGGTTACAGTTGAGGTAAGAAAGTCATTCAGAAATAACGTACTAAGAATATAATTGGAAACTAAAACTGACGATAGTGAGGGTGAAGAAAGTATCCTACACAAACTGCATGCAGTACTATTACATGCTAGACGCTTGTGTGAGGCCGGGGGTTACAGTTGAGGTAAGAACGTCATTCAGAAATAACGTACTAAGAATATAATTGGAAACTAAAACTGACGATAGTGAGGGAGAAGAAAGTATCATACACAAACTGAATGCAGTACTATTACATGCTAGACCCTTGTGTTAGGGCGAGAGTTAGAGTTTAGGTAAGAATGTCATTCAGAAATAACGTACTAAGAATATAATTGGAAACTAAAGCTGACGATATTGAGGGAGAAGAAAGTATCCTATACAAACTGCATGCAGTACTATTACATGCTACACCCTTGTGTTAGGGCTAGGGTTACAGTTGAGGTAAGAAATTCATTCAGAAATAACGTACTAAGAATATAATTGGAAACTAAAACTGACGATAGTGAGGGTGAAGAAAGTATCATACACAAACTGCATGCAGTACTATTACATGCTAGATCCTTGTGTTAGGGCGTGGGTTACAGTTTAGGTAAGAAAGTCATTCAGAAATAACGTACTAAGAATATAATTGGAAACTAAAACTGACAATAGTGAGGGTGAAGAAAGTATCCTACACAAACTGCATGCAGTACTATTACATGCTAGACCCTTGTGTTAGGGCTAGGGTTACAGTTGAGGTAAGAGAGTCATTCACAAATAACGTACTAAGAATATAATTGGAAACTAAAACTGACGATAGTGAGGGTGAAGAAAGTATCCTACACAAACTGCATGCAGTACTATTACAAGCTAGACACTTGTGTTAGGGCTAGGGTTACAGTTGAGGTAAGAGAGTCATTCAGAAATAACGTACTATGAATATAATTGGAATCTAAAACTGACGATAGTGAGGGTGAAGAAAGTATCCTACACAAACTGCATGCAGTACTATTACATGCTAGACCCTTGTGTTAGGGCTAGGGTTACAGTTTAGGTAAGATAGTCATTCAGAAATAACGTACTAAGAATATAATTAGAATCTAAAACTGACGATAGTGAGGGTGAAGAAAGTATCCTACACAAACTGCATGCAGTACTATTACATGCTAGACTCTTGTGTTAAGGCTAGGGTTACAGTTGAGGTAAGAGAGTCATTCAGAAATAACGTACTAAGAATATAATTGGAATCTAAAACTAACGATAGTGAAGGTGAAGAAAGTATCCTACACAAACTGCATGCAGTACTATTACATGCTAGACCCTTGTGTTAGGGCTAGGGTTACACTTTAGGTAAGAAAGTCATTCAGAAATAACGTACTAAGAATATAATTGGAATCTAAAACTGACGATAGTGAGGGTGAAGAAAGTATCCTACACAAACTGCATGCAGTACTATTACATGCTAGACCCTTGTGTTAGGGCTAGTGTTACACTTTAGGTAAGAAAGTCATTCAGAAATAACGTACTAAGAATATAATTGGAATCTAAAACTGACGATAGTGAGGGTGTAGAAAGTATCCTACACAAACTGCATGCAGTACTATTATATGCTAGACCCTTGTGTTAGGGCTAGGGTTACACTTTAGGTAAGAAAGTCATTCAGAAATAACGTACTAAGAATATAATTGGAATCTAAAACTGACGATAGTGAGGGTGAAGAAAGAATCCTACACAAACTGCGTGCAGTACTATTACATGCTAGACCCTTGTGTTAGGGCTAGGGTTACACTTTAGGTAAGAAAGTCATTCAGAAATAACGTACTAAGAATATAATTGGAATCTAAAACTGACGATAGTGAGGGTGAAGAAAGTATCCTACACAAACTGCATGCAGTACTATTACATGCTAGACCCTTGTGTTAGGGCTAGGGTTACACTTTAGGTAAGAAAGTCATTCAGAAATAACGTACTAAGAATATAATTGGAATCTAAAACTGACGATAGTGAAGTTGAAGAAAGTATCCTACACAAACTGCATGCAGTACTATTACATGCTAGACCCTTGTGTTAGGGCTAGGGTTACAGTTGAGGTAAGAGAGTCATTCAGAAACAACGTACTAAGATTATAATTGGAATCTAAAAATGACGATAGTGAGGGTGAAGAAAGTATCCTACACAAACTGCATGCAGTACTATTACATGCTAGACCCTTGTGTTAGGGCTAGGGTTACAGTTTAAGTAAGAGAGTCATTCAGAAATAACGTACTAAGAATATAATTGGAAACTAAAACTGACGATAGTGAGGGTGAAGAGAGTATCCTACACAAACTGCATGCAGTACTATTACATGCTAGACCCTTGTGTTAGGGCTAGGGTTACAGTTGAGGTAAGAGAGTCATTCAGAAATAACGTACTAAGAATATAATTGGAATCTAAAACTAACGATAGTGAAGGTGAAGAAAGTATCCTACACAAACTGCATGCAGTACTATTACATGCTAGACCCTTGTGTTAGGGCTAGGGTTACACTTTAGGTAAGAAAGTCATTCAGAAATAACGTACTAAGAATATAATTGGAATCTAAAACTGACGATAGTGAGGGTGAAGAAAGTATCCTACACAAACTGCATGCAGTACTATTACATGCTAGACCCTTGTGTTAGGGCTAGTGTTACACTTTAGGTAAGAAAGTCATTCAGAAATAACGTACTAAGAATATAATTGGAATCTAAAACTGACGATAGTGAGGGTGTAGAAAGTATCCTACACAAACTGCATGCAGTACTATTATATGCTAGACCCTTGTGTTAGGGCTAGGGTTACACTTTAGGTAAGAAAGTCATTCAGAAATAACGTACTAAGAATATAATTGGAATCTAAAACTGACGATAGTGAGGGTGAAGAAAGAATCCTACACAAACTGCGTGCAGTACTATTACATGCTAGACCCTTGTGTTAGGGCTAGGGTTACACTTTAGGTAAGAAAGTCATTCAGAAATAACGTACTAAGAATATAATTGGAATCTAAAACTGACGATAGTGAGGGTGAAGAAAGTATCCTACACAAACTGCATGCAGTACTATTACATGCTAGACCCTTGTGTTAGGGCTAGGGTTACACTTTAGGTAAGAAAGTCATTCAGAAATAACGTACTAAGAATATAATTGGAATCTAAAACTGACGATAGTGAAGGTGAAGAAAGTATCCTACACAAACTGCATGCAGTACTATTACATGCTAGACCCTTGTGTTAGGGCTAGGGTTACAGTTGAGGTAAGAGAGTCATTCAGAAACAACGTACTAAGATTATAATTGGAATCTAAAAATGACGATAGTGAGGGTGAAGAAAGTATCCTACACAAACTGCATGCAGTACTATTACATGCTAGACCCTTGTGTTAGGGCTAGGGTTACAGTTTAAGTAAGAGAGTCATTCAGAAATAACGTACTAAGAATATAATTGGAAATTAAACTGACGATAGTGAGGGTGAAGAGAGTATCCTACACAAACTGCATGCAGTACTATTACATGCTACACCCTTGTGTTAGGGCGAGGGTTACAGTTAAGTAAGAGAAACATTCAGAAATAACGTACTAAGAATATAATTGGAAACTAAAACTGACGATAGTGAGGGTGAAGAAAGTATCCTACAAAAACCGCATGCAGTACTATTACATGCTAGACCCTTGTGTTATCGCTAGGGTTACAGTTTAGGTAAGAGAGTCATTCAGAAATAACGTACTAAGAATATAATTGGAAACTAAAACTGACGATAGTGAGGGTGAAGGAAGTATCCTACAAAAACTGCATGCAGTACTATTACATGCTAGACCCTTGCGTTAGGGCTAGGGTTACAGTTTAGGTAAGAGAGTCATTCAGAAATAACGTACTAAGAATATAATTGGAAACTAAAACTGACGATAGTGAGGGTGAAGAAAGTATCCTACACAAACTGCATGCAGTACTATTACATGCTAGACCCTTGTGTTAGGGCGAGGGTTACAGTTTAGGTAAGAGAGTCATTCAGAAATAACGTACTAAGAATATAATTGGAAACTAAAACTGACGATAGTGAGGGTGAAGAAAGTATCCTACAAAAACTGCATGCAGTACTATTACATGCTAGACCCTTGTGTTAGGGCTAGGGTTACAGTTTAGGTAAGAGAGTCATTCAGAAATAACGTACTAAGAATATAATTTTAAACTAAAACTGACTATAGTGAGGGTGAAGAAAGTATCCTACACAAACTGCATGCAGTACTATTACATGCTAGACCCTTGTGTTAGGGCTGGAGTTACAGTTTAGGTAAGAGAGTCATTCAGAAATAACGTACTAAGAATATAATTGGAAACTAAAACTGACGATAGTGAGGGTGAAGAAAGTATCCTACAAAAACTGCATGCAGTACTATTACATGCTAAACCCTTGTGTTAGGGCTAGGGTTACAGTTTAGGTAAGAGAGTCATTCAGAAATAACGTACTAAGAATATAATTGGAAACTAAAACTGACGATAGTGAGGGTGAACAAAGTATCCTACAAAAACTGCATGCAGTACTATTTCATGCTAGACCCTTGTGTTATTGCTAGGGTTACAGTTTAGGTAAGAAAGTCATTCAGAAATAACGTACTAAGAATATAATTGGAAACTAAAACTGACGACAGTGAGGGTGAAGAAAGTATCCTACAAAAACTGCATGCAGTACTATTACATGCTAGACCCTTGTGTTAGGGCTAGGGTTACAGTTGAGGTAAGAGAGTCATTCAGAAAAAACGTACTAAGAATATAATTGGAAATTAAAACTGACGATAGTGAGGGTGAAGAAAGTATCCTACAAAAACTGCATTCAGTACTATTACATGCTAGACCATTGTGTTAGGGCTAGGGTCACAGTTTAGGTAAGAGAGTCATTCAGAAATAACGAACTAAGAATATAATTGGAAACTAAAACTGACGAGAGTGAGGGTGAACAAAGTATCCTACAAAAACTGCATGCAGTACTATTACATGCTAGACCCTTGTGTTAGGGCTAGGGTTACAGTTGAAGTAAGAGAGTCCTTCAGAAATAACGTACTAAGAATATACTTGGAAACTAAAACTGCTAGACGCTTGTGTTAGGGCTAGGGTTACAGTTTAGGTAAGAGAGTCATTCAGAAATAACGTACTAAGAATATAATTTTAAACTAAAACTGACGATAGTGAGGGTGAAGAAAGTATCCTACAAAAACTGCATACAGTACTATTACATGCTAGACCCTTGTGTTAGGGCTAGGGTTACAGTTGAGGTAAGAGAGTCATTCAGAAACAACGTACTAAGAATATAATTGGAATCTAAAACTGACGATAGTGAGTGTGAAGAATGTATCCTACAAAAACTGCATGCAGTACTATTACATGCTAGACCCTTGTGTTAGGGCTAGGGTTAGAGTTTAGGTAAGAGAGTCATTCAGAAATAACGTACTAAGAATATAATTGGAAACTAAAACTGACGACAGTGAGGGTGAAGAAAGTATCCTACAAAAACTGCATGCAGTACTATTACATGCTAGACCCTTGTGTTAGGGCTAGGGTTACAGTTGAGGTAAGAGAGTCATTCAGAAATAACGTACTAAGAATATAATTGGAAACTAAAACTGACGATAGTGAGGATGAAGAAAGTATCCTACAAAAACTGCATGCAGTACTATTACATGCTAGACTCTTGTGTTAGGGCTAGGGTTACAGTTTAGGTAAGAGAGTCATTCAGAAATAACGTACTAAGAATATAATTGGAAACTAAAACTGACGATAGTGAGGGTGAAGAAATTATCCTACAAAAACTGCATGCAGTACTATTACATGCTAGACCCTTGTGTTAGGGCTAGGGTTACAGTTGAGGTAAGAGAGTCATTCAGAAATAACGTACTAAGAATATAATTGGAAACTAAAACTGACGATAGTGAGGATGAAGAAATTATCCTACACAAACTGCATGCAGTACTATTACATGCTAGACCCTTGTGTTAGGGCTAGGGTTAGAGTTTAGGTAAGAGAGTCATTCAGAAATAACGTACTAAGAATATAATTGGAAACTAAAACTGACGACAGTGAGGGTGAAGAAAGTATCCTACACAAACTGCATGTAGTACTAATACATGCTAGACCCTTGTGTTAGGGCTAGGGTTACACTTTACGTAAGAAAGTCATTCAGAAATAACGTACTAAGAATATAATTTTTAAACTGAAACTGTCGATAGTGAGGGTGAAGAAAGTATCCTACACAAACTGCATGCAGTACTATTACATGCTAGACCCTTGTGTTAGGGCTAGGGTTACAGTTGAGGTAAGAGAGTCATTCAGAAATAACGTACTAAGAATATAATTGGAAACTAAAACTGACGATAGTGAGGGTGAAGAAAGTATCCTACAAAAACTGCATGCAGTACTATTACATGCTAGACCCTTGTGTTAGCGCTAGGGTTACAGTTGAGGTAAGAGAGTCATTCAGAAATAACGTACTAAGAATATAATTGGAAACTAAAACTGACGATAGTGAGGGTGAAGAAAGTATCCTACACAAACTGCATGCAGTTCCATTACATGCTATACCCTTGTGTTAGGGCTAGGGTTACAGTTGAGGTAAGAGAGTCATTCTGAAATAACGTACTAAGAATATAATTGGAAACTAAAACTGACGCTAGTGAGGGTGAAGAAAGTATCCTACACAAACTGCATGCAGTACTATTACATGCTAGACCCTTGTGTTAGGGCTAGGTTACACTTTAGGTAAGAAAGTCATTCAGAAATAACGTACTAAGAATATAATTGGAAACTAAAACTGACGATAGTGAGGGTGAAGAAAGTATCCTTCAAAAACTGCATGCAGTACTATTACATGCTAGACCCTTGTGTTAGGGCTAGGGTTACAGTTGAGGTAAGAGAGTCATTCAGAAATAACGTACTAAGAATATAATTGGAAACTAAAACTGACGATAGTGAAGGTGAAGAAAGTATCCTACACAAACTGCATGCAGTACTATTACATGCTAGACCCTTGTGTTAGGGCTAAAGTTACAGTTGAGGTAAGAGAGTCATTCAGAAATAACGTACTAAGAATATAATTGGAATCTAAAACTGACGATAGTGAGGGTGAAGAAAGTATCCTACACAAACTGCATGCAGTACTATTACATGCTAAACCCTTGTGTTAGGGCTAGGGTGACAATTGAGGTAAGAGGGTCATTCAGAAATAACGTACTAAGAATATAATTGGAAACTAAAACTGACGATAGTGAGGATGAAGAAAGTATCCTACAAAAACTGCATGCAGTACTATTACATGCTAGACCCTTGTGTTAGGGCTAGGGTTACAATTTAGGTAAGAGAGTCATTCAGAAAAAACGTACTAAGAATATAATTGGAAACTAAATCTGACGATAGTGAGGGTGAAGAAAGTATCCTACACAAACTGCATGCAGTACTATTACATGCTAGACCCTTGTGCTAGGGCTAGGGTTACAGTTGAGGTAAGAGAGTCATTCAGAAATAACGTACTAAGAATATAATTGGAAACTAAAACTGACGATAGTGAGGGTGAAGAAAGTATCCTACGAAAACTGCATGCAGTACTATTACATGCTAGACCCTTGTGTTAGGGCTAGGGTTACAGTTGAGGTAAGAGAGTCATTCAGAAATAACGTACTAAGAATATAATTGGAAACTAAAACTGACGATAGTGTGGGTGAAGGAAGTATCCTACAAAAACTGCATGCAGTACTATTACATGCTAGACCCTTTTGTTAGGGCTAGGGTTACAGTTTAGGTAAGAGAGTCATTCTGAAATAACGTACTAAGAATATAATTGGAAACTAAAACTGACGATAGTGAGGGTGAAGGAAGTATCCTACAAAAACTGCATGCAGTACAATTACATGCTAGACCCTTGTGTTAGGGCTAGGGTTACAGTTTAGGTAAGAGAGTCATTCAGAAATAACGTACTAAGATTATAATTGGAAACTAAAACTGACGACAGTGAGGGTGAAGAAAATATCCTACAAAAACTGGATGCAGTACTATTACATGCTAGACCCTTGTGTTAGGGCTAGGGTTACAGTTGAGGTAAGAGAGTCATTCAGAAATAACGTACTAAGAATATAATTGGAAACTAAAACTGACGATAGTGAGGGTGAAGAAAGTATCCTAAAAAAACTGCATGCAGTACTATTACATGCCAGACTCTTGTGTTAGGGATAGGGTTACAGTTTAGGTAAGAGAGTCATTCAGAAAAAACGTACTAAGAATATAATTGGAAACTAAAACTGACGATAGTGAGGGTGAAGAAAGTATCCTACAAAAACTGCATGCAGTACTATAACATGCTAGACCCTTGTGTTAGAGCTAGGGTTACAGTTTAGGTAAGAGAGTCATTCAGAAATAACGTACTAAGAATATAATTGGAAACTAAAACTGACGATAGTGAGGGTGAAGAAATTACCCTACAAAAACTGCATGCAGTACTATTACATGCTAGACCCTTGTGTTAGGGCTAGGGTTACAGTTGAGGTAAGAGAGTCATTCAGAAATAACGTACTAAGAATATAATTGGAAACTAAAACTGACGATAGTGAGGGTGAAGAAATTATCCTACACAAACTGCATGCAGTACTATTACATGCTAGACCCTTGTGTTACGGCGAGGGTTACAGTTTAGGTAAGAGATTCATTCAGAAATAACGTACTAAGAATATAATTGGAATCTAAAACTGACGATAGTGAGGGTGAAGAAAGTATCCTACACAAACTGCATGCAGTACTATTACATGCTAGACCCTTGTGTTAGGGCTAGGGTTACAGTTGAGGTAAGAGAGTCATTTAGAAATAACGTACTAAGAATATAATTGGAAACTAAAACTGACGATAGTGCGGGTGAATAAAGTATCCTACACAAACTGCATGTAGTACTATTACATGCTAGACCCTTGTGTTAGGGCTAGGGTTACACTTTAGGTAAGAAAGTCATTCAGAAATAACGTACTAAGAATATAATTTTTAAACTGAAACTGACGATAGTGAGGGTGAATAAAGTATCCTACACAAACTGCATGCAGTACTATTACATGCTAGACCCTTGTGTTAGGGCGAGGGTTACAGTTTAGGTAAGAAAGTCATTCAGAAATAACGTACTAAGAATATAATTGGAAACTAAAACTGACGATAGTGACGGTGAAGAAAGTATCCTACACAAACTGCATGCAGTACTATTACATGCTAGACCCTTGTGCTAGGGCTAGGGTTACAGTTGAGGTAAGAGAGTCATTCAGAAATAACGTACTAAGAATATAATTGGAAACTAAAACTGACGATAGTGAGGGTGAAGAAAGTATCCTACGAAAACTGCATGCAGTACTATTACATGCTAGACCCTTGTGTTAGCGCTAGGGTTACAGTTGAGGTAAGAGAGTCATTCATAAATAACGTACTAAGAATATAATTGGAAACTAAAACTGACGATAGTGAGGGTGAAGAAAGTATCCTACACAAACTGCATGCAGTACTATTACATGCTAGACCCTTGTGTTAGGGCTAGGGTTACAGTTGAGGTAAGAGAGTCATTCTGAAATAACGTACTAAGAATATAATTGGAAACTAAAACTGACGCTAGTGAGGGTGAAGAAAGTATCCTACACAAACTGCATGCAGTACTATTACATGCTAGACCCTTGTGTTAGGGCTAGGTTACACTTTAGGTAAGAAAGTCATTCAGAAATAACGTACTAAGAATATAATTGGAAACTAAAACTGACGATAGTGAGGGTGAAGAAAGTATCCTACACAAACTGCATGCAGTACTATTACATGCTACACCCTTGTGTTAGGGCGAGGGTTACAGTTTAGGTAAGAGATTCATTCAGAAATAACGTACTAAGAATATAATTGGAAACTAAAACTGACGATAGTGAGGGTGAAGAAAGTATCCTTCAAACCTGCATGCAGTACTATTACATGCTAGACCCTTGTGTTAGGGCTAGGGTTACAGTTGAGGTAAGAGAGTCATTCAGAAATAACGTACTAAGAATATAATTGGAAACTAAAACTGACGATAGTGAGGGTGAAGAAAGTATCCTACACAAACTGCATGCAGTACTATTACATGCTAGACCCTTGTGTTAGGGCTAAAGTTACAGTTGAGGTAAGAGAGTCATTCAGAAATAACGTACTAAGAATATATTTGGAATCTAAAACTGACGATAGTGAGGGTGAAGAAAGTATCCTACACCAACTCCATGTAGTACTATTACATGCTAGACCTTTGTGTTAGGGCGAGGGTTACAGTTGAGGTAAGAAAGTCATTCAGAAATAACGTACTAAGAATATAATTGGAAACTAAAACTGACGATAGTGAGGGTGAAGAAAGTATCCTACACAAACTGCATGCAGTACTATTACATGCTAGACGCTTGTGTGAGGCCGGGGGTTACAGTTGAGGTAAGAACGTCATTCAGAAATAACGTACTAAGAATTAAATTGGAATCTAAAACTGACGATAGTGAGGGTGAAGAAAGTATCCTACAAAAACTGCATGCAGTACTATTACATGCTAGACCCTTGTGTTAGGGCGAGGGTTACAGTTTGGGTAAAAAAGTCATTCAGAAATAACGTACTAAGAATATAATTGGAAACTAAAACTGAAGATAGTTAGGGTGAAGAAAGTATCCTACGCAAACTGCATGCAGTACTATTACATGCTAGACCCTTGTGTTAGGGCTAGCGTTACAGTTGAGGTAAGAGAGTCATTCAGAAATAACGTACTAAGAATATAATTGGAAACTAAAACTGACGATAGTGAGGGTGAAGAAAGTATCCTACAAAAACTGCATGCAGTACTATTACATGCTAGATCCTTGTGTTAGGGCTAGGGTTACAGTTGAGGTAAGAGAGTCATTCAGAAATAACGTACTAAGAATATAATTGGAAACTAAAACTGACGATAGTGAGGGTGAAGAAATTATCCTACACAACTGCATGCAGTACTATTACATGCTAGACTCTTGTGTTAGGGCTTGGGTTGCAGTTGAGGTAAGAGAGTCATTTAGAAATAACGTACTAAGAATATAATTGGAAACTAAAACTGACGATAGTGAGGGTGAAGAAAGTATCCTAAACAAACTGCATGTAGTACTATTACATGCTAGACCCTTGTGTTAGGGCTAAGGTTACACTTTAGGTAAGAAAGTCATTCAGAAATAACGTACTAAGAATATAATTTTTAAACTGAAACTGACGATAGTGAGGGTGAAGAAAGTATCCTACACAAACTGCATGCAGTACTATTACATGCTAGACCCTTGTGTTAGGGCGAGGGTTACAGTTTAGATTAGAAAGTCATTCAGAAATAATGTACTAAGAATATAATTGGAAACTAAAAATGACGATAGTGAGGGTGAAGAAAGTATCCTACACAAACTGCATGCAGTACTATTACATGCTACACCCTTGTGTTAGGGCTAGGGTTACAATTGAGGTAAGAGAGTCATTCAGAAATAACGTACTAAGAATATAATTGGAATCTAAAACTGACGATAGTGAGGGTGAAGAAAGTATCCTACACAAACTGCATGCAGTACTATTACATGCTAGACCCTTGTATTAGGGCTAGGGTTACACTTTAGGTAAGAAAGTCATTCAGAAATAACGTACTAAGAATATAATTTGAAACTAAAACTGACGATAGTGAGGGCGAAGAAAGTATCCTACACAAACTGCATGCAGTACTATTACATGCTAGACCCTTGTGTTAGGGCGAGGGTTACAGTTTAGGTAAAAAAAGTCATTCAGAAATAACGTACTAAGAATATAATTGGAAACTAAAACTGAAGATAGTGAGGGTGAAGAAAGTATCCTACAAAAACTGCATGCAGTACTATTACATGCTAGACCCTTGTGTTAGGGCTAGGGTTACAGTTGAGGTAAGAGAGTCATTTAGAAATAACGTACTAAGAATATAATTGGAAACTCAAACTGACGATAGTGAGGGTGAAGAAAGTATCTTACACAAACTGCATGTAGTACTATTACATGCTAGACCCTTGTGTTAGAGCTAGGGTTACACTTTAGGTAAGAAAGTCATTCAGAAATAACGTACTAAGAATATAATTTTTAAACTGAAACTGACGATAGTGAGGGTGAAGAAAGTATCCTACACAAACTGCATGCAGTACAATTACATGCTAGACCCTTGTGTTAGGGCGAGGGTTACAGTTTAGGTAAGAAAGTCATTCAGAAATAACGTACTAAGAATATAATTGGAAACTAAAACTGACGATAGTGAGGGTGAAGAAAGTATCCTACAAAAACTGCATGCAGTACTATTACATGCTAGAACCTTGTGTTAGGGCTAGGGTTACAGTTGAGGTAAGAGAGTCATTTAGAAATAACGTACTAAGAATATAATTGGAAACTCAAACTGACGATAGTGAGGGTGAAGAAAGTATATTACAAAAACTGCATGCAGTACTATTACATGCTAGACCCTTGTGTTAGGGCTAGGGTTACAGTTGAGGTAAGAGAGTCATTTAGAAATAACGTACTAAGAATATAATTGGAAACTCAAACTGACGATAGTGAGGGTGAAGAAAGTATCTTACACAAACTGCATGTAGTACTATTACATGCTAGACCCTTGTGTTAGGGCTAGGGTTACACTTTAGGTAAGAAAGTCATTCAGAAATAACGTACTAAGAATATAATTTTTAAACTGAAACTGACGATAGTGAGGGTGAAGAAAGTATCCTACACAAACTGCATGCAGTACAATTACATGCTAGACCCTTGTGTTAGGGCGAGGGTTACAGTTTAGGTAAGAAAGTCATTCAGAAATAACGTACTAAAAATATAATTGGAAACTAAAAATGACGATAGTGACGGTGAAGAAAGTATCCTACACAAACCGCATGCAGTACTATTACATGCTAGACCCTTGTGTTAGGGCTAGGTTACACTTTAGGTAAGAAAGTCATTCAGAAATAACGTACTAAAAATATAATTGGAAACTAAAAATGACGATAGTGACGGTGAAGAAAGTATCCTACACAAACTGCATGCAGTACTATTACATGCTAGACCCTTGTGTTAGGGCTAGGTTACACTTTAGGTAAGAAAGTCATTCAGAAATAACGTACTAAGAATATAATTGGAAACTAAAACTGACGATAGTGAGGGTGAAGAAAGTATCCTACACAAACTGCATGCAGTACTATTACATGCTAGACCCTTGTGTTAGGGCGAGGGTTACAGTTTAGGTAAGAGATTTATTCAGAAATAACGTACTAAGAATATAATTGGAAACTAAAACTGACGATAGTGAGGGTGAAGAAAGTATCCTTCAAACCTGCATGCAGTACTATTACATGCTAGACCCTTGTGTTAGGGCTAGGGTTACAGTTGAGGTAAGAGAGTCATTCAGAAATAACGTACTAAGAATATAATTGGAAACTAAAACTGACGATAGTGAGGGTGAAGAAAGTATCCTACACAAACTGCATGCAGTACTATTACATGCTAGACCCTTGTGTTAGGGCTAAAGTTACAGTTGAGGTAAGAGAGTCATTCAGAAATAACGTACTAAGAATATATTTGGAATCTAAAACTGACGATAGTGAGGGTGAAGAAAGTATCCTACACCAACTCCATGTAGTACTATTACATGCTAGACCTTTGTGTTAGGGCGAGGGTTACAGTTGAGGTAAGAAAGTCATTCAGAAATAACGTACTAAGAATATAATTGGAAACTAAAACTGACGATAGTGAGGGTGAAGAAAGTATCCTACACAAACTGCATGCAGTACTATTACATGCTAGACGCTTGTGTGAGGCCGGGGGTTACAGTTGAGGTAAGAACGTCATTCAGAAATAACGTACTAAGAATTAAATTGGAATCTAAAACTGACGATAGTGAGGGTGAAGAAAGTATCCTACAAAAACTGCATGCAGTACTATTACATGCTAGACCCTTGTGTTAGGGCGAGGGTTACAGTTTGGGTAAAAAAGTCATTCAGAAATAACGTACTAAGAATATAATTGGAAACTAAAACTGAAGATAGTTAGGGTGAAGAAAGTATCCTACGCAAACTGCATGCAGTACTATTACATGCTAGACCCTTGTGTTAGGGCTAGCGTTACAGTTGAGGTAAGAGAGTCATTCAGAAATAACGTACTAAGAATATAATTGGAAACTAAAACTGACGATAGTGAGGGTGAAGAAAGTATCCTACAAAAACTGCATGCAGTACTATTACATGCTAGATCCTTGTGTTAGGGCTAGGGTTACAGTTGAGGTAAGAGAGTCATTCAGAAATAACGTACTAAGAATATAATTGGAAACTAAAACTGACGATAGTGAGGGTGAAGAAATTATCCTACACAACTGCATGCAGTACTATTACATGCTAGACTCTTGTGTTAGGGCTTGGGTTGCAGTTGAGGTAAGAGAGTCATTTAGAAATAACGTACTAAGAATATAATTGGAAACTAAAACTGACGATAGTGAGGGTGAAGAAAGTATCCTACACAAACTGCATGTAGTACTATTACATGCTAGACCCTTGTGTTAGGGCTAAGGTTACACTTTAGGTAAGAAAGTCATTCAGAAATAACGTACTAAGAATATAATTTTTAAACTGAAACTGACGATAGTGAGGGTGAAGAAAGTATCCTACACAAACTGCATGCAGTACTATTACATGCTAGACCCTTGTGTTAGGGCGAGGGTTACAGTTTAGATTAGAAAGTCATTCAGAAATAATGTACTAAGAATATAATTGGAAACTAAAAATGACGATAGTGAGGGTGAAGAAAGTATCCTACACAAACTGCATGCAGTACTATTACATGCTACACCCTTGTGTTAGGGCTAGGGTTACAATTGAGGTAAGAGAGTCATTCAGAAATAACGTACTAAGAATATAATTGGAATCTAAAACTGACGATAGTGAGGGTGAAGAAAGTATCCTACACAAACTGCATGCAGTACTATTACATGCTAGACCCTTGTATTAGGGCTAGGGTTACACTTTAGGTAAGAAAGTCATTCAGAAATAACGTACTAAGAATATACTTTGAAACTAAAACTGACGATAGTGAGGGCGAAGAAAGTATCCTACACAAACTGCATGCAGTACTATTACATGCTAGACCCTTGTGTTAGGGCGAGGGTTACAGTTTAGGTAAAAAAAAGTCATTCAGAAATAACGTACTAAGAATATAATTGGAAACTAAAACTGAAGATAGTGAGGGTGAAGAAAGTATCCTACAAAAACTGCATGCAGTACTATTACATGCTAGACCCTTGTGTTAGGGCTAGGGTTACAGTTGAGGTAAGAGAGTCATTTAGAAATAACGTACTAAGAATATAATTGGAAACTCAAACTGACGATAGTGAGGGTGAAGAAAGTATCTTACACAAACAGCATGTAGTACTATTACATGCTAGACCCTTGTGTTAGAGCTAGGGTTACACTTTAGGTAAGAAAGTCATTCAGAAATAACGTACTAAGAATATAATTTTTAAACTGAAACTGACGATAGTGAGGGTGAAGAAAGTATCCTACACAAACTGCATGCAGTACAATTACATGCTAGACCCTTGTGTTAGGGCGAGGGTTACAGTTTAGGTAAGAAAGTCATTCAGAAATAACGTACTAAGAATATAATTGGAAACTAAAACTGACGATAGTGAGGGTGAAGAAAGTATCCTACAAAAACTGCATGCAGTACTATTACATGCTAGAACCTTGTGTTAGGGCTAGGGTTACAGTTGAGGTAAGAGAGTCATTTAGAAATAACGTACTAAGAATATAATTGGAAACTCAAACTGACGATAGTGAGGGTGAAGAAAGTATATTACAAAAACTGCATGCAGTACTATTACATGCTAGACCCTTGTGTTAGGGCTAGGGTTACAGTTGAGGTAAGAGAGTCATTTAGAAATAACGTACTAAGAATATAATTGGAAACTCAAACTGACGATAGTGAGGGTGAAGAAAGTATCTTACACAAACTGCATGTAGTACTATTACATGCTAGACCCTTGTGTTAGGGCTAGGGTTACACTTTAGGTAAGAAAGTCATTCAGAAATAACGTACTAAGAATATAATTTTTAAACTGAAACTGACGATAGTGAGGGTGAAGAAAGTATCCTACACAAACTGCATGCAGTACAATTACATGCTAGACCCTTGTGTAAGGGCGAGGGTTACAGTTTAGGTAAGAAAGTCATTCAGAAATAACGTACTAAAAATATAATTGGAAACTAAAAATGACGATAGTGACGGTGAAGAAAGTATCCTACACAAACCGCATGCAGTACTATTACATGCTAGACCCTTGTGTTAGGGCTAGGGTTACAGTTGAGGTAAGAGAGTCATTCAGAAATAACGTAATAAGAATATAATTGGAAACTAAAACTGACGATAGTGAGGGTGAAGAAAGTATCCTACAAAAACTGCATGCAGTACTATTACATGCTAGACCCTTGTGTTAGGGCTAGGGTTACAGTTGAGGTAAGAGAGTCATTCAGAAATAACGTACTAAGAATATAATTGGAAACTAAAACTGACGATAGTGAGGGTGAAGAAGGTATCCTACACAAACTGCATGCAGTACTATTACATGCTAGACCCTTGTAGTAGATCTAGGTTTACAGTTGAGGTAAGAAAGTCATTCTGAAATAACGTACTAAGAATATAATTGGAAACTAAAACTGACGCTAGTGAGGGTGAAGAAAGTATCCTACACAAACTGCATGCAGTACTATTACATGCTAGACCCTTGTGTTAGGGCTAGGTTACACTTTAGGTAAGAAAGTCATTCAGAAATAACGTACTAAGAATATAATTGGAAACTAAAACTGACGATAGTGAGGGTGAAGAAAGTATCCTACTCAAACTGCATCCAGTACTATTACATACTAGACCCTTGTGTTAGGGCTAGGGTTACACTTTAGGTAAGAAAATCATTCTGAAATAACGTACTAAGAATATAATTGGAAACTAAAACTGACGATAGTGAGGGTGAAGAAAGTATCCTACACAAACTGCATGCAGTACTATTACATGCTAGACCATTGTGTTAGGGCTAGGGTTACAGTTTAGGTAAGAGAGTCATTCAGAAATAACGTACTCAGAATATAATTGGAAACTAAAACTGACGATAGTGAGGGTGAAGAAAGTATCCTACACAAACTGCATGCAGTACTATTACATGCTAGACCCTTGTGTTAGGGCGAGGGTTACAGTTTAGGTAAGAGAGTCATTCAGATATAACGTACTAAGAATATAATTGGAAACTAAAACTGACGATAGTGAGGGTGAAGAAAGTATCCTACAAAAACTGCATGCAGTACTATTACATGCTCGACCCTTGTGTTAGGGCTAGGGTTACAGTTGAGGTAAGAGAGTCATTCAGAAATAACGTACTAAGAATATAATTGGAAACTAAAACTGACGATAGTGAGGGTGAAGAAAGTATCCTACACAAACTGCATTCAGTACTATTACATGCTAGACCCTTGTGTTAGGGCTAGGGTTACAGTTGAGGTAAGAGAGTCATTCAGAAATAACGTACTAAGAATATAATTGGAATCTAAAACTGACGATAGTGAGGGTGAAGAAAGTATCCTACACAAACTGCATGCAGTACTATTACATGCTAAACCCTTGTGTTAGGGCTAGGGTTACAGTTGAGGTAAGAGAGTCATTCAGAAATAACGTACTAAGAATATAATTGGAATCTAAAACTGACGATAGTGAGGGTGAAGAAAGTATCCTACACAAACTGCATGCAGTACTATCACATGCTACACCCTTGTGTTAGGGCTAGGGTTACAATTGAGGTAAGAAAGTCATTCAGAAATAACGTACTAAGAATATAATTGGAATCTAAAACTGACAATAGTGAGGGTGAAGAAAGTATCCTACACAAACTGCATGCAGTACTATTACATGCTAGACCCTTGTATTAGGGCTAGGGTTACACTTTAGGTAAGAAAGTCATTCAGAAATAACGTACTAAGAATATAATTTGAAACTAAAACTGACGATAGTGAGGGTGAAGAAAGTATCCTACACAAACTGCATGCAGTACTATTACATGCTAGACCCTTGTGTTAGGGCGAGGGTTACAGTTTAGGTAAAAAAGTCATTCAGAAATAACGTACTAAGAATATAATTGGAAACTAAAAATGACGATAGTGACGGTGAAGAAAGTATCCTACACAAACTGCATGCATTACTATTACATGCTAGACCATTGTGTTAGGGCTAGGGTTACAGTTGAGGTAAGAGAGTCATTCAGAAATAACGTACTAAGAATATAATTGGAAACTAAAACTGACAATAGTGAGGGTGAAGAAAGTATCCTACACAAACTGCATGCAGTACTATTACATGCTAGACCCTTGTGTTAGGGCTAGGGTTACAGTTGAGGTAAGAAAGTCATTCTGAAATAACGTACTAAGAATATAATTGGAAACTAAAACTGACGCTAGTGAGGGTGAAGAAAGTATCCTACACAAACTGCATGCAGTACTATTACATGCTAGACCCTTGTGTTAGGGCTAGGTTACACTTTAGGTAAGAAAGTCATTCAGAAATAACGTACTAAGAATATAATTGGAAACTAAAACTGACGATAGTGAGGGTGAAGAAAGTATCCTACACAAACTGCATCCAGTACTATTACATGCTAGACCCTTGTGTTAGGGCTAGGGTTACACTTTAGGTAAGAAATTCATTCAGAAATAACGTACTAAGAATATAATTGGAAACTAAAACTGACGATAGTGAGGGTGAAGAAAGTATCCTACAAAAACTGCATGCAGTACTATTACATGCTAGACCATTGTGTTAGGGCTAGGGTTACAGTTTAGGTAAGAGAGTCGTTCAGAAATAACGTACTCAGAATATAATTGGAAACTAAAACTGACGATAGTGAGGGTGAAGAAAGTAACCTACACAGTTTGCATGCAGTACTATTACATGCTAAACCCTTGTGTTAGAGCAAGGGTTACAGTTGAGGTAAGAAAGTCAATCAGAAATAACGTACTAAGAATATAATTGGAAACTAAAACTGACGATAGTGAGGGTGAAGAAAGTATCCTACACAAACTGCATGCAGTACTATTACATGCTAGACCCTTGTGTTAGGGCTAGGGTTACAGTTGAGGTAAGAGAGTCATTCAGAAATAACGTACTAAGAATATAATTGGAATCTAAAACTGACGATAGTGAGGGTGAAGAAAGTATCCTACACAAACTGCATGCAGTACTATTACATGCTAAACCCTTGTGTTAGGGCTAGGGTTACAGTTGAGGTAAGAGAGTCATTCAGAAATAACGTACTAAGAATATAATTGGAATCTAAAACTGACGATAGTGAGGGTGAAGAAAGTATCCTACACAAACTGCATGCAGTACTATTACATGCTAGACCCTTGTATTAGGGTTAGGGTTACACTTTAGGTAAGAAAGTCATTCAGAAATAACGTACTAAGAATATAATTTGAAACTAAAACTGACGATAGTGAGGGTGAAGAAAGTATCCTACACAAACTGCATGCAGTACTATTACATTCTAGACCCTTGTGTTAGGGCGAGGGTTACAGTTTAGGTAAGAAAGTCGTTCAGAAATAACGTACTAAGAATATAATTGGAAACTAAAACTGACGATAGTGAGGGTGAAGAAAGTATCCTACGCAAACTGCATGCAGTACTATTACATGCTAGACCCTTGTGTTAGGGCTAGGGTTACAGTTGAGGTAAGAGAGTCATTCAGAAATAACGTACTAAGAATATAATTGGAAACTAAAACTGACGATAGTGAGGGTGAAGAAAGTATCCTACAAAAACTGCATGCAGTACTATTACATGCTAGACCCTTGTGTTAGGGCTAGGGTTACAGTTGAGGTAAGAGGGTCATTCAGAAATAACGTACTAAGAATATTATTGGAAACTAAAACTGACGATAGTGAGGGTGAAGAAAGTATCCTACACAAACTGCATGCAGTACTATTACATGCTAGACGCTTGTGTTAGGGCTAGGGTTACAGTTGAGGTAAGAGAGTCATTCTGAAATAACGTACTAAGAATATAATTGGAAACTAAAACTGACGATAGTGAGGGTGAAGAAAGTATCCTACACAAACTGCATGCAGTACCATTACATGCTAGACCCTTGTGTTAGGGCTAGGGTTACACTTTAGGTAAGAAAGTCATTCAGAAATAACTTACTAAGAATATAATTGGAATCTAAAACTGACGATAGTGAGGGTGAAGAAAGTATTCTACACAAACTGCATGCAGTACTATTACATGCTAGACCCTTGTGTTATTGTTAGGGTTACACTTTAGGTAAGAAAGTCATTCAGAAATAACGTACTAAGAATATAAATGGAATCTAAAACTGACGATAGTGAGGGTGAAGAAAGTATCCTACACAAACTGCATGCAGTACTATTACATGCTAGACCCTTGTGTTAGGGCTAGGGTTACACTTTATGTAAGAAAGTCATTCAGAAATAACGTACTAAGAATATAATTGGAATCTAAAACTGACGATAGTGAGGGTGAAGAAAGTATCCTACACAAACTGCATGCAGTACTATTACGTGCTAGACCCTTGTATTAGGACTAGGGTTACACTTTAGGTAAGAAAGTCATTCAGAAATAACGTACTAAGAATATAATTGGAATCTAAAAACTGACGATAGTGAGGGTGAAGAAAGTATCCTACACAAACTGCATGCAGTACTATTACATGCTAGACCCTTGTGTTAGGGCTAGGGTTACACTTTAGGTAAGAAAGTCATTCAGAAATAACGTACTAAGAATATAATTGGAATCTAAAACTGACGATAGTGAGGGTGAAGAAAGTATCCTACACAAACTGCATGCAGTACTATTACATGCTAGACCCTTGTGTTAGGGCTAGGGTTACAGTTGAGGTAAGAGAGTCATTCAGAAATAACGTACTAAGAATATAATTGGAAACTAAAACTGACGATAGTGAGGGTGAAGAAAGTATCCTACACAAACTGCATGCAGTACTATTACATGCTAGACCCTTGTGTTAGGGCTAGGGTTACACTTTAGGTAAGAAAGTCATTCAGAACTATCGTACTAAGAATATAATTGGAAACTAAAAATGACGATAGTGAGGGTGAAGAAAGTATCCTACACAAACTGCATGCAGTACTATTACATGCTAGACCCTTGTGTTAGGGCTAGGGTTACAGTTGAGGTAAGAGAGTCATTCAGAAATAACGAAAGGTAATAAAAAAAAACTGTTAAGACCTATAGTAGAAGAAAAACTAAACAAGTAGCACCCTGACTGTCTACCAGCATCTCCTCCCCACCCCCCCCCCTTAGTTCGCTGTGTAATAAAAAGGAAGCCGATTGGCAGACCAACATAGGGAAACCAAACTATACAACCAACATTAGGAAAATATATTGTCTACCCAAGACGCGAAAGGTAAATTTACTGACGAAGAAGACAAAAATGAACTAGAATGATTAAGCAGATGACAATAAAATAAACCACTAACGTGCGAGAAATGAATAGACAGACCAAGAAGAAGAAACCATAATGGCTAACCAAGGAGACAGGAAAAATAAACAACCAATTTAAGGAAAATGAATTGATAAGTTGATAAGAAGAGGAAAATAAATTACCAGATGATAAATTCTTGAAGTTATGCGGTTTTAAGTGCTATTAGAAATGGTTATTCCTGAAAATAATTATATTAATTATAAAATTAGTTATAATTATATCTTCTTATCATTAAAATTACTTCTAATTATAATCATATAATTATAAAATATTTATAGTTCTTGCTCCAAACGATAGTTGGCAAATCTCCTATAAAAACTGCCTAGCTCTTTATTTCTACTAATCACGATCTTCAACCATAAATTTGTAAAGAATATAAACAATCTCCATCGTTTGAGGTAAATCACACATTTTGCAAAAATCCAAATAATTTATGGAGGTTACATTATTTTATCATCACACTATTTAATTGTCTTGCTTCAGATAAACTTCAACAAACAGTGCCTACAAATCAGAAAATACCTAGATAAATAATTTCCCTAAAACACAACACAACACTAAAAAGATCTAATTACTTGTTAAATGTGTTTACTTTAAGAGACAACTGAGGAAGGGGTAACTAATACAAATGATCTGCCATAATACGCCATTACAAAGCTATCCTTTTTATAAATACAGACGCGTTCCATTCATAAGGACATTCTTAGAGAGCTATATTTGCGAATTCCGAATACTGCATCATGTAAAGTGCATACACATGCCACTACGTACAACCCCATTCCAATGCCTGTAACAGCGCCACACAAGGGTAGAATACATTGTTGTATGGAATAGAACAATAGTCACCTTGCAATAAAAGCGTGAATACTGATGACAAACGTAGTCCCTCGGAATATAAAATAGTACTTTACGATACAAAGTAGGTAAAGAGAAGGAAGATGTAGTGTTAATCCACAATAGAGGAAGCACGAACGTGTGCGCGCGTGTGCTTGGGTGTGTGTTGATTTGCAGATAACGTTTTTGGTTCAATATTTATTTCTTAAGCAATATATGTTTCACAACAAGAGTAATTATAAAAATAACTACTGGAGGTTTTCATTCATTTTGTATAACTTATATTGTCACTATCAAAGGATGAAATCACTATTCAACAGTTAAAACAAGAGTTAAATATAGGCTGTAATACGTCGCTGATCAATGGTGGCACACATTATTATATATGCATCAACATTATAAAAGCAAACAGAACCGTAACGCAATTATTTACGATCGTCATTTCTCTAATAATGAAAACAAATCCTTGGGTTTAAATCGTTTTCCTGTATCAGTTACACATAATTTTATGTTATATCATCATAAATAGTGATTAAAATAACTATTTCGAAAAATACAAATAAATATAAATTTTTAAGAAACGAGCTTGGTTATGTAAGGAACGTAAAGTATATTAAGTATTGAAATGGCAAAATAGAAAACTAATCAAATTATTACAATCTGATGTAATCCTAACTAGGAACGTCTGTTGTGTACAATACAGTATATTCGCCAAGAAGGAGCTATGGGCAGTTGTAAGGAAGTGAAGTAAAACAGAAGCTATACAATGATATCAGGACAAGCGACGATAGCGTCGTTATGCATGTCTACTGTCTCGGCCCAAGAGAGCTGTTGGTGAAGAAGCGATTGCCAATGCTAATGACGTCACGGTGTTAGTGCTTCTAAATTTGCGCCAATAAGCTTTGCCTACAGGAAGTTGTGATCTAGACCGGTCGGAACTGTTTACAGCCTGGAACAAAGTTACTTGTAAATTAATTATACAGTAGTAGGTATTAATTTTAGTTTTTTAATACTCCAGTTTAACTTCAGATTCCCCTCAAAGGCTTAGCAGAGCTTATTCTCATAGAGGCTATTAAACTGCACCTGTTAAGAAGGTGTTCTATCTTTGAGAATCTTATAGTAATTCTATTGTATTCGCCAGGATCGCATGACCTGGTAATAAGGTCTGCTTGCCCATTCATCACGTGATGGATCACAGCCAGTCAAATAACAGAGTACGTAAACACTGCCTGACGAATCGTGTTTGTAAACACGACAGCAAACAGAAATGCTTGCATAAACTGCAAACGCAACGTTCCATGCCATATATAAAAGTAAACAGAGATTTGTCAAAGGTAATTGCAATTGGTAATTGTTTTTGTTAAACTTTTACATTCATTTTTTGCCTGGTTTACTATTTTCAACTGAATACAAAAAACAAAAGAAATAACTAAATAAAGATAAAACCCAAATGAAAACTAAATAATTAATCATAATTTTTTTTAGTTTACAAAAACTCAAGTGATCGATTGAGTGTCGTACGAAACGCGACTGTCTCATTGCCCTTAAGGAGTGCCCTCATATGTGAGCGTGACGCTACCTTTTCAACAACACTTACAATTGCTTTTCTCTCGTGCCTCTTGAGGCATTCAATTTAATATCCACACTATATTCTCATCCAGTGTGCGTCACGTTGGAAACAGAAACGTGATGTAAATTCAAAATTAGTACCAAATTTACTAATAACGAAATAAAAACAATTATCATAAAATATAAATTGTTAAAATTTTAAACATAAATTCATATGAATTGTTTATTCAAACAAATATTAATATTTGTTTTACAAGATAATTCTAAAATTGCTATTTTGAATGGACTTATTAAATTATACAAAGTAGAAGATCCAATAAAAACTTTAATAAATATTATAGGTGCTCCGTCTCATAAAAGTATCAAAAAATTTGGCATAATGCGTAAAGATAAAGCAAAATAAATAACGTTCGTAGTTTAACAAACTCTAATGGTTTTATTGAAAAATTAAGCAAAATTGAAAATCATGAGCTCTAAGCAAATCGTGACATTTCAAAACATCATTTCCCATTTCTTATTTTCAAAATCATTTTCAATTTATCGTCTACCCTCATGAGAGTCCACCAAGATAGATACAAAAGCAGAAAGTAATAGCTGTTTGTTGCAAATTATATGTTACAAAAATTCCCGAAAAAACATATGGGCCTTTACAACACACTTGGGAGGCTCATCTTGATATAGGCGTCTTGATAATTTCATACGTATGTCGAAGAATAATGTTTACAAGTGGTTATTAATTATACAGCCAGACGTTTCAAAGAAACACACTTGCTTCAGTGATTCCAGTTGAAAGGAGGTTTCTACAATTTTGGAAACATCAATTCAAAAACAACCATTATGTAAATAATGAAATCCAATTTAAATCTGTATAGTAGACACAGGAGATTTATATTTGAAATTATAAATAGAGTAAAAACTATATCGACACATTATTATTTTTTTTTTTTAATGGTTAATTTTTCAAACACGAATTTGGGCTTAAAATCGTATTTATCAATTAAAATTTCAGAAATATTTTTACAAAAAATCAGAAATGCTTACTGGTATACCTCAGAGATGCTTGATGACCACTCAGCCCTTAAGTGAATTACCTATACAAAACATATATACCTTGGTTGTAACGAAATTGGTTGTAATTAAATAAAACTTTTCAAAAAACAAACTGTTATTATTATTATTATTATCCTTACTATTATTATTATGAAACTATTATAACTATCATTACAAAAGATTATAGATATGAGGATATATATATATATATATATATATATATATATATATATATATACACAATTAAATGACACTTTCGAAACAAGAATTTTTATTTTAGTTTTCTTCATACATTGAAGCTTTTCGCTGATTAGCAGTAAAAAGCATTTTCAACATTTTCTAAGTACCTTATAGTTCTATGAATACATCTAGACTGTTCATATAATCGTACTATGCTTAAAATTTTAGTTATTCCTATCTTATCTCTAAAATAATTTGTATTTATTTTAGTCTTTTATTCTTAAGATTTCATTGAATCCTCTAAAAATAGTACGCTGTCTAGACTTTACTTGTATTTGCTCCTCAATAAGTGTATTTTTAATATTAATTTTATATATTTCTAATACCTCAATGATATTCATTCTTAAACGTTTTTAAGCTTGTTTAATTAAGTTCATATTATGTATCATGGGGAAGTCATGTTTATTATCTATACAATGTGTTGCTAAATTGGATTTATATAAATTAGGTTTTTATATGGTTTTAAATGCTCTTTATAACTATCTTTTATTTTATTTTTAGTTTGTCTTACATAGTATTTTTGACACATTGTACATTTGATACTATAAATACAGCTTAGATCCAATTTATTTAATTTAATATTTGTATTTATTATATTATTAATAAATATATAATTATTTAAGAACGAATATCATTGAGGATTTAGAAATTTATTAAAAATACACTTATTGAGGAGCAAGTACAAGTAAAGTCTAAACATAATACTATTTTTAGGTTTTCAATGAAATCTTAAAAATAAAAGACTAAAATAAATACAGATAATTGATGATTCTTCAATCAAGGTGATAAGATAAGAATAACTAATATTTTAAGCATTGTACGATTGACCTGTCCAGATGTAGTCATAGAACTATAAGGTACTTGGAAAATTTTTATAATGCTTACACTGCCAATCAGCGAAAAGCTTCAATGTATGAAGGAAACTAAAATAAAAATTCTTGTTTATGAAAGTGTCATTTAATTGTGAATATATAACACAAGAAAAAGGAATTCATCCAAAGATTACAATATATATATTAACCCTTACAATATATAGGCATAAGCCTCCCTGTGTTTCAAAGTATCTCGAATAAATTGTTGCTCCATTGATTTCTTGATCTTCTCTGATATACTTCCTACTGGCGACCAATCTGGACTATTTAATTACTCTATCTTTAGCCATTCAGCTTATATGGTCGTTCCCCTCCCGTTTTCTATTCGTCAACCGCTCATTAATGTTTTCCACATCTCTGTGCTTAATGTTAATATCACTGTGCTTCTAGCTCTGTCCCAGAGTGTTTTTTTTAATATTTTCGTTTCTGTTGTTTCCAACACCTTTAAAATCGTAATTAATGTGATTAATGGCTACATGAGAGTTTTCCGTATAGGGATATGTGAAACCTATCACTATGCCCCACACTGTTCCACATTGTTCCTTACCCTTCTTTATTTTCCCTCTCTGTCCTACACTGGCTTACACTGTCCCTCACTCTCCCACTTTGTCCCCTATTATCCCTCACTGATAAATATATTGTACAAAGTTTAGCAGGGAAATGGGACACCATCCTTCAGTAATAGTGGTTGAGAATCGTGTCATTGGGAGCTGAAGAAGTTACTCGATTCTGTTATCGTTACAGTCGATATTAACTAATTTCTATTACACCTGGTAAAGCTCTAAATTTAGATAATAACGTACTATAGATTAGTTAATACGCGATAAAATATTAACCTAAATACCTTCTGCCAAACCTAACTTACCTAATTAAAAGCACAGATTGTAAACAAACTGGGGATTATAAAAATATCATAATCAAATTTTAAAAAAGCAATTCAAAAAAATTCACAACCTGATTGTTGTGACAGCTATCCAGTCTTTCCAAGATGAAGTTACTGAGGTGATTTTTTATTTTTAATACCAATACTATTTGAAATTATAACTATTATAAAAATCCTTCAAAACCTTGTTTTCAAATGAGTTGGTTTATATTGTTGAGAAATGACAGAATCGATCATATATAAGACTGGTTGCAGTAAGTCATAAATCCAACTGATGTATGTCATCCTTGGATATAGCGTAAGTCATTTAAGGTCATGGGAAGGTCATGCCCCAGGGGTCTTTAGAGTGCTCGTTTAATGAGCAGAGTGTACAAATGAAACTCTGAAACTATAAAATGCAACTAATAATTAGTGGAAATATACGATACAGTTTTACGAACAAAACACTATTTATTCATTACAATATTATTTAGTAAAATACAGTTTAAATTCCCGACGAGGCACAAGGGGAATTTAACCGCTTTCTCATTTACTCATATATTTATACCGCTTCGTGTACTCAGCTGCTCGGTTGAAATACTGGAACGATTAAAGATTCATGCAACTATGTTCCTGCAATGCCTCTAACATTCTACCATGACGTTTATATTTTCAATTTATTTTTACCTTCCTAAAACTTTACCTTTCTAAAATTGTTTTGGGCACTCAATATTGCTGAAAAGTTTACTATAAAAGACTGTTATTCTCCGTTATTGTTAATATCTCGTTGGTATCTCTTTGCAGTATAATATTATTTATAAAACACAGTAAAACCTCATTCTAACGTCGCCTGGCCTACCCTACCTGCCAGTTAGGTAGAGGCACCACACACTTACACCATTAATGGCCACGGACACTTAAAACATCTGTCAAGTAACATTCCCTCCTAAAACTGATGCAAAGGAATTGTAAGTAGTGTAGATATATTATTAATATTTATAACTCTGACTTATCTAATGATAACAAATGTTTTTTAAACAAATGTAGGCTTACATCCCGCCCTGGCCAAAACGATTACATGCTGCACTCGAAACGTTTACAATGGTAATCTGAAGATTTTCTATCTAAATTTTCAAAAACAAAATTTTGTGTTGCACTGTTCTGCTTCCACGAACTATTTTCTTCCGACTAACTAGTTCATAAAAGCGGCGCTATGCTACTTTGAACTTGGAATAGCGTTTTGCATCCGTTTGAAAATCCTATTTTGATTGCCCAAAGCGGTTCGTTAGGTAACTCTACCTGAGTAACTCATGAAACCTTTGGTTTAGCATTTGAATATGAGTAAAAAATGAAGAAATGAATATACTAAATAAATTCAAACCTTAATATTTAATACGCTAACAAAAAAGAAATAACAATTAGATCAAACAATAGAAAAAAATATGAATTACTTTAAAAGAAAAACATGCTATAAATTAATTATTGTTCTTTTATAGTCTCTCTGTAAATTAATGAGGATAAATATTTCAAATTAAAACTCTATAATATAACAACTTAAACGAACTTATAATCAGATACAGTAGGAGTATCAAAACAAAACTTCTCACAACACAAATATTTTAATTAAAACAAGCTTCTATTCAAGCAAACTATTCTTTCAGCTTAGCTTGAGAGGTTATGTTAATACAAATAAAAGACGTACACAAAACTCACAAATTAATTCTCTATTAACTAAGGCGCGTTTCAATGACAAAGTCATCATCACCAGTGAGTAGTAACACTCACTGACGATGAATGCCTTTGTAATTGAAACGCGTCTTGGTTAATAAATGATTAATTTGTGAGTTTTGTGTACATCTTTTATTTGTAATAAGTTTCTATCGTGTTATCCTCATCAGTAAATATACATCATTCTCGTGATGAGGGAATCATGGTCGCCGAAACCATGGTTTATTAAAACATTTTTACTGCGAGAAGTTGTGTTTTGATACGTCGAGTGTACATTTCTTGTATATATTTAGTCTCACAAACTTAGTTCTGACTTATAATATATTATATTTAAATTTGTCAACAAATATATAATTATAACAAATTTTTGTTGTTTTAATTGAGCATATAATTAATTAAATCCAATTATATAAACTTAATTTTGTATTACAACTTTTTTCTAAAGATTCTACGTAACTGTTATATAGAACTTGTGATAGGCTGCGAAAACCAGTTGATCGATAAATTTAACATTTATTTCTCACTAAAAATACAAGGCAATTCTTTGCCTTGTAGGTTAAAACCTTATCCATGATACTTTAAAAACAGTATTTTCTTTATTCTCTGTGGTTAATTCATTGCTTCTCCGCTCTAACTAGCTGGATGATGTAAGAATATATTTGTTAACTTTTAACTCGAACAATATCATATCAATGTTCTATGTTATGTTACTACTAAGGAACTTCATAAAGGTTTCATGGCGACCTGTCACAAGTTAACATAAGAGTTACCAAATACGTGTCTGTTGATTATCAGAGGCAATTCTCATATTAAGTAAGATATTCTATATATAGTATTTCTATTCGAGCTCACACAGGACACACCACGCTCTACACAACACTCAAGTCTTTATTATCGAATCAGGCAAACCGTCTCATCTAACCAGTATTCAATTCATCCTGTATGAACCTCAATTAATTGTTTTCAAACTCCCTAAATTTGAGATACTAGTTGTTTCATAATAATCATACGAGTTAAGAAAATTAATTACAAAATATGCGAATTTCAGTAATTGAATTTTTTATACCTATAAATATCCTGCATGTGCCTCTACGCTTACACGCTGCACATCAAAATGAAAGTCTACTTCTTGTCAATCGCGTTGCAACATTAAACTTTCTATAGAGTTGATTGCATTCATTATACGATCTCTTAGCTCATCTTTCACGACAAACATCTTTCACGAACCCCCCCCCCCACCCAGGGATTCACAAGCCGTGATGTCTGCTGGTCTTGGTGGCATGATGTGTTGGTCTGCTTGAGACGCACGTCCTATCCAACGCCGAGGCATCTGTGTGTTAATGTACTTTCGCACATCGTTATGGAATGGGCAGGATTACAATCTTGTTGGAAAATGAAATCATTGTTGAGTAGCTGAGGCATAAGCAACGTATCCAACAACATCATACTAGTGACTACATGAAGAAAAAACTTTACTCTTAGAGAATCACGAAGTGTCCCACATGGAATGTGGGTCTTCCCACCATATGGTTTACTTAGCCGCTAATCTGGTAATTGGTTTCATCAGTAACAAAAATCTTGTTTAGGAAACCTGCATCTAATAACATTAGTGATCTAGACTTAAACAAAGTATATAATGAGACACAGGAATTTATACTTTGAAGTGTGAATATTATCAAGTGTTGTTTAATAAATATTAATACAAAACCTTAAACCTAAAAGTTATATAATATAAACTAGAATCTGCTGCTTGAATGACAGCTGACAGAATGATTTAATATTTATTTGCACATTTGTTTGAAGCGAGAGGACGGAATCGACGGTGAGCGTTATTTGCATGCAGATTACTAGTGTCAATATTTGCATATTGCATGACGTATGACCCCGATTGGCCCAGCCTTGTAACATTTTGAAATTAATATTTTGTTTTTATTAATTTTAAGGGGATATCAATAAAAAAATATATTTAGTTAATTTCATTTACTTTAGCAAATATTTTATATGGGCTATTGTACTGTTTTAATTGAATTATTTTTTAAAAATTTAATCACGAATGCTTTATAACGAAATTTAAAACCATTTATGATGCACAGCCTAGCAAACTTTATGACTTATAGTAGAGGAGAGTTTATAACGTATAATCTAGAAATCATCAAGGTGTTTATCATCGGCAACTATATAACGTATAGCACAGGAATCCTTATGGCGTAAAGTATAGGAGAGTTTATAACGTATAATCTAGAGATCATCATGATTTTTATCATCGACAACTATATAACGCATATCACAGGAGCCTTTATGGCGTAAAGTATAGGATAGTTTATAACGTATAATCTAGAAATCATTATGTAGTTTATCATCGGCCACTATCCGAGTATACACGTTAGTCAGTATACAAAACCAGAAAGGCGTCTGTACCAGACACCATAACTAACACAACGCTGAAACACCTCACAGAGAAAGCGATCACTCATCTACAACGCTATACTCCGTATACAACCCTTCACGGATGCTTCGAAGGAGGCCAAGATCTTGGTCTTCCCGAAACCGGAAAAATACCATAAAAAACGCACTCATACAGTACGATAATCTTGTTAAATGCGATAGGCAAGAAAAAATCCTCTAAAACGTATCAACAAGCATTTCTACACACCTAACATATTGAGGCCAGAGCAGTTTGGCTTTAGGACAAAACACTCAGCCACGCATCAGCTAATGAGAATGGTTGAGCATGCAACCAATGGCATTCAACTATTACTGCTCTTCTGGAGTAGTATTCCTGGACATAAAAAAGGCCTTTGACAGGGTCTGGCACAACGAGCTATTAGTGAAACTACGACACTATAGTTTCCAGACGGGTTTATACACCTAGTTAGCTTATACCTGTCGAACTGCGGTTTTAGGGTTGATGAAGACCAAACTCAATCTACACTACGAGGTTTACAGGCCCCTGTCCCTCAGGACTCAATTATTGGGCCCGTATTGTTCAACACCTATATCAACGACATACCGACAATACTCAACACACAAATGGCCATATTTACAGATGGTACCGCGTTATCCGCTCAGTCATGGCAACCACATCTAATACACTACAGTTTACAGAACCACCTTATTGTACTAGAATCAAGGCTGACCTACTGGAGAGCTAAAGTGAACGTGGCCAAGTTCAAGGAACTGCTTTTTTCCAAACCTAGGACACACAAACTCGACACACTAAAAAAACTACTAGGCGAGGACATTCACTGGGCGAATCAGGTCAAGTATCTGGGAGTCATACTTGACAGAAGCCTAACTCGAGACCCTCATATTACCAACACCTTAAAGAAAACAAAGATTAGTTAACACAACTATATCCTATGTTAAACAGAACAATACCGCTTTACCATAGACCGCAACTACGATATATGTACCAATGTTGTGCAGCATACCCATATACGCTTCCCCCTTTCTGTGGCCATGCAGGTAACTCACGCACATGTTATTCTCCAGACTCCATTTATTACAAAACAATGTGTTGCAAATAATTACGAAGGCCCCAGGATGTATAAAGATTAACATTGTTTCACGCTGACTTGAAAGTGGCTTTCATCAAACAACACCTCCTACGCTTTTCAACAAGGTTGAAAACAAACAGGCCCTCGCATATACTCTAAATCCATACTCATTTCGTCACTGGGTAGGTACGGCCCCACCTACGAGAAACACAGACTGACTAGCTTTAACTATAATATGCAAATAAAATCTATTTACTAATATTAAACAGCTTCACAGTATGTTCCTGGTGAAACAGGGGCACATCCCCAGGGATGCGGTTTAGCTCCAATGGAAGTACTAATTTTAATTTGCATAACATTTCAGTTTCGAATAGTCAGCGGAAGAAGAGGTTCATGTCATTCCTGTCATTGCCTTACTAACAAGCTATTTGTCAGATAATACGCCCTATTCCTTAGTATAAGGATATATTAGCTAATAGGGTTCCTGCATGATCTATCGAGGGGTATTTCAAGGCAGGGTTTCTTTCTTTCCAGGTTTTATCATCACGCTCTAAGCGTGACACACTTACCGTACTGTTTCATTTCACTATCTCTTGTTTCTCCATGCAAAGAGCTTATCAGATTGGTACATGGGCAATCAATCCCGTTTCCTTCACTCGCGGTGGGATACAAACCGCATGCCCATATGAGACGGTGGCAGGTCGCTAGAAGTTGGCAGTCACGAAAGTTTGGACTGAGTCAGTATGGTATCAGTAAATTGTGAGTCAGTCAGTCAATAACGCTATCAGTTATTGCTTGTTAATTATTATGAGGAATTGTGAATATATTTAGAATTATGGCAGGGACATGAAGCCCCTTGGTAGAGGGTATAAGAGAAATATGGTGATTATTGTCATAAAGATGCCATTCGTTGCACCCCCTTGTAGGTAGAAGAATAAAGCGAGGATGTAATACGTTGGGACAAATAAAATGATATAACCATCCACTGGTACTGGATAGGCACCTGGAATGGAGGAAACTATAGCAAAGTCGCTCCTTTAGAGTAAGAGAGGTGTATATCCGCTGGCCAGAGCTCAAGATGGAAGGAGGCACGGGAACAAGAGGCGCTGTAGATGTTACACCAGAAATGTTAAAAGAAGGGCGTGAGGTAGGCTTGGATGATGATTCCTACAGGGAGTGAGAGTCTGGATGTTGAGAGGTTATTGGATATAGTCAAGGCGGCACGGGCTCAGCATAGCCTACACAGGAACAAAAAACAGTATGGATTATCAAGAACATAGTTTTAACTATTTACTTTCTTGAAGATATTCTTATTTTCCCATTTAAAAATCACATACACTTTTTACCTACACTACAAAAACCCTGGTTTTTAAAACTTGTGTGCCTAGCTCATTAACGCTTCCTAGCGGCCAACTTTAACACTGAGGTAGACCGCTTAGTACGAAGGAACATATTTTGTCTCAATTAGTTTTTCATAAATTTACTTAAATATGTTCAACAAGTCGTTCATTTTTTCAAACCGTAATTTATATAAACAGTTAAAATTACAACACCATTGTAAATATTTCATTGTCTAATAATCGCATGCCTGAGCAAATATTATCTGTGAGGAGAAATAATGCACGTGAGACACGTACACGCGTTTGCTCTATGATACGACTTTATTTGCTCAAATACTTTTCTCATGTTTATGCTCTTGCAACTGGAGCACTGCAATGTCCATACCACTGACCTACATAATTTTTTGCAATCCTAGCAAAGTGTTCTCTTGCACATAATCTTCTTCATTCAGCCCGGTGTCAATCCCTCGCATGTCTCGTTACAATTGCACGTTTTTCAGGAACGAGTTGGAATGATTTACGGACATAAAACTTGATTCTACATGAGGTGAACGTTACCGATACCTCACCATCTTCAATTTTTATCGTTTTTACATATTTTGTTGAAAAATAAATTTGGAACAATATTGAAGTGATTTTAAAAATAGCAAACAAAAAAATATAACTTCAATAGAATATATGTCATACAGATATAAACGGGACTTTGAAAAATACTCATTTATCAAATATTACTTCAAGGACTGGACTATTGCATACACGACACTTATATTTATATAAAAACACATTTATATTTCCAATTGCAAAAAAGCTGAGGTGAATGCTAGCAACTGTTCTTACTTAGAGGTACTTTAGAGGTTATTTTTAAGTCCTTTTAAAATGGAATTTTCTATGTATTGAGAAATAACTGTTATTTGAATTAATTAGGTGAAGCATTTGGTTGTATAGGAAAACTGTTTTTATTAGCCATAGTTTATGTTATTTTTTGTACTTTATTGTTATGTTATTTTCAAGTTGTTATTAAATAAAAAAATGTATGTCCTTGAAAAATTATTACATTTAGTAATAAATTAAACGTATAGTTTCAGCCTATAATTTAATACATTGTAAATGATACCATAAATCTTTAATTAATATTACTTATTTATAATAACAATAATAGATATTAATTTTACTTCTATATATCTAATATATAAGTGAATGCCTCTTCTACATGACATTAATACACTAATGGTAAGTTCTTACTGACTTAATGAGATATATGGTTTTATTATACAAATCTAATTATTTGAAACACCATTTTTCCCGACAGTTACAAAAGTGCCATATTTTTTTTTTTTTTTAATTTGAACTCAAGGGAAGCAATCAACAACAAAAAACACAATCAACATACAGAATATAGCAAAGATCTTGATTTAACAAACACTTTTATTATCAGTTAGTTTGAATTGTGATTGAACATTTACAGTCGCTTAAAATTTTCTTTTGTTCCAAACTCTGTTTATATAGAACTATGTTTAACACGAAATTTCAGTATGTCTTGTGTTAGTGCAAAAGTGATCGAGTCACCATGGTAACATTTATTAATAAACAAACATTCATTACACTATTCTAAATAATTTTAGTTTCCAAATTGACTGGATACATACTGCATCAACTAACGTGCAATTCGGCAATTATTACAGACTACAGAGAAATTAATTGTCATCGGTGACCTGTTTTTAGTAACATCGCATAACGCATTTCCGAAAATAACTGTCATCGAAGAATTTAGGCGATGAAAAACAAAAAAAATTCATCGTTTTTTAATATTATAAGTAACAGAAAAAATTAAATATTCAAAACGCTAAATAATAAATACAAGAAATATTAAATATTAAAGAAATAACATAAAAATGACAGTGAAATATATAAATACGGATTGGGGAAAATTAGTAACCTACAAAGCCTACATAAACCACCTTAAAATAGGTTTTGTGAATTTAATAGCGTCATATAAGTTCATATGGTAATATTACAACATGAAATAAACTCTCTGGTGTAGCTAAACTAATATGGAATATGTATTTTAAACCTATATATAAAAAAAACTGTTTATAAGATTGATAAAATATATAATAACCTACAATCGATATATAACTATTTAATAAATACACACATACACAAACTCGTACATATATATATATATATATATATATATATATATATATATATATATATATATATATATATATAAATATCGCAATATGTATTCTTGTGTATTAATAAAGAACATAAGTCAAAATACAAATACAAGAATTATAATTGAATTTACAATTCAAAGCTTTTCGTTGGCTAACAGTACCAACATCATCATTAATTAAAATTAATATATGTGCAAATTAGATCAAATAAAGAGCTATGCCAAATCAATTACAATGTTGTTAATTTTTTTTTCTATTTTGCTGCCCTAACATTACAAACACTGAACATATTATCAAATTTAGATTTTACTTGTATTTGTTCATTTATCAACTCATTATTAGTATTATATGTATGTATTTCTAAAGCTTCATAAATATTCATTCTCCGGCCTTTGTTAATTTCTTTTACAAGTATCATATTATCTATATTAGGAAATAAGTGATTATTATTAATACAATGACTAGCAAAATTTGATTTATAAATTTCTGGCTTTTTATATGCATTAAAAAGCTCTTTATATCTGTCTTTAAGTTTTTTCTTAGTTTGTCCTATATAAACTTTATTACAATAATCACATGCTAATTTATATACACCGTTTTCTTATGCATATTAATAATATTATTATTATTCATTATATTTATTAATTTATTATTAGTATTATATGCGAATTTTATGTTGGTACCTTTAAACAATTCTGTGATATTTTTTACTTCATTACCAGAAAATGTAAATGAAGCCCATTTGACATTTTCATCATTAATTTTGTAAATCAGATTATTATTTTGTTTCTTTAAAATATTATAATTAAGTTTATCAACAGATTTCTTTTTATAGCCATTCTTAATTGCAATTTGATAGATAATGTTTTATTCTCTTATCTTGTTTTCATTATTCATAGGTATTTTATGTAATCTATATAATAAATTGTATAATGCAGCCATTTTTTGATTATACGGATGGTTAGAATTATTAGGTATAATTTGGTTAGTTTGTGCCGGCTTACGATATATGTTAAGATCAAATTCATTAATCTTCATGTCTTATAATTCATGTCTTATAAAAATACAATAAAATTAACTTCATGATAAATAAAATAAGAAATATAAAAATAGATAATATATCCAAAAAACTAAATAATTTGAAACCTGAAAAACAAATGAAAATAATACCTGAAGTTAAATATCATAGCTTTCAAACTAATGTTGTTAATTTATCTAATACTATATTTAATAATTGCGAAATAAAACTACTTGAAAATAATAAAATCAATATAAAAAGAAACATAAATAAAGATATTGATAATATAATAATAGATACAGTAATAGCCATTAGTAAATTAAATGAAAATATACAAGATAGTACCAGAATCGAAGCAGCTCATGAAATAAAAAAATTAATTAAAACTAATAAAATGAATAAAACCCATAGACAAACATATTTAGGAGTTAAAGATTTAAAAGACAAACTACAAAATAACAATCTAATTACAGTAAAGGCTGATAAAAGTAATGCTATTGTAATTATAGATAAGGACGAACACGTAAATAAAACAGAAAAATATATAAATGAAAATCAATTTAGTGAAATATATAAGGATCCTACAAAGAAATACCAAAATGAAATAAAAAATTTAATAAAATTTTCTTATACATTATTTAATAAATATAATATTAGTAACTATGTGAACAATAATCCAAAAATTCCAATAATGAATGGACTTATTAAATTACACAAAATTGAGAAACCAATTAGACCATTAGTAAATTTTTAAATGCCCCTTCTTATAAAATATCTAAAATCATAACATCTAAAGATAAAATGAAACTAAATAATAATCATAAAATAAGTAATTCTATTAACCTTATTGATAAATAAAAAATAGTTAATATTGATAATAAAACAAAATTAATATCATTAGATACAAAAAATATGTACACAAATATTCCTATAAAAGAGGAATAAACTAAGAATAAACTTAACAACTATCCAAGAATAAACTTAATAACTATTTTAGATAAAATAAATGTGATAAATAAAAATATTAATTTTACTTATGAAATGGAGAAAAAGAATAAGATTAACTTTCTAGATATAACAATTATAAGATATATTAATGAATTTGAATTTAACATATATCGTAAACCGACACAATATAACCAAATTATACCTAATAATTCTAACCATCCGTATAATCAAAAAATGGCTGCATTATACAATTTATTATATAGATTACATAAAATACCTATAAATAATGAAAACAAGATAAGAGAGAAAAACATTATTTATCAAATTCCAATTGAGAACGGCTATAAAAAGAAAACTGTTGATAAACTTAATTATAATATTTTAAAGAAACAAAATAATAATCTAATTTACAAAAATAATGATGAAAATGTCATATGGACTTCATTTACATTTTTTGGTAATGAAGTAAAAAATATCAAAAAATTGTTTAAAGGTAGCAACATAAAATTCGCATATAATACTAATAATAAATTAATAAATATAATGAATAATAATAATATTATTAATATGCATGAAACAAACGGTGTATATAAATTAGAATGTGATTATTGTAATAAAGTTTATATAGGACAAACTAAGAAAAAACTTAAAGATAGATATAAAGAGCATTTCAATGCATATAAAAAGCCAGAAATTTATAAATCAAATTTTGCTAGTCATTGTATTAATAATAATCACTTATTTCCTAATATAGATAATATGATACTTGTAAAAGAAATTAAAAAAGGCCTGAGAATGAATTTTTATGTAGCTTTAGAAATACATAAATATAATACTAATAATGAGTTGATAAATGAACAAATACAAATAAAATCTAGATTTGATAATCTGTTCAGTGTTTGTAATGTTAGGGCAGCAAAATAAAAATTTTTCCTTACAACATTATAATTGATTTGGCATAGCTCTTTATTTGATCTAATTTGCACATATATTAATTTTAATTAATATTCCTGATGGTACTGTTAGCCAACAAAAAGCTTTGAATTGTAAATTCAATTATAATTCTTGTATTTGTACTTTGACCTATGTACTTTATATATATGTGTGTGTGTGTGTGTGTGTGTGTGTGTGTGTGTATGTGTGTGTGTGTGTGTGTGTGTGTGTGTGTGTGTGTGTGTGTGTGTGTGTGTATGTGTGTGTGTGTGTGTGTGTGTGTGTGTGTGTGTGTGTGTGTGTGTGTGTGTGTGTGTGTGTGTGTGTGTGTGTGTGTGTGTGTGTGTGTGTGTGTGTGTGTGTGTGTGTGTGTGTGTGTGTGTGTGTGTGTGTGTGTGTGTGTGTGTGTGTGTGTGTGTGTGTGTGTGTGTGTGTGTGTGTGTGTGTGTGTGTGTGTGTGTGTGTGTGTGTGTGTGTGTGTGTGTGTGTGTGTGTGTGTGTGTGTGTGTGTGTGTGTGTGTGTGTGTGTGTGTGTGTGTGTGTGTGTGTGTGTGTGTGTGTGTGTGTGTGTGTGTGTGTGTGTGTGTGTGTGTGTGTGTATTCCACTACGGATGGTAGGATAAATATGATGAATGGTTATTAACAGGCGTACAACCGTTAATTTTGTAGTTCATTTTATGCACTATATATGAACGAGTAAAGCGCTTTATGCATGAGTAAAGCGACACTTGATAATACCAATAATTTTAAACTAACGCAAAGCTTCCAGACACTGAATTGTTAAATATAGACACATTAATGCACGTATGTGTATAAATATATATATGTGTGTGTGTGTGTGTGTGTGTGTGTGTGTGTGTGTGTGTGTGTGTGTGTGTGTGTGTGTGTGTGTGTGTGTGTGTGTGTGTGTGTGTGTGTGTGTGTGTGTGTGTGTGTGTGTGTGTGTGTATGTGTGTGTGTGTGTGTGTGTGTGTGTGTGTGTGTATTCCACTACGGATGGTAAGCTAAATATGATGAATAGTTATTAACAGGCGTAAAACCGTTAATTTTGTAGTTCATTTTAAGCACTATATATGAACGAGTAAAGCGCTTTATGCACGAGTAAAGCGACTCTTGATAATACCTATAATTTTAAACTAACGCAAAGCTTCCAGACACTGAATTGTTAAATATAAACACATTAATGCACGTATTTGTATATATATATATATATATATATATATGTGTGTGTGTGTGTGTGTGTGTGTGTGTGTGTGTGTGTGTGTGTGTGTGTGTGTGTGTGTGTGTGTGTGTGTGTGTGTGTGTGTGTGTGTGTGTGTGTGTGTGTGTGTGTGTGTGTGTGTGTGTGTGTGTGTGTGTGTGTGTGTGTGTGTGTGTGTGTGTGTGTGTGTGTGTGTGTGTGTGTGTGTGTGTGTGTGTGTGTGTGTATTCCACTATAGATGGTAGGATAAATATGATGAATAGTTATTAACAGGCGTACAACCGTTAATTTTGTAGTTCATTTTATGCACTATATATGAACGAGTAAAGCGCTTTATGCACTAGTAAAGCGACTCTTGATAATACCAATAATTTTAAACTAACGCAAAGCTTCCAGACACTGAATTGTTAAATATAAACACATTAATGCACGTATGTGTATATATATATATATATATATATATATATATATATATATATATATGTATTTGTGTGTGTGTGTGTGTGTGTGTGTGTGTGTGTGTGTGTGTGTGTGTGTGTGTGTGTGTGTGTGTGTGTGTGTGTGTGTGTGTGTGTGTGTGTGTGTGTGTGTGTGTGTGTGTGTGTGTGTGTGTGTATTCCACTACGGATGGTAGGATAAATATGATGAATAGTTATTAACAGGCGTAGAACCGTAAATTTTGTAGTTCATTTTATGCACTATATATGAACGAGTAAACCGCTTTATGCACGAGTAAAGCGACTCTTGATAATACCAATAATTTTAAACTAACGCAAAGCTTCCAGACACAGAATTGTTATTGTTTAAATTTGTCAATTATCATTAAAAGTTAAAATTATTTTAGTTTTCTAGACCGTTTAGCTGTTTCCGTCCTTCTTTATTTCCAGCAGATGAGTTCAGTATTTCGTCAACGATGCCTAGAGGGAAAAATAATGTTTATTGTTTAGAAACCTTTTTAAAGTTCCATTAAATATTTTATCATTTATATGATATTACTATTACGGGAAAGTATATAGTAATAATTAATCAGGAATTTTAAAATAAAATATGTGATATTATTAAAACTGTAGGAAATGTCTTTAGATTGAGCCACATTCAAACTTCACGCGGTAAAATATTGTTTTTGTATTTCCTAAAATTGATTGATTCCTACTTTTGAATACCATCATACCTAACACCGAATTTTCAGCGCCTGGAGCTGATACAAACTTTGAAACCGGAAGGAGTTCATGAAGTGTGTAGGGTGAATCCGTATAGAATACAAAATTAAAGTTGTATTGTACAAGTTGGCGGAAGTTTAATGCGGAAAGTTGTCCCTGGCGCGCATTTTGTAGGTCGTCCTTTTATAATTGTTTCAGTATCTCCTCCAGACGCTAGTTCTACCTTTATTGCAATCAGCTGATGCCATAGGATTCAAAGTAGCATCTTATCACAGATACTTCATTACTTTCTAGGACAAAACGATTAGGGCAATGATTTGTTATTATTAAAATAATTACCCGTCAACAGCTTTTACTCTTTGTAGGATTTAATCAGTGAGCATCGTCTTTATTTATAAGAAATACGAATGGAACAACAATATAGTTTTATTTAACGAAAGTAATCCATCTTAAAATCATTGGCGTGGGCGAGTAAACCTTTAATAGGTTTTTCTATTTCGAAATTAGTCACCAAAGAGTTTTCAGAGGTAAACCATTCATAAGGTTTAATACAAAAGTTTTTTTTCAATTTTTACCTCTAGTTCACGCTTTTCCTACATATATTTACATATCTTCAACTTTTCAATCGTTAGTAAAATATTTTTTAATCATCCACACATTTTAATCGGAAGTAAGCCCCCAGTGCTTTTTACTTCGTTTAAAGAGTATTTTTAATTTTTAGGATTTTTTAATCCCAAAAATACTAATAATACTTTTTTGGTTTTTGAAAACCAAAGTATTATTAACACTTATAACAAATATACTTATTAGGTATATATATAATAAATGATTTTTATTACTATTTTAATACACAATCAATGTTACATTAATATGTTACATTAATCCACAATCATAGGACGTGTGTGTGTGTGTGTGTGTGTGTGTGTTTGTGTGTGTGTGTGTGTGTGTGTGTGTGTGTGTGTGTGTGTGTGTGTGTGTGTGTGTGTGTGTGTGTGTATGTGTGTGTGTGTGTGTGTGTGTGTGTGTGTGTGTGTGTGTGTGTGTGTGTGTGTCATTTTCGAGCTTTTTAGGAGACTGCGTGTAGTAAGTGGGCATCTGATAATTCCGTCGTCACGCGAAATAACGGTTTTGTTCTATTTTCGGTTTCACTGAACTGTGGGTTGGTATACTAGTGGATTTGTTGAATTTGTGTATTGTTTATAATTGCATAGATGTTCAGCGTTTGTCATTTTTTGGTCTGGTTTTACTTTCTTGTTAGGAGTATATTTCCTATTGTGGGAAATGTTTGGTTGTTTTTTTATGGCTTGTGTGGCTAAGTTTGAATTGTAAATGTTTGAAGTAACCTCACATTATCCACAATAAAAAATATACATCTAATAAGGAAACTACAAAAGGCCTAAAAATGACAATCTGGCAACGATTACAAATCCTACACATAAACATAATATAATCTAATATATAACGAAAATGAGAGCAGAGTATAATTAATAGCACTCGAAAGTCGTCTCGCAAATATATCAAATAAGATTCTTGTTTAAATACATAAAAGTGTAAATAATAAAGTAAATACAAGAAAACAGTGTTGCTAAGTTAAAAATCTAAAATGTTATATCGCATGTGTTTCATAAATTATACCTATTATTTATTACAATAACATGTATCGATCTGCAATAACGTTTATAACAACCAATCGGAAAGCTTTCTCTATATCGAAAATGCGTAATCATTTTTTTTTTATGGGAAGGATAGGAGAAAGTTCTAACCTTTATGGAATATTAATGGAAAATAAAATATCTATAACTCAGCAATTAAGCACCATTCCCTTTTCTCTGTGTCGGAAGTAAAGCGTCGTTAGGGTTTTTATGAGAAGTAACCTATCAACGCGTGTGTAATTTTCCAGAAAGATAAAATTGTATTATTTTTTAAAAATCTATATTAAGCTAGGTTTTATAGATTTTTCCCCAAAAAACCTGTTTGTATACCGAAAGTAAAATATAGACAACCTTTTTCTCATTAGGTAAAAATTAAATACCTATAGCGAAAGTTAATTATAAATAAATACTTATATCAAAATTAATCAATCAATACACTTTTCTATTGAACAGAAAGCATTCTTTTTGACGAATCTGAAGTAAAGTGCCAAAAAAAGTTTATTTTAACACGAATAAACCAAAATTAATGTTGAACTTTTGTCTAACATAAGCCTAATCCTTTAAGTTCTTGTTTTATATTTGTATACGTGTAGTAAAATACTAAAACATTTATATCGGAAAATTATTGCTGGAAGATGAATCATGAATACTTCCCATTCTCTACAACCATCAGAAGTTCACGAACCCACTAAATGTCTGCCAATTCCATACTTTCCCATTTAACTATCCATGGAACGATCTAGACCAGGTAGGCAGGACTGTTTCCGAAATGAGACATGTAGGGTGACATACTTCGTCCCAACTTTTCAATTTAAGTTTACAAATTCTTCAAATTCATTTACCGAACTCAACCCCACCAATATTTCTGATATTCCGATATACCCTTTCTAATCTGTGCTGCCTATATAGGCTTTGCCTTCGCAACTACACACACACACACACACACACACACACACACATACACACACACACACACACACACACACACACACACACACACTCACTTACACACACACACCCACACACACACACACACACACACACACACACACACACACACACAAACACACACACACACACACACACACACACACACAAATAAAATACAAAACCAATGAAAAAAAGAAATATTTTTTTTTATAACTAAAATAAGTATCTTTGACATAATTACAATGAGTGAAAAAAATATTTTATTGAGATTGCCCATTTTATTCGATATAATTTTCAAATAATTTTTTCAATAGTTTTTAATAAAATGGCTTGTTTTTATGAGAAAGATTTTTTTTTAAACAACAAAATATATTTTGTGTATTGAATCAAACTATTAATTTGATTACTTTAAATTACCTTATTACTATATACAATTATATAAATAGGTTGCAAACCTGTAAGAGATATCGTTTTTCATTTAACAGCTACAATTGAAATTAATAATTTTGCTTAAAGCAAGTACTGTATTGTGACAAATATATCGAGAACACTGAAGCACCAGTTGACCTAAATGTCTATAGATAGCAGCAGCAGGCACAACAAATTGTGAAATTAAAACCAATCGGTAATCCTGAGCATGTATTATTATAAATAACTTTTAACAGCTTTTCCATTTCAAGTTACCTTCTGTCTCTAAATTAATTTATTTATTTATGAAATTAAGACATCAATATCTTCTTTTAATCTGTTTGAACTTTGAACTGTTTGAAGAATATACTAAAGTAATCTGGCATTTAAATTTACATAGATCTATTATTATAATGCATAGTGTTTGATCAATTATTATTATAATAAATGTTGTTACTATGTGATTTATTGGTAAATAACGGATTTTATTCAATTAATAATCATTAATTTTAATTACATTTAATTGGTTATACAAATTAATTACAATACCGTGTTCTATAATATATTAGTTTGCCGCATTAATTTCCAGTTTTCTCTTTATTAGACTCGCTTTTAAACCTTATCGTGAATACACATATAAATAAACGAACACACACTTACAATTAGGGTAGGTTCAAATGAAATTTCGAAAATCGCTAATTTTAATTAACTTGTCGCTGCTACTCATATGTTAAAATAAATCACAGACTAAAACTTATTAATACAATATCTCAATATCTTAGTCTACTAGAATAGCTCATTTTATTTGATAATAATACTCAATATACCCAGAGCTTCAATATCACAGTTTCAGTGCTAATAAATTCCGTTAGATAGCAGCACACCCAAACGTTGTCCAAGGAAAGAACTTATGAGCTTGGTACATGGGCAATCAATCCCGTTTCCTTCATTCGCGGTAGGGATACTAACCGTATGCGCATGTGAGACGGAGGTAGCTTGCTAGAGGTTGGCTGCCACGAGGGCTGGGCGGGTTTTGGGGGCTCAGACCCGGGTAAAATAAAAAAAAAATTTAATTTAATTTTAAAAAAAACTATATACGTTTATTAGATTAACACAACTATATCCTATGCTTAACAGAACAAGCCTACTTTCACTACGGGCGGCCACTACTATATACGTATCTATGTTGCGCAGCATACTCACTTACGCATCACCCGTCTGGGGCCATGCAGGTAACACACGCACACGCAGACTACAGTTATTCCAAAACAAGGTTTTGCGAATAATCACGAAGGCACCTAGATGTACAAGATTAACACTGCTTCACACTGACTTAAAAGTGCCTTTCATCAAACAACACCTCCGACACTTAGCAACAAAGTTCTACAAACAGGCTCACGCACATACAACATCAACACTCATTTCCTCACTGGGATTTTTCCTGACAGGGTTTATTTCTTGCCAGGTTTTTTCATCCCGCTCTTAGCGTGACACTTACCGTACTATTTCATTTCACTATCTCCTGATTCTCCATGGAAAGAGCTTATGAGCTTGGTACATGGGCAATCAATCCCGTTTCCTTCGTTCGCGGTAGGCATGTAAGACGGAGGTAGCTCGCTAGAGGTTGGCTGCACTATATACGTTTCGAAGGCACCTAGATGTACAAGATTAACACTGCTTCACACTGACTTGAAAGTGTCTTTCATCAAACAACACCTCCGACACTTAGTAACAAAGTTCTACAAACAGGCTCACGCACATACATCCACACTCATTTCCTCACTTGGTATATATGACCCCACCCACGACACACACAGACGGCCGCTGTCCTTACTGACCGCCTAGCTCACACCATAACACCAAAAATAAAATATACATACTAATAAATTCTGCTTCACAGTTATGCTCCAGGTGACGCAGGCGCACATCTCCAGGGGAAGTACTAATTTGATTGCATGCCTTTTCAGTTTCGAGTAGGCAGCAGAAGAAGAAGTGCATGTCATTCCTGCCATAGACTCACTAACTAGGTATTTGCAAGGTAATACCTCTCCTTATTCCTTAGCATAAGGTTATCCAAGCCCCCAGGGTTCCTGCATGATCTGTCGCGGCATTTTTCCTGGCAGGGTTTATTTCTTGCCAGGTTTTTTCATCCCGCTCTTAGCGCGACACTTACCGTACTATTTCATTTCACTATCTCCTGATTCTCCATGGAAAGAGCTTATGAGCTTGGTACATGGGCAATCAATCCCGTTTCCTTCACTCGCGGTAGGGATACTAACCGCATGCGCATGTGAGACGGAGGTAGCTCGCTAGAGGTTGGCTGCCACGAGGGCTGGTCGGGTTTTAACTATTTACGTATCTATGTTGCGCAGCATACTCACGCTTCACCCGTCTAGGGCCAAGCAGGCCACTCACGCACATTCAGACTCCAGTTATTCCAAAAACAAGGTTTTGCAAATAATCACGAAGGCACCTAGATGTACAAGATTAACACTGCTTCACACTGACTTGAAAGTGCTTTTCATCAAACAACACCTCCGACACTTAACAACAAGGATCTACAAACAGGCTCACCCACATTCAACATCCATACTCATTTCCTCCCTGGGTAGATTTGATCCCCCTACGACACAAACAAACGGCCGCTGTCCTTACTGACCGCCTAGCTCCAACCATAACAAAAAAAAATAAAAATATACATAATAATAAATTCTTTTGATTGTATGCCTTTTCAGTTTCGAGTAGGCAGCAGAAGAAGAGGTGCATGTCATTCCTGCCATAGACTCACTAACAAGGTATTTGCAAAGTAATACCTCTCCTCATTCCTTAGCATAAGGTGATCAAAGCCCCCAGGGTTCCTGCATGATCTGTCGCGGGATTTTTCCTGGCAGGGTTTCTTTCTTGCCAGGTTTTGTCATCCCGCTCTTAGCGCGTCACTTGCCGTACTGTTTAATTTCACTATCTCCTGATTCTCCATGGATAGAACTTATGAGCTTAGTACATGGACAATCAATCCCGTTTCCTTCACTCGTGGTAGGGATACTAACCGCATGCGCATGTGAGACAGAGGTAGCTGGCTAGAGGTTGGCTACCACGAAAGCTGGGCGTGTTTTGGGGGCTCAGACCCGGGTTAAAAAAAAAAAAAAAAAGTAACCGCATGCGCACGTTTCGAGTAGGCAACAGAAGAAGACTTGCATGTAATTCCTGTCATAGCCCCATAACAAGGTATTTATAAGGTAATACTTCTCTTTATCCCTTAGTATAAGGTAATCCCAGCCTCCAGGATTCCTGCATGATCTATCGTGGGATATTTCCTGGTAGAGTTTTTTCTTGCCAGGTTTTTTTTATCCCGCTCTTAGCGCGACACTTACCGTACTGTTTCATTTCACTATCTCCTGATTATCCGTGGAAAGAGCTTATGAGCTTGGTACATGGACATTCACTCGCGATGGTCATGTGAGGCAGAGGCAGCTCGCTAGAAGTTGTCCGTAACTAGGGCGGGCGGGCTCTAAGATCCCAGACCAGGGTTAAAAAATAATAATAATACAGATCTATTCATATCGAACGATAAGCTAGTTGATTACGATGGGCAATGTGTAGGGAAAAAATCCTGCTTAAACTTATCAACAGCCATATCTACTCACACAACTTACTGAGTCCAGAGTAATTTGGCTTCAGGACAAAACACCAGCCACACATCAACTGATGAGAGCATGCAGCCAATGGGTTCAATAATTGCTGTTCTACTGAGTTGTCATCCTGGACCTAAGAAATCCTTTTGACCGGTTCCGGCACAACGTGCTCGTAGAGAAACTACGACGCTATGGCTTTTCAGACGGGCTTATAAATCTAGTTAGCTCATACCTGTCCAACCGCAGGTTTAGCGTTGATGTATACAATACCCAATCTACTCTGGGACCTATACGGGCCGGAGTTCCTCAGGGGTCAATTATTCTCCTCGTACAACGACATACTGACAAGTGGCCATATTTGAGATGACACTGCATCATAGCAACCACATTTCGTATACTCCAGTTTACAACAATACCAAGAACCGAATGAAGGCGAACGTGGTCAATTTCCAGGAACTCCTTCTTTCCAAACTTAGGCACAAACTAGACACAGCACTAAAACTACTACGCAAGGATATTCACTACCGTCAGATCAAGTATCTGGGAGTCATACTCGACAGAAGCTTGACTTGGGACCCTCATTTTCACAGGCAATTCACGCACCCGCAGTCTTCAGTTATTCCAATACAAGGTTATGCGAATAGTTACAAAGGCACCTAGATGCAAAAGATTAACGCTGTTTCACAATGACTTAAACGCTACGTACTTTACATCAAACATATTTCCACATATTTCTTTACTTTACATATTTCCTAATTTACCAACTCTTCAAACAAGCCCACTCTTACGCACCATTCATAACGCATTTCCTCATGGGTAGGTACAACCCCCCCCCACACATAACTACTGACCGTCTAGCTCTAATCATTATATATAAATATAATGTACATACTCTTATTAATCTGCATAACAATTCTGTTTCGGTCGAAGCAGGGACACATCCGCAAAAACGCACCTAAGCACGAATGGAAGTACTAATTTTGCCTTGCATGCCATTTCATTTTCCATAATCCAGCAGAAGAAAAAATGCATGACATTCCTAACACAGCCTCGATAACAAGATTTTTAAACTGTAATACCCCCCCCCCCTTATCCCATGGCATGTTTAAGCATGCCTTAAACTGGCAATGTTTTCTTGCTAGGTTATTTCATCCAGATGTTAACGCGTCACTTATCGTTTCATTTCACTATCTCCTGATTTTCCATTTAAACAGCTTGTTAGCTTATACATGTCAATCTATCCCGATTTCTTCACACGCTGTAGGGATACTAACCGAATACGCATGTGAGACGAAGACAGTTCACTAAAAGATGGCTACCACGAAGGCAGAATTACTTTGCTTGTGCGTGTACGCGTGTGAGTGTGTGTGTGTGTGTGTGTGTGTGTGTGTGTGTGTGTGTGTGTGTATGTGTGTAAATAATTGATTGAAAAGAAGATATTAACTGCAAAAGAAAGGAGAGGCCAACGACTTATTCATTGGGATATAGACCAGTGAGTTTGCGCAGAATCGCAGGTGGCTTGTCACGGTCCACAGCGCGCAATCGCAAATGTCAAACAACTTCACTTAAACCATGAACAGCTGACGGGAGAAATTAGTTTAAATCAAAGCCTTCCAGAGCCAAGTTCAACGACTTAAATAAGTATTATCTCGGAAATAATTATAACTGACTTCCTGATTGCGTATGGCACTTTCCTGACTGTAACATAATAAGTTATGTAAGGTGTTTTCAGGTGATTGTTGAGTTTGGATTTCGACTAATCTCACTGTTTGTTTTTAATATAGAAAGTATCTGCATTTACACTAACTCCTAGTTACATTGGATAAAGCAATCCTTGTGTTAATTGGAATAGACTGGGATCAACATTGGTTTTAGTAAGGTCGGGATGAATTCAGGCTAAAGAACTGACTAAACAATCCACTCAGCTTGACAAATATTCCAAATTCTCTTAAATTTCGGTGAGATTCTTGAAATAATGCAAATATTATCTAAACATCAAATTTCAAAATGTCTTGTAAATAAATCAACAAAGTAATGAATGCTATTTTTGCAAACGCTTCAACCCAAACCTTTTCCTTCTCTAACCTCTATTTACTCCAGTGGAAAGCAGGTTTACGGCAGGGAAAAGATACTGTCCACTGGATCCATAATGTTTTCATAATATTTATGCCCTCTCCTTAGTCCATTACTCTACCCTAACCTTCTTTCTGTAAGAGGGTGTATCGGTAGAATCCTCATTGTGGCCCTGATTGAAGGTGTAGGTCTACTTGTGTTGCGCTATCAAGGGGGAAACAAGTGAAGTCCCCCTAGCTCAATCCTTTCTACATCAACAATACTTACTGACTTTAACCGAACTCAAAAATGGAAACATAAGCTTTATTTTAGGTACTTAAATTTTAAACGTGCTTCTACTGAAATATGTTTTAGTGGTGAATTTTGTTGTATGATTTGTGTTATAGAAAATGATTTTCTCAAAATGAGTGGATTTTTCGGGAGAGGAATAATATTTGTATTTAATTCCTCGGGGGTCCTCAAGGATTTTCCGAGGAGGCAAAGTCTGAATCTGTGCCACACGTCACGGATATTGCTGCGGGAGGAAATGTGGTCTCAAGAAAACAGTCTGGCGGGTAAGGATTTGATAGGGTCTCTGAGGGAGTAGGGTCTGTAGTATCTCATACAAACTGAGGGATGCCTGATATCTGAGGATTGCAAGGGTTAAGCTTACTCGACGGTGAATATTTAATGGAGTGCTTAACCCTAAGTGGGACATGACTACGAACAATAGCGTCTGGCCTTCTCTCGCTTGATTTGTTTAGTCTGCGATCGCAAGATAGACGAAACACCAAAGCTATCAACGGATCTCTTCCACTTGACTTGCGGTTATGTAATTATACAATGGGACCTAATTTCCCGGTCGATTTTAACGCTATGATAGAAGTGATATTTTTCTGAACTACAAACCAAGAATGGAACAAAAATTCCCGTTATAGCGTTCGTCATAACTCACTGCTAGACATTTTAATTATTTACTGAAACAATTTATTTTCGAACTGAAAACCAACTTAATATCAGTGAATAACAAAATATGTAGTAAAATATCCGATCATATCCTAAAATATCATTCCACGAAAGGGAGTGTCTTGTAACCGAAACCCTCTAATATTGTCTAACAGTTTTTTTCACATCATAATAACTAAGTATTCTACTAATGTTTACATAAATTGTCCGTTGCTCGGATTTTTAGTAAAACTGATATTTTAACAAAAAATAATAAAAAAGACTCATAGAAAATTATAATCAATATAAAACTATTCAGTAACATAATTATGTTAAAACATTTCCTGCTTGTGATGTGCCTATAACTTTAATATAATAGCAGAGCCCATATTTGGGGCTATTTAACGTTATTCCTACTGGAATGTTAAATGAAATGATGTAGGATTTGTTTGGCATCTGTCAGTAATATAAAACCGGTTTTGCTCTTGTTTATTGTTTTAAACGTTTCATTCCGCTTGATGCAATTATCAGAGGAAACTCAAAGAGTAACTTGCTGATCAGTTTTTTCTGGACCTATGTGCTAGAAACCTTTTCCTTATTTTTAGTTAAAGAATTGGGTCCCCAGAGTTTGGCTCCCAAATCAACTCCAGTTGACGATAAAGTAATATAAAAGGTGAATTCGTAGGAGGCAAAAAATAACAGAAAATACCTTGAAAATTTTTTAAGAGAATATATTAGTTCTTACTAAGTAGCCAACCTACTAAATGCCAATCTTTGGCATTTCTACCATTCAGGGGTCGCTATCTGGTAAACGTGAGCATCCAGTAGAACTATTCCTACGTCTCGTTGTCTCTTCAAGTTCTGGGCAGGACCTTAAATAGTTTGCGTCCGTGGCATCTGGCTCACACAGGATGGGTTGTAGATGGAAATGTGCTGAAGGTAATCGTGCCCAGTGAAGGTTCTGAAAGTCGCCAAGTTCACGTGTCTTGACAGAGTACAAGACAGCCTTCCCCCGTCATACCTTCCCATTTCTTGCCTTTACTAGCTAGGAGGAACTCGATTTTCCTCCATCTACAACAGTTTTACCTGAGTTGCACTTTAAGCAGCGTCGAGGACATCTGCCGCTCCCCCCTATCACCACGCTCACAGAAAAACCACTGCTGTCACTCATTGCTAGTTATACTCTGCAATTATACACTAGTATGAACACTAAAAACTCATTTTCTTTTAAATTGTTTTATTTATTTTATTTTTGAAGCATCAGTTACAACAAGTAGATTATTTTCATCAATAAAGAAAAATAAATAGGAAAACAAATACAATTCAGGAAACAATATAAAAGGACTTGGATTATAAATATAAATCTAAATAAGATAGTACAGAAGAACGATCAGAATGAATGGCCATAATGAATGGTGAAATTAGCAACCCTTATGTGCCTTATATATGTTTGTCCATGTTTTATCTTCAACACAACAACCCCCCCCCCAATTGTTGTCTATACCCTGACAACAATCTACAGTAAATATCTACAGTAGTGTTTAATATAAAATTGCCAAATTGCCAAAGTGAGAGACATTTGGGCAATGATATTGCCCTCTGTTGCGCAATGACATTTCTTAAGTAAATTTGTTCTTTTATTACAACTAATATTTCTCAAACAATAAACAGTTCTTACAAAAAACAGCGGTAACTGGTACTTCCCGCTATTCATGAAAATTCTGTTACTGTTCTTGAAAATCCTGGGAAACGTTCACTTCTTTGCGCTAAGTTTGGCTAGTCTTTAACAGGCCTACCACATGCTGTGGGAAAAATTAACAATTGTCCTTTGTCTTGAACATATTTTACCTTGAATCCTTAAAGTGTTACTCCCTCTAGTTACTCCTTATGACCCTGATAACCCCATTATAAAATATTTGCTCTGCTAGAATAAGCCAGCGTTTTATATAAACTTACCAAATAATGAAACTGTAAATTTCAGGACAAGTCGCGTCTATTTGACAAAAGCATCAATAAATGGTCATATCAACAATACTGTAGTACAGTCACACAAAAATAATATCGAATAACTTTGGGTTACAAACTTTGGAAGTTATTCCATTTGTGTTCGTACAATAAAATGGTCCTCCAGAGCTTACGAGACACAACTTGCAATGTTTGGCAACAGGTCACGCAGCCGGGACGTCAAGACGTCAGCCAGCTTACTAGCAAAGCCACTACAGACACGCAATAAATACAAACACTAGCGCCGTGTATATCGTAATTAGTTATGTTCGGTTCTTGGAGATTGCTTCAAAGCAAAGTTAATTGGAATACTTCTTCTTAGCTATTTATGCGCAGACCGGGGCAAAAAACCAAACGCGTCGGATATTAATCATTAAGTTTAATAAATCCAAAGCTGTATGACTTCTTGCGGGAACCCCGTTTCTTGGAAAGACGTTAAACCCGGCCAAGTAATAAAAAGACAATTTTTATGAACTTCGGCGTTAGCTTCGGGGGGAGGGGGTATAGTGCGCTTTATACGGCTCAACAGGGTCAAGAATCTGTTATACGTTCTAGCTTAACCCTCAAAGCAATACCAGCAACCATTTGCTTTTCCTTTGTATGCTTGGAAATTATGATTAATTCAAATCAGTCTGGGAGTTTTGTTTCTTTAACGTAGCTACCCAAATATTAAATATGTTTCAATGCTTAAATATTTCTATAACACTATATTATAAAAATTGTAAATAACAAACATATACTGATGGGACAGATTTTTGTAATCCTTTATAAAGATTAGTTTTCTTGTTAACATATTTAATTAAAAATACTTTCTAAGCAAATAAAAGTGATTTTAATAGTAGCAAATAATAATTAGTGGTTAAATTTTTAAAAACTAAAATCATAACATACGTGTAAATGTAACTTACATAATACACTCGAACTGTCTTAGTAAAACAGGTTAGGATAAATTTGTTCATGGAAGAAAAACAAAATCAAATTCACAAACCTCAGCAAGCAACTTGTATAAACATATATGTTGTTACAAGGCCGAGGAAAATAGAGGCTACTAGTTCAATGCAGCAACCGATTGCCTTACGTAAACTCTAAAACAAATTGTACACTCAAGAGTATGAACTCTAAAAATATAAATTTCGGATAGTCATAAACTAATGTAAAAGTGATTAATCTAAAATATAGTAACACAAAATATCAAATCATTCCAAATGTTCGAGTGTAGAAGAATAAAAAGATATCACGCCAGGACTAAAGACAAACAATGGATCAATACGAAAGCTCATTACGAACTGATCAGTAATCAGTCATAAAAAGAGGATGACTAGAATATCTGGGCTTAGCTATGAGCGGGAAGTATGCATTCCTCAGGCCAGTCAGAGAAAAAAAGGTGATCCCTGTGGAGGAAGCTCCAATCGGTGATCCCTGTGGTTTTTGCAGCGTCTGTCTTCTTTAACATGACCTGCAGTAACCTTCCTAGATCAAGAGTTTTGGCAAGGTATTTGGCTAGTAAAATGTGATCGATTTTTCTATTTGGAATTCTCATTAGAACATTACGCAAAGAAATATAAAGGAAACACACAGTGTATAAAGATAAGGGTTGTTTTCTGTAACACCCCCCCTTTAAAGATAAAGGGGGTTAACTTACGACACCTGTAATGAGGATATGCAGGCAACTCCAAGAAACTCTTCCGTTGAATTCAGTGAAAGACAGGACTGTACTCAAATAACTGGTTTACCCATTTTATCCAATCGTTTTCGGGGTATGTTTTAAAACTATATCGACAAATAATTAACACAAATAGATAAATTATGTATTATTTGTATCTGATTTTAACAATAAAAAATTGTATTTTGATTAATCTACTAAACGATGTAAGCTGCAAATTCGCACCTAATATCAGGCTATAGTACTTCGCTGGGAGAGGTTTATTAAAGCAGACTATAATAACGTATTCTACCTTTTTACACTACTTTTTTATCTTAGGGGTGGCTATAGTAAGGACTGCAGGTGTCTCGGACTTACACCAAATGTTGAAGGGGCATAAAAATCAGGATTAACAGTTTTTAAAATAAAACTAATATATGAATTGAGTACAGTTTAAAAAAACTATTGAATTAATGTGAACGAAAAATTTTTAAACTAAAGAGAAAGTACAATCACTTGTCCAGCTTGTCCATATAATAAGCAGACTGTCGGGGAAAAATGTTTTGACTCTTATACAAAGACTTTATACGTGTCACAAATGCATAATGATACGTGGATTTATTAATAGAACCAAAGTAGAAACATACAAGAATAAAAATGAATTAGAAACAAGTCTTTCTGATACAACTTTTATAGCTACAGTAAATAGACTTTCCAGGCGACAGCGAACGTGACTTCTCAAATGCCTTGGTTCCGATAAAAAACGTCTGTGGAAAAATACTTCTGCTTCTTCTCCCTTACAGTTATCAAATTGTCCAAGTTTATTGTACAAATTACATAAAGTAATTTAAATACGTTTGAAAATCATTTCAAGTAATGCAAAATGTCATTTTTCAAAAAGTTATAATTAGTTATGAATTTAAAATGTTTTTATCGACTTATTAAAATTTTATACTTTAAAAATTAAAAAAAACTATCAAGGCGCCTCGATTTTTAGCTTTGTAACTCTTACTATTAAACCCTAGCCTTGACGATCATTTTTAATGTGGCAGCAAATGTTACGTCACTTTTCGCAATGTTAGAGCGGTAACCATAAACTTGCAGCCTCTTTGTAGTCCAGGGTGAGTCACCGAGACACGGAAATACTTTCGGAAATTAATGCACACAAGTCCGGAAATGGTTCGTCTGCGTGCTTCGAATAGCCCGAAACGATGAATCCGGATTTCAGTTCATCCCATGAAATAATTTCTTAGTAAATTTTTGGGATGTTACAAAGAGTTAAAAAGGGTAGTTTCTTGGGACTTTCGAAGTGAGAATAAAAGCGAATAAAAGCCAGAACCATATTCGGTTCTTCAGTCATCTGGATTACCAAGGAAATAAAATAAGGATGAAAAGCACTGTTTTTTTTATGATTCTTGTACAACTACATTAAAAGGAGAATAAATACGTAATACTTTTAAACAAATTTGTATAAAGTTTCACTCTGAGTAAATTGATGTAAATAAAGTAAAATATGTACATAAAAAAAAGGTTGCAAAAATTAGTTACATTAAACATTACATTATTAACATTACGGAAAAATTAACACTATCATACCCAAGAATAATGCAACCTCTGTTTTACGAGGTTAGTTTGACGTTTATTTATAATTAAAAAAATACATTAGAGATGCTCAAAAATGTTAGTTCAACATCTATAAAAGTTCAAAATCAGTTTCATCCCTACATTATTCTTTAGTCAATGATGTTCCTATGTTTTGCAAACACAAATTGTTGGAAACACAAAAAAGGTCTTATAAGAATCATATTTCTTATTAAGTGTTTTCTGACAAATTGGCCAATTTAATCTCTAAAACGCATAAATTATCAACTTTGAAACCATTTTAAAGTAATGGAAACTGTTAAAGGTTATGGGAGCCTCGAAAACGCGGATGACGAAATAGTTCGCAACCGGACGAAGATTCTGAGTCACCCTGTAGGCGCCCCAGAGCGAGTTTAAAATAATTCATTGTGTCTCACACTTGCTTGCTGTCAAGTATTGCACACAACAGTGCTATTTGAATAATAAATGTATTTAATTTAATTATTATGATTTAGGAATTGCACAAACAGTGCGTTATAACATGGTTTAGGTTATGTTTGAGAGGATTTTAGTTGTCTAAACATCGTGAGGTGGTTGCAATAGTCGGGTATTACTTAAACTTGAGCATTTGTGTGTAATTAATATTCGGCTAAGTTAAAATGCGACAATCTATCTTGTTTGTGAAAGTATGTGACAAGGACATAAGGTAAGATAATTATAATATATAGGCTAAACATTTCCTTTATTTAATGGCCCGACACTTCCTGTGAACAGAGCGCTCAACTTTTATCGATAGTTTTTATTCCGTTATTACGTTCGATAAGTGGGTTAAGTGGATCGACTGTGACTGTAAAGTTTCTAACTTTTATCGAGATATTTTATTTTCTGATACTTAATGTTTTCATTAAGGTGTGGGATAACTTTAAAAAATGACTGAAAATTTTCAATTTAGGAAATTTTATTTCCACAGTGAATGCGTCCTTATTCAGGATGGCGGACATGGAGTTGTATTTACTAAGGCGGAGAGTGGGTCTAAGTAAGGTAAACGACACTTAATGTCATAACTTACCCCTATTTTCAGAACCTCGTGATCAATATGTCCTTACTTGAATCTTGCATATTTCTGTCATTACTTTCTTAGCAGTCTTCTTACAAGGATTAGGCACCTTTTAATAAGACCCCGATGGAGAGTTGGTCAATGTCAGGTGCGCGACCCTGCATACGTAATGCTTATGTCCTACATTAAGCTACGTGATGGACTACTTTATCCTTCCTTGTTTTTCATTTTATAACCTCAATAAATAAGCAGCTAAACTGAGCCAATTTTATTGTAAACATTGTCAAAAGTGGAAACAATCGGAAATACCAAAAATACCTCTTCTTAATAATAATACCATAATAAATAATTTAGTTCTTATAATCTTTTTACAAACACTACGTATAAAGGGTATTGCTAATAATAATAATTTTTAAACAGTTCAAAGACACAAAGATTTTATACTAAGCTTCTAGAAACTCTAACCTCTATTTATTTGGCATTAAAATACCTTAGAAAAATTTTATTCTTTCTATTATATAGTTGAAATTTGATCAATCTGAAGTTTCTTTAAAATTAATCGTAAATTGTGAGTTGGTCTTGGTTAATGCTTCACTCCGTTTCCTATTAATAATACGTTCCGCACTCTATGTACAGCCAAGGGGTTTCCATACCTTAAGTGATGAAGATTATGTATATAGAGTATATATATTTTGTACTCCTACTTTTCTAAAAAAATTATTAAATTTTAGTTGTAATCTGCCTTAGGCAGAAATATAGATCGTCCAAATCCAGTTACATTAAGACGTATTACCTAAAGAACATGACGTTGTTGGGATAGATGGGAAATATTATTGTTTTAAAGGTAAGGGTTCCTCCTATAGACACGTGAACTAAACTGGGGTAACAACTATTTAAGGATGGAGAGAGATAGGAACAGTATATTAGAAGCTCCCCTGGTACGGCCCTCTCTACTGGTCTTACCGCGTTGCAGGTAGTTACCTTTCTATTCAACTCTGCTGAGAGGTAAGCGAACCTATTCACGTGATATCATAACTTTCCCCTATTCTAAAAACCATGAGATTAATAAGTTTTTTACGTAATCCTCTCTAATTCTTTCCATTCATCTAACGAAGTGATGTCAGGAGTACAATTCTTTATGGCCCCTATACAGAGTAGGTTTATTACGATACTAGAACATGATTCAGGATTCCACTACATCCGCAGGAGTTCGTTTGTCAAAATTTTAACCCTATTTATGTTCACAGTCCGATCCTTCTTAGTTAATAACAGCTAAGGTAACAGTAAAGATATGGGAATGTAAGGGAGCAATAGGATCTATACGAGAGGCCCTTTTAGCTCACTAGTGACGTATTCATAGCTTGGGTAGGGAGGTTTCTATGAAGCAGACATAAAACTCTCTGAAAGAGAATAGGATGAATCAAGGTCGTATAGTTAAAGTACTTTTAGACCAAACAGACATCGTGACCACAGAAAGGAATATTGGGAGCACTAATACCGGTTCGCGTAAAATAAGTGAACTAATGATGCTATTGTACTGATATTATTCCCAATGTTTACTCGGTCGGGTAAAAGAACTATTCTCAATAGGGGTTATAAGAGGCTTTCGACAGCTACATACCCATTATATACATAACGAGATGCCCGATAATTACACACCCTTATCGATATAAAGAGGTGTCCCCCCTTATGTCAGCATAAATAATTGTCTGCCTGTTACACCCTTTGTCACTATAAAGAGGTGTCCGTCTGTTATATCCCCTTTGTAGACATAAAAAATTGTCTGATGGTTACACCCCTTGTTGGCATAAATAAGTGTCTGCTTGGTATAACCCCTTGTTGAGGTAAAGAGGTGTGCGCCCTCAACGCTCCTTTGTAGGCATAAAGAGGTGTCTGGGAATTACCCCCTCCACTGTGCATTAGGAGGTGTCTGTAGGGTACATCCCCGTGTCGCCATAAAGTGGTGTCTATCAGTCACATCCCCTCTAGGTATAAAGAGGTGTTTGCCCGTCACAACCCCGAATCGGCATTAAAAGTTGTCTGCCCGTTACACCCACTTATCAGAATATAGAGGTGCTTGTTATTACACCCTCTTATAGGCATAAAAAGGTGTTTTCTTATGAACCCCCTTTTAAGCATAAAGATATATCCGACGGTTAGATCCCATTGTTGATATAAAGATGTTTGCATCATTTACACCCATTTGTAAAGAGGTACGCATAAAGAGGTGCCCTTGCGTTATCCATTTCCTGTAGCCAAATAAGAAGTGTCTGTAGGTTACATCCCCTTGTCGGCATAAAGAGGTGTTTTTGCGTTACACCCCCTCCTGTATGCATGAAGAGGTGTCTGTAGGTTACATCTCTTTGTCAGCATAAAGATATGTCCGCCCGTTACACCCTCTTGTTGGCATAATCAAGTGCCCCACGTTATAAACCCTGCTAGAATAAGGGATGTCTGTCTGTTACACCCCTTCTCGACATAAAAAGGGGCTCGTCGTTTACACGGCCTTGTAGGCGTAATTTGATATCTTTAACTTACATCCACTGTAGGTGTGAAGAGGAATATAGACGGGTCTGATGGTTACATCTCCTACTAGGGTTAAAGACGCATCTGCCTGTTACACCCCACGGAATCCATAAAGAGGTGTCTGCTTGTTGCAACCCTTTATCGGAGTAAAGAAGTGTCTGCTTGTTATAAATTTTTTCGGCAAAAAGAAGTTTCTGCCCGTTACAACCCGTTGTTGGAAGAAAGAAGTGTCTGCCTATAATCCCTCCTTGTCGCTATTAAAAAGTGTCGGTTGCTTATACCTTTTATCGGTGTAAAAAGGTGTCTGATCGTCACATCCGCTTGTCGGCATAAAGTAGTATCCGCCCGTTACAACCTCTTATCAGGATAAAAAATGTCCCCATTATACTCCCTTGTATGCATAAAGAGATGTCTGCCTGTCCCCCCATTGTTGGCATAAAAATGTGTCGCCCGATACACCCCCATTTTTGGCAAAAGTAGGTGTCCGCACTATACATCCCGTTGTAGGGATAAAGAGGTGTTACACCCCCTTTTCGGCATAAACAGGTGTCTGCCTGCTATACCTTGTCGACATAAAAATGTGTTCACCCGTTACACTTCCTTGTAGGCATAAAGTTGTATGACCGTTACTTCCCCATGCACGCATAAAGAGATGTTTGTCTATTAGCCTACATCCCGCCCTGTTCATATACAAAATTTCGACCTTTTAGACCCTCTTGTCGGCATGAAGAGTTGTCTGCCCTTTACACCCCCTTGTCGTCATAAATAAAGACGTATCTGCGTTTTATACTTCTTTGTCGGGATAAAAATGTTTATGTCGGTTATACCCCCTTGTTGGCATAATAAAGTGTCAAACTGTTACACGCTGTTGTCGGCTTAAAGAAGTGTCTGCTGTTACAGCCAATTGTCAACTTAAATAAAGAAGTCTACCTCTTATACCCCTTTGTCGGCATAATAATGTGTATGGCGGTTATATCCTCTTGTCGGCATAAAGAAGTGTCTGTCTGTAACTCCCTCTTGTCGGAAAAAGAAGTGTCTAACTGGTATACGCCCTTGACGGCATAAAGAAGTGTCTGCCTGTAATTCCCCCATGTCGGCATAAAGAGGTTTCTGCCGGTTACACCCTCTTGTCGGCCTGAAGAAGTGTCTGCCTGTAACTCCCCCTTTTCGGAATAAAGAAGTGTCTAACAGTTACACCCCCTTGTTGGCCTAAAGAAAATCTGCCTGTAATTCCCCTTTGTCGGTATAAAGAGATGTCTCCCCGTCACACCCCCCATCGTCGGCATAAAAAGGTGTCCGTCTGTAAACCCCGTTGTTAACATAAAGAATTGTATGCCTGTTACCCCACCTCGCAGGAAAAAACATAAGGAAGGATATATGGGATTAGAAATATTGAGAGAAGACGGGTAATGAGAATAGTTAAAATTACGACAGCGCGTGGACACGGTCCCTTATTAGAAGTACCTGCTCTCTATTGGGGTAAAGAGAGGCAGTACCCGTTACACAAACAAAAAATCAATCGTACTTTAAAATTCATCGTAGCTGATGTAAAATTACTAATTTACTTATCTTTAACTAAAATAATAATGTATAGCATTAAACTGCTCATGTAAAGCCAATAGCTTTGTAAAGTAATCCTACTGTTGCGGTTATGCGCTGAGATGGGCGCTGCTAAGTAAAGTAGATATACGTCTTTCGATAAATCATCTTCAATAGGCCCAGCTGAAAGATTTGTTTGTTGAATATTTACTGGTAATTACAGTATAAAAACAGGGTTAAGCCTAAGCCAAGCAAAGCTTTGCCGACTCGGTGTTTTATTTTTAACTTTGTCCACTTGATAAACCCAAGAAGACTTGTGACGCATCTCAGTTCACTGCCGCGCTCCGCTCGCATCTCACGGTGCCGTTAATAGAAGCCTCACGTACAACGCGCGGTCGTGGTAACTTCCGACCGACGCCCAACCAGCGTCGACGAGATTTTTTTTAATTGCGTTTTAATAACATTAACTATTTTAGTGCGTTTAGTAAAGTGTGTTTAGGATAAGAAAATAATACATAAGAGGTGAGTTACATAAAATAAGGTATTAATTGTGTGTACTATAACTTTAAAAATATCTCATTCAAGCAAGACTAAAACTATGAATTCCAAAATATTACTGTATTTTCTATGCAATATTTTTGAAAAAATAAAAGATGAGAAGAATTATACATTTTCTTATGGAATTTCAGAGCTTAGAAACTATACACTTTTAAAATGTTTTTAGTTATTTCTTATGTAATTAATAGGTAGTATAATAAAAAAATTAATAAATACTATTAACTGTTGAATTTTACAGATTTCAAATAAACAAAATTCTGTTGAAAATACTGCGTTATTGGAATTAGGAGGTAAAATTTTTTTCAAATACTTTTATTCTTTCGTTATTTTAAGGATAATGAAATAAAATAAGCTACTTAGACAAGACTACTAATTTGTTAAGTTTAAAGTTTAAATGTCGAAGTAAATAAAAGCTTTAAAAAATTTTATTTTTATTCTGTATTACGAAATACAAACTACATCAAAAAGAGCTTTTTATCTTTTTTCAGTACTTTAAAGATTAATTAATATGTAAAGTACTTCAATTACAACAATTGCTATTATAACAATTAAATTTAAGGGTTAGTAAAATTTTAAAAATTAATCAAATATTTTTTTAAATTATTGAAAAGTGAGACGGACACTATATAAGATTATTTTTCAATAACATAATGTGAAGGAAATAAAATGCTTGACAAAACTTATCTAATAAAAGATTAATTACTTTGTTCCCTACGTTTTCCCCACGACATATGCTCGACCGATTCATCATTCATTTATTGTTGTAAATATTTAAAATTATTTAACTGTTTTGTGGAAAGTACTCCGCTGTACCATATTTTACCCCTTAATAACAATCGTCATTAAATCTTGAAATAGCAACCACATCACAGATACGCAGTCTACTAACAAACAAGTTGTTTTTATTTATTTTAGAACTTTTTCTGAAGAGAAATTTTAAATCTATGTTTTAAACAAACATATAATTCGTGTTGATAAAGTATTAAAATATTCTCGTCGCAATTGAATGGGTTTATGAGCACGTTTCTAGCACTTTGCCTGTGACGTCTGTACGCCCACTAACGCCTCCTGATTGTATCAATAAACTGGGGACTTACCGTTTAACTCGCATGAATATTAAAATGCGGTCAGGATTTACATATTTAAAGCAGTAAATTTTTTTTAATATTGTATTGCTTTACGATTCGTATTAAAGATAGAAAAACATATTAAAACATTACTTTTAAGATCTGTTGTTTGTTCCTAATAGTTACACTAAACTACACATAATTACAATTAACTACAACAAAGTTACTCTTAACTACCCATAGTTGCCCTTAGCTACACAAAGTTACACTTAGTTACAAATAGTTCCACTTAACTACACATAGTTACAATTAAGTACACATAGTTAAACTTGACTATACATAGTTACACATAACTACACCTAGTTACCCTTAGCTACACATAGTTACCCTTACCTACACATAGTTACCCTTAGATACACATAGTTACACTTAACTACACCTAGTTACCCTTAGCTACACATAGTTACCCTTAGCTACACATAGTTACACTTAGCTACTCATAGTTACCCATAGCTACACATAGTTACACTTAAATACACCTAGTTACCCTTAGCTACACATAGTTACCCTTAGCTACACATATTTACCCTTAGCTACACACTGTTACCCTTAGCTACACATAGTTACACTTAACTACACCTAGTTACCCTTAGCTACACATAGTTACTCTTATCTACACATAGTTACCCTTAGCTACTCATAGTTACGTTTTGTTACTCATAGTTACACTTAACTAAACATAATTACACTTAATTACACATATTTACACTTAACTACACATAGTTACACCTAACTACACATAGTTACACTTGACTACACATACTTACACTTAACTACACATAGTTACCCTTAGCTACACATAGTTACACTTAACTACCCCTAGTTACCCTTAGCTACACATAGTTACCCTTAGCTACACATAGTTACCCTTAGCTACTCATAGTTACGCTTTGTTACTCATAGTTACACTTAGCTACACATAGTTACACTTAACTACACATATTTACACTTAACTACACATAGTTACCCTTAGCCACACATAGTTACCCATAGCTACTCATAAATAGACTTTGTTACTCATAGTTACACTTAGCTACACAGAGTTACACCTAACTACACATAGTTACCCTTAGCTACACATAGATACCCTTAGCTACACATAGTTACCCTTAGCTACACATAGTTACTCTTAGCTACTAATAGTTACACTTTGTTACTCATAGTTACACTTAACTACACATAGTTACACTTAACTACATATATTTACACTTAACTGCTCATAGTTACACCTAACTACACATATTTACACTTAACTACACATACTTACACTTAACTACACATAGTTACCCTTAGCTACACATAGTTACACTTAACTATTCATAGTTACACCTAATTACACATAGTTACATCTAGCTACACATAGTTATACTTAACCACATATAGTTACCCTTAGCTAGACATAGTTACCCTTAGCCACACATAGTTACCCTTAGCTACTCATAAATACACTTTGTTACTCATAGTTACACTTAACTACACATAGTTACACCTAACTACACATAGTTACCTTTAGCTACACATAGTTACCCTTAGCTGCTCATAGTTACACTTAACTACCCCTAGTTACCCTTAGCTACACATAGTTACCCTTAGCTACACATAGTTACCCTTAGCTACTCATAGTTACGCTTTGTTACTCATAGTTACACTTAACTACACATAGTTACACCTAACTGCACATAGTTACACTTAACTAAACTTACTTACACTTAACTACACATAGTTACCCTTAGCTACATATAGTTATACTTAGCTACTAATAGTTACACTTAACTACACATAGTTACACTTAACTATTCATAATTACACCTAATTACACATAGTTACATCTAACTACACATAGTTATACTTAACTACACAAAGTTACACTTAACTACACATAGGTTCCCTTAGCTACACATAGTTACACTTAGCTACTCAAAGTTACACTTAGCTACACATAGTTACTCTTAACTGAGCTTCCGAATTACACAGCAGAACAACAAACAATTTAAGAAATATAAAAATTCCTCCTCTTCTGGGGATATGTAGTGGCAGTATCAGTCATATTTTAATAGTTCGTGTCTCATCAGTCAGTTAGGTACGAATTATATAAACATTGTGAATGCAACCACTTTTCTTGCGATAATCATGAAAGGAAATGATAATGGAAGCACGTTCCATGTTTCCCCCTCTTCCAGCAGCAATAGACAAGTTTAAATACACCTGATAAAGTTTGAAATGTTACTTTCTTCATAAATATTATATTATATTTTATTTTATTTATTTTATAAAAGTATTTTTGCAAGTTTCCATTTAAATATCATTGTAGTGTTTTTTTTATTTTTCTAAAAAAACGCGTTCTTAAAAAAAGTTTTTATATATTATTTTTTTTCAGTCATAATAGGAGAATTTTTATTTACACTAATGTGTTCAAATTGAATGTTTTCAACGAAAGTTTATAAAAAAGTTTTACAATTGCTATATCATTATTAATAACTCTTTATTATTTATTGAATTGAAGCAGATAAATCAGACAGTCTTTATAATTTATAAGGATTAATTTAAGACTACGCTGATCTCTCTCATGGCTAGTTTAATGTACCTGGTCGTGAGTTTACTTTTAAGCTTAAACAAAACTTTTTTTATCCAGATCAATAATAACTAGATCAATTATAATATGTTTGATACTTAAAAGTACATCCTAAACAGGAAAACTATTTTTAAAATGAGGCAAGTCATAAATAGTGGATTAAATTTCAAAAATTAAAAAAAAACATAACCTCTTTTATCAACATACCAGGAGCTGTATAAACTTTATTGCTTCTTAATAAAACTGAGCACTATATTATATCACTTGACTATGTAGGTGTATCGACACAACTAAATATAGCTACAAAATATGCAGTTAGGCGTATCCAACCGGTTAGATTAGGTATGTTTAGTTAGTATCTTATTAGTTATGTAAGGTTAGCTCGGTTAGTATCCAACAGGTTATATTGGTATATAGCGGGCTGGGTGATGTTAGTATGTAATCTATTAGGTTAGGTTAGTTGTGTCTAACGGGTGGCTATATTATTTTAGATTAGGTTAGGCTAGTATCTAACGGGTTAGATCAGGTTAGAATCTAACCTGTTAGGTTATGTTAGTCATATCTAATCTGTTATGTTAGGTTAGTTGTGTCTACCCGGTTAAGGTAGGTTAGGTTTGTTGTATCCAGAACGAGACTACCTTGAGGTTGATTTACTGATTCGCCTTCAAATCGGTTAACGTCTAGTGAAAAAGTTGTTTATAAAAAGGTTTTGCATAATTCTTCCACCCTTTTCTTATGATTCTTGACCAATAGAAAATAAACTTCTCAGCGCTTCAACGTACATTAGCATTATTCAACTTATAGAAATATAAAGCAATTAATGATCTTTTAATTATAATAGGACTTCGCAACAGGGTAAATTGCTTTAATTTAATTAAACTGTGGTTAATTTAAAGAACTAGAACAACCCCACCCCACAAATGCCTCTCACTAGAGGAGCCAAGTATGTATGTTCTTAGTTATTTTCAGTTCGTCATGTAGAGAAACGTCTTTTGCATTAGTTGGATATTAGTATGGTGCCTTGACTCCTAACATCACGTATGTAACAAATATGTAAATAATGCTGTGTAAATGCATCGACGACGCCGGCGAAACACGTCGACCAAGTCACATTAGTGTAATACGAATCGGTCAATGAAACAGACCTGGCTGCATTTCATTCACCAGCCTTGGCATTACAAGCTATGTGAAACGATATACGCATAGCAGTGGTTTGCAGCTGAAATCGATCGAGGAGTCGCCATCTCCTCAAACCGCAGGCGATGACATTTACAGTTGGAAACACCCGTCGCGCAACGCGATGAACGATCGTCACATTTGTAACACGATGCAAATCACTTGTACAAACATTTATATTACTTTGTATTTTTAAAATAAAAGAAGAGAGAAAATTCAAAGCATAAATTTAGAAATTTATTGTCTGTCTGGGCGTTTTGCAGAGAGAAGTCAGTATTTCCCGAATAAATTGACAACAGTATTAGTTTCCTTACAGTAATTGTCGAATCTTTAATTACAAAAATGTCTACACACACTATCAAAATTATACTTGAAGTAATTATAAACACACATTTAACATTTTGGAACTATACTTTTTGACCCGGTGAAAGCGGACCAACCTCATGAAGCGATTCCGCCAACGCAAGTTATAATTTTGCTTCATCTTTACATCTAGGAATAAATTTCGTAATTTTCCTTGAGATTATACTTAACCTTGTTGATGTTCCTTCTATTCTGAAATGAGATTTTGTTTTTAGACAAACCCTAGCAACACGAACTCTCATTTATTGCACGGTCTTTCTATGCACCAGGTCCAATGGTTTTATGTTTTTAGAGCAAATCTTACCCTTATTTCTATATGATAACAGTAAACTTTGCGACGGTGCCAAAAGGCACCGTAGAATAAGTAAATATCTTATCTTTAACTCTTAACTACATCACTGATTCAAAACTGGTCTTTATTTAACTGTTCATGAATACAACCTATACGTGGACCAACATTAACGCAAGTAACATGACATAAATGTAAATAAATTATATCTACATAGGTAGGTAATTTTTTATTAACCATTTAGTTTTATATTTTTTTTATATTGGTAGTACTGTCGTTTTGCGTTAGTGATGCATGCTTAGTTTATTTGTCGTTATGTCTATGCATGTTTCAAGCTGCTACGTTAGTTTCGTTATCGCTGTCGTACTGTTAATCATGGCTGCTCCGTTTTCTAGTTGCACCAAAGAAGAGTAACGTTCAGTGATTTGTTTTTTGAGGTCGGAAGGTGTATTAGGGGCCGAAATGTATCTTGTCTACGAATGGATTGAAAAATTCAAAAATGGTAGCACAGGTGCTACCCACGTTGAAGTGCTTAGTGGTAGATCAAGTGCTACGCATGTTGAAGTGCTTAGTGGTAGCAAAAGTGCTACCCACGTTGAAGTGCTTAGTGGTAGCACAAGTGCTAACGCCACAATTAAGGAACACATTGAGCGTTCGCGTGAAATGGTTCTCTTAGACAGACGAGTAACTTTTGATGAAGTGCCACTTCGTCTGCAATTTAATCACGGTTTTGCCTACGAAATCATCCGCAATAGACCTCATTTTTATAAAGTGTGTGAAAGATGGACTCCAAAACAACTCACAGTTGCATAAACAAACGCGCTGAGACATCTGCAAAAACCTTTTGGATCGCTAAGGCAACGAATGGGACAACGTTTTAGACAGGATCATTACTGGTGACGAAGCATGGATCCATCATTACGAGACGGAAAGTAAACGGCAGATGGTGGAATGGAAACATCCAAACAAAATATAGCCCCTTTCTTACCCCTTCTGACTATTCCTTGTTTGGCCCACTCAAAGAGTATTAAAAGAAAGGTGTATTCCTGGGTCGAAACTAAACCAAAAGCCTTTTTTTATAAGGGCATCAGGAAGCTTGTACAATGATCGCCCAAGTGCGTTGAAAAGCAAGAGGACTTTGTCGAAAAATGATTACAGGAAAAGCACATATAAATTACCTATTTCATTCCAATCAGAATTTGATAGGTACATTACGGATAATAATTGACTCTCCCTCGTAGAATTACATTGACGTTTATATTAAAACTATTCTCTTGAGCATACAAAATGTTCTTTTTCCTTTAATTGCTCATTTACAATTATAGACAAATATAACTCCTACTAACAATTTTATCAGTAATCCTCACTACGATAACATATTATTATGAAAAATTTTTATTCTTCTTCAATTTCATATTATTATGTTGTGATTTAGTGTGTGTCAATTTTATAAATACAGACCGGACTATTTTTAGGTTAATCTGTCAGTGTTATATTAAGTGAAAAAATCTATTTTCATATAATAGATTTTAAACAATCTTATTGAGTTATAATCAATCTTAGCTAATTTGATTGTATTTAAACCTATTCAATCTTGGAATGATTCAATTTCTTAGTTTACATATAATCGTTTTATTGAGATGGGAAAATATTACTTTCTTGTGGAACATTTATTTACTTAGATAGCTTCATTGATTATTTGAAAAAAAAACCAGAAATTTCATGTCAAATGATAATGTCTAAGATTCTACTTAAAACCTAAAAGGGTTTAAATCTTTCTAACCTGTTGTAAACCTCTACTGTTAATTTTCATTTCATTAATACTGTACTTTTAAAAATCATTTTTTAAATTTGGCACTACTACTTATTTAAATTGTGATATGCACTTTCCATCGCAATACTCTTACCTTACTTAATTACGAACAATACACCTTAAACTTTGGTTATTCAAACTGAAATAGACATAAAAAATTGTTTAGGAGAATTGAATCAAAGTCAACGTTATTTTCTTTTAATGAAAAGAGGTTCCTACTCAAGTTATATTCAAATCTTTTACGTATTGAAGGGTTCAATAATTTTAAAAATTTAACTCAGAGTAATTATTTACTATTACTAAGCAAAAACATGTTACATTTCGCTGAGGAAGTACCAGTGCAACCAACTGTGGGGAAATGATTTTCATATTGTTTATGGCCGTTAATAGTTGATCTGTAAAACTCAACACCCTGGGTGCCGAATATGCTTCTTCAAGGAGTTCTCTCTAACCATCTGACTCCTCTCCTCCAGATCAGTATCACTCCTTATCCCCCAAAATCTCTTCCTCCACCAGGTTTACAGTCCCTACCCTGACTACTCTCAGTCTCATAGTCAACCAATCTTATCCTTGATACTTTGAAATACCTAGTAAGATCACACCAACAGTTACTACGAACACCCCAAGTTAATACCAACGCCCTAGACTACCACGAACAAACCAGGTTGCTATGAACACCCTAAGTTATTACCAACGCCCTAGACTACCACGAACAAACCAGGTTGCTATGAACACCCCAACTTATTACCAACGCCCTAGACTACCACGAACTAACCAGGTTGCTATGGACACCCCAAGTTATTACCAACGCCCTAGACTACCACGAACAAACCAGGTTGCTATGAACACCTTAAGTTATTACCAACATCCTAGATTACTACTAACAAACCAGGTTACTACGAACACCTCACGTTATTACTAACACACCAAATTATTATGAACCCTTCAGGATATTATGAACAAACTATTCAATTTTCTCTTAGATACATAAAATTCTCGATAGTTCGCTTTTACATTTTTCATTTCAACATTTGCATAGGCCAAATAAATGTGTTGAGAGATTCCCGGGTACTACTAAATCGTTACATAAACCTCTAAATGGTTTAAATTGAGGAAGCTCTTTACTTAGTCTTAAACGTATTGATTTCTAGTCCTTTTAAGGTTTCAGTTGTGAATATCACTTTACCTCCTGAATACTCTCCTTGACTAGTCTCTACGTTGTAGTTTATTTATGGATTATTCTTGGAATGATGTACCGCGAGGGAAGTTGGACAGTCAATAAATTAGTAAGCGGATTGTTTCTGAAACCCCGGGTCTATGGTCGAGCTGCACAGGTAGACCATAGGTCAATTATGCACGGACGATCGCATCTTTTAGCGTAGTCATTCTAGCCGTCTTTTAGTCAACTATGAGGAAGAGAGTTTTAGGTAGGTTATTAAATCAAATGGTTAGGTAGACAAGGATTTTTATTTAACACATTAATAACAAATTACTTGTAGCCGACAGTTTATGCTATTTGTTATGACGAGTAGGAATTTGGTCATAAGTTGTATGTGTTATACTTTCCTGAGAATTACTTAGGAAATTGCCTGCAATTATAGCAACTCTCTTTTCGTTATTAGACTACGTAAAAACATGAATGGAACTCAACTTGTACTATAGTAACAAATTAGTATGTGCCTAATAAAATATTTAATATAATTTTTAAAATGTATTTGCATTTTCATTCACCACTTTTCTTTTCAAGTATTTTTATGTTCATTATAATTTTGTAATGTTCATTGTAAGTTATAACTTTTACTTCACATTTTTACTTTTACTTAGATTTGTGCCATACGATATGATTTGTAGGCTGCGCAGTTCGACCTCGCGCTTAACCAGCTGCGCAACTTCGACCAATTAGTTGAGCTAATTTTTTATATCTTTTTTTAAAACGTTCTTGCGAGGGAAGTCATACTTGCCCCTTAGTTGTCCGCGCACCCTGTGGCTTTTTAGTAATCCCAAGGCATTTTCAAACAGAATACGGCGGTGTAAGTAAATCATGGTGAATACATGTTTAATTATATTGCTACCGCCATTACATCTCAACCGTCTATTTTTTCTAAAGTTTGGACCTATGTAATGATTGTCAATCTGGTTAGATCAGGGAGCTGACAGAGTAACGTATAATGCCTTGCGCTACTGGAGACAGAACTCTTAACTAGCGCTGTCTCTAGTAATACTGCATTCAGCTGCCCAGATTATAGAAGGTAGGGGGATGAAATAACGTTATAAGTGAGAGACGAGCAAAATCATATCAAAGGTGAACAAAGATGCTTCCTTGCATGCCGACTTCAAAGGTGTCACCTTTACGCCATTTTATACCAGCCCTACCCATTTTTCTCCACTTAATAATAATAATATATATTATAATTAACTTTAACAGTAGTGTTTAATATGAGAACATTCGAAGTTCCTTTTAGTTGTATATTAATATTTTGAAAGTCGCAGTCAGCTATCACTCCTGCCATTATCACATTATAACAGAAATTTGAGTATAATTTTTCTCAAAGAAGTTATTAGATGTTTCATTTTAAAGAACCATATATTCAACAATAACACAATTTCTAACCTCCCTCTCCCTTAAACGAATCAAAACTAAAATGACGGAAAAGTTTGACGTGACAAATCGTCAAACTTTTCTAATTACTCGCCTAACAGGAAACACTCGTTTATCACCACATATTGCCCGATTTGTTTTCGATTCGATCTGTGCGTGTCCTGTCACATGACCACGCCTACGTGTCTGTTACTTTTGTCGTCTGAAGCCTTCAGCAATTAAGTCTTAAATTCATTCTGGTTTGACAACGAGAAACTGAGAACTATTCAACTTGTTTTGGCGAGTTTTTTGTTTCGTTTTCAAAGTGTAGCTTGTCTTTGTGGTTGTGTCTGATTCTAATAAAAATGGAGTGTTATTATATAAACTGATTTTAAGAATAATTATATAGATCACGTTAGGACAGTTAGAATGGAGTAATGGAGTAACTAAACCTTTAAAACCTTTTTCCCTTATAGCAGATCCATTTCTCTACCCATGCTATAACTTTTATAGTAACCTTCATCCTCTACACTGTAGGATTACGGTTAACGGTTTATTTACATTTACACTAAGAAAATTGTGCAGGTGTAAATTTTTCTTGGGGGGGGGGTTGATATTTGTAGGGACATAATAATATCCGTAGGGCAATATATTAAACATTTAATACCAACTCTACACCATTCTAATGCCTAAAATTAAACACAAGTTGACACAATAGGTTAATTAAATTTCTTCTTAATTAAAAAACATTTTAAATGTAAGAGTAATCCGAGTAATATGTTTACCTACTCAGTGAGCATTAAATTTAATTACGTGAAAAGGGTGGTATTTTTGCGAGTTAATGTAATCACCTTGGAGGAAATAACAAGGATTTAAAATCAAAATTTAAATACAAATTGTTGCTATGATGGAGTTCTTTGAAAGTTCGTTAAAACTTTCATCCTATGTTACAGCGATTTGCTCATGCACATAAGCCGTAAGCCATAGCAATCCCATAGGTGCCCTTGAATGTTCATAAAAGTCATTGTTTGCGGCAAATTATTAACAGCTGTCAGCTTTATATCAACAATGTCTTGAAGTCATAATATTTGAAATTGTGAAATTGAAAGTTTGAAATTATTATGAAGTTTATTACAAAATAATTTCATGATTTAAACAATGTTTTAAACATATAAAGGGTTTTAAATAATCCTTATAACCCTTCTGGGTATGTAACCTCCAATGCCCCTCAATGCACCCCTGATCCCAACTAAAGTAATTTTATTACTTTAGTAATTCATTTTAAATATTCGAGTCAAAAATAAAAGATTTATGATCTATAAAAATATATGTTACAAAATAACACAAAATGTAATATTTTACACAAAATTTACTCTTTTTATCCACTTATTTACATACATTCTACTTTATAGCCATACATGTTTCGATAAACACAAGTTATCTTCCTTAGTTATATACAGTCAAATAACAATGCATAGCTACGAAATCATAAATTTCATGAGTAAAAACACGTATATGAATTGTGAGGTTTATATTATTTTATGAGACACTCTTGTAGATATATTATTAAGCTCAGTCAATAACAATTAAAAAATATGAATAGCATTAGTTTTGTAACAACTTAATGTCATGCGAACTAATGTATTCGAGGAAAGTTATATTGTATATTTTAAACATTTTTTTACAATTTAAAGCTTCTCTTAATTCCAACCTGTACAGTCAAAATCAATAATGCAATGAAACGTTGAAAAAGAAATGGTAGATGAGTTGGTAAGCCAATACTACTGGTCAGGAAATTATGTTTAAAGTGGCGTCCAGCCCCATTTAGCTCAGACTATAACCAGATTGATGATCAAATATAAAAAGAGTCAATAGACTCTCCTATTCCCATAGTAATTTGTTTTTCGGTATAACAGGTATTTTTCTTTATACATACAGTTGTGTGTGTGTGTGGTGTGTGTGTGTGTGTGTGTGTGTGTGTGTGTGTGTGTGTATATATATATATATATATATATATATATATATATATATATATATATATATATATATATATAATAAGGTGTTTCAAAAATAAAAAATTTAATTAGACATTAAGGTATTGATCTGGTAGTAAATGGTTTTAAAGATAAAGTAAATCAAGACGTTTTAGTGTTGTTGCTCCTAACTTGATAGGGATAGATGGGCCGATACCTAAAATTTTCTATTCCGACTCCGATTCTCAAATTTTTCTTTCGATTCTCGATTGTCTTAAGTTATATAGGCCTACATGATATTCTCTAAAAACTAATTTACTTGACATCTTGGTCATATGGTAGAGCCTTTTAGAAGGTCCTTTTTTATATAATAGGCAACAATAACCGTTCTACCTTGATTTATGAATAGGAATTTCTGACAGAGTGAGAAATATATTGGATAAAAGTAATGATTTATTTAAAAATTAGAAATATGAACTTCATCTCACAATTAAAATATAACTTCAGTAATAGGCATTTCAATTTGTATTACTGGAGAAATTGGAACCGGCTTTTATTTGTGTTTTGTTTCGACATGTATAAAGTGGTGACGGAGTAGTGGCGGCAAAGACGGGTAAACAGAGAGATTGTCGAGACCGTCCGAGCAGGCAGCAGAGCGAGAAGAGCGGTGACAAATGGATCAGAAAAACTACCGATCGTCTTTGTTGTTGCGTCATAAATAATAATAATATTTTCGTAATCTCAAATAGACATTTTCATTAATAGTTTGATCTAATCAAAGCAACTAATAGTTGAATAGGTCGTAGTTAATAATTAATTATATTTCCTATAAATTATACCACATACGTGTTTTAACAGTTGAAAAAACCAGAATCGGAATAGGCACTTTAATCGATGAAAAATGGAGTATAGACAATGCCTCGATCCCATAAGAATCGATGGTTCCTGGAATCGAGAATCGGAATCGGCCCATTCCTAGTTGTGCATGTAGATAGGAGAGTTTTGTCAGCGGTAATCAAAATGTTCTTTCTATGACGAATAACACCAGTTCTAAATTTATTCAGCTTCGTAAAATTTGAAGCATATTAAGGAGCATTTAGTGCTCCATATTTGGAGCATATAGTGAAGGTATACGCTAATACATCAATGAATAACCATTTATTTAAATCACTCTAATTCCAAAGCTATTGGTGTCCGCAACCGGAACGGACCTAGATACAGGCCAAATGAGCAGCTTTGCGCTGTAAAATAAAATGAGGTTTGACAACGGCAGGATTAGTGTAAGACAGGAGCCGGGCAGCAAGGTTTATGACGCTTCTGGTTGGAACCTGACACCTGGTTGGCTGCGGTGTCCGGCAAGAGCGCGGTCGTTACAAATCACACGACCTGTGGCCAACGAGGGGACAATGAACTGGTTTTTTACATTCTAAATATAAGGAGAAATTTGACAAAATAAAATAATTAAGTTTTGATACTTATAAAGTTAAAGCTATTTATTAAATGATGTTAGGTATAGTGCCTCTTTTCTTATTTAAGCCCGATTGTACTTCAAAATAAAGGTTATAATTCCTGCTGTTATTTGAGAATCAAACCCCAAGAAGCTCAATCAGAGAAGAAGCGAATTGGTTTCTAAGTTGCGTTCGACATCACAACGAATTATAATTATAGCTACCGTTAAACCAACATTGAATTTACTTTATTAGATAATTAAAATTTAATTGTGTATTTTTACCAATTGTATGTAATTCAAAGGTAAATTTTAATTTAGCTCATTAGCTAAATAAATTGTGTACCTTTTCCCAATACCTGTAAATTTTAATTTATCTTATTAAATAATTATTTTCAATTGCAAATGTTTACCAGTAATATATAACTCAAAAGCAAATTTGAATTTGTGTTATTACATAATTAAATTTATTTGTGTATGTTTTCCAATACTATATAATTCAAAGGCAAATTAGAATTTGCCTTAATAGATAACTAAATTTGTTAACTAAATTTGATAACTAAATTATTGTGTTTGTTTACCAATAATATATAACTCAAAGGTAAATTTGAATTAAGCTCAATAGGTAACTAAATTTAATTCCGGACTTTTGTAGTCCATTACGATCGGTGACACTTAATTAATCACTTTAACATTAGTTTCTGACTATCCTAACTTTAAAATTTGTAAAAACTTCCTGAAATAAAACGTTTTTATCGCTGGATTTGTTCGTTTAATATGTTTGTACTTTGTATTTTGTGTGTTTGTAAGTTTTATATTGTTCTATTGTGTTGAGATGTGGTCTTTTTTTGTTCATGTGTAAGATTTCTAGGTTATGGTAAATGTCTGTGTATTTGTGTCCTGTTTCTTTAATGTGATTGTAAAATGCTGAGTTGGTGTTCTGTTTGTATTCCTCGACTCTTTGTTTAAAGCTGAGACCTGTTTGCCCAATGTAGAATTTTTTGAACTTGTTGCAGTTTAGTTTGTATACGCCTGGTGCTTGTAGTTTATCTTTATTGTTGGTGTTGTGTTGTATTTTGTATTGTAAATTGTTATCAGTTTTGTATGTTATTTATTATCCTGTTTTTTAAAATATGTGGGTATTTTATTTGATGTTCTGTTTATGTATGGTATTGTGATGTATTTGTTTTCCCTCTCTGTAGTGTTAATTTTAGTGTTTTTTTTTGTATATTGTACCATAGTTTGTCTGTTACTGAGGTGATGTATCCATTTGTGTATGCTAAATATTTAAAGGTGTCTAGTTCTTTGTTTATGTTTTCTGTGGTCATTGAAACTTCTTTAAGTCTATGGAGCAAGGATCTGAAGGCAGCGTGTTTGTATTGGATAGGGCGGTTTGAGGTGTTGTGGATTTTGAGGTGTTTTGAAGCATCTACCCTCCGCGCTCTCCCCAAAATTCACAAACCCAATGTCCCCATACGAGCCATTATCAACTACCAAAATGGCCCTGCACATAAACTAGCAAAATACATAGACAAAATATTCAGACAATCTATTAACTTGAACACAGACACACACATAGAAAACAGAACGAACCTCATAAATAAAACAAAAGACATAAACATACCACACAATTCAACACTACTATCACTCGACATAACAAACATGTAGAAAACACCACGATACTTAAACAATTCACACGTACACCAAATCATTTACTGGCACAGATACGTCAATGATATCAAAACACTACACAAAGACAACACCCGACAACGCGAAAAACTCCTTACCTACACTAATAAAATACACCCAAAACTCCAGTTCCCCTCAGAGATTAAAACCAACCGATCACTAAACTTCCTCGACCTCACCGTAACAAAAAGCCACACACAAAAACACAGCTTCAACATTTACAGGAAACCCACAACGACAGACACTATTCACAACACCTCAAACTACCCTATCCAACACAAACTCACTGCCTTCAGATCCTTGCTCCATAGACTTAAAGAAGCTCCAATGACCACAGAAAACATAAACAAAGAACTAGACACCATTAAATATTTAGCATACACAAATGGATACAACACCACAATACTAGACAAACTATGGTACAATATATAAAAAAAAAAAACACTATAACTAACACTATAGAGAGGAAAAACAAATACATCACAATACCATACATAAACAGAACATCAAATAAAATAAACCCCCCAAAAAGTTCAAAAAACAGGATACAAAATAGCACACAAAACTGATAACAATTTACAATACAAAATACAACACGACACCAACAACAAAGATAAAACTACAACAAACTAAACTGCAACAAGTACATCAAATTCTACATTGGGCAAACAGGTCGCAGCTTTAAACAAAGAGTCGAGGAACACAAACAGAACACCAACTTACCATTTTACAATCAAATAAAATAAACAGGACACAAACACACAGACATTTACCATAACCTAGAAATCTTTTACATCAACAAAAAAAGAACCACATCTCAACACGCTAGAATAATATGAAATTTACAAATACACAAAAACACAAACTAAAAACATATTAAACGAACAAACCCATGATTAGTTAATTTTAATTGCGTATGTTTACCAATACTATATAATTCAAAAGTAAATTTGAGTTTACATCATCAGCACAGTTAATAATTAAATAAAAACAGACACTAGCTTAGAAGCAATTGTTATTGTTTGTTATTTGTGTTTCAATGTAAAAGTCATTATTATCAGTGAGTTTAGATACACATCCAACTAAACCATGACTAAACTTTATTTACGTTTGTAAAGGTTTTGAAGAAACGTAAGTCAGTATCAATGTCAACTGTTAAAATGAGTTAGATTTGTGAAACCTTTTAATTTTATCGTAAGTTTGACCGATGATGAAAATTTAACTATCAAAACAGTGCAACATTAGAAGTATGCTAAGACGGCTTTGACGTCAGAGCAACACGGACGGTGTCTTGTCTAGAGGGGGGGGGGGTCTTGTGTGTAGGAGGACAAACGCAGAGAGGTCGTAATGATCTACAACAACACAGCCGTGTCACACCGTGTTACGATGGAGATGCGGACAAAACAAGACAAACGACCGAACTGTATTTAGAGATATTAAAACTAACACCCAAGAGTCACACCCTTTCGGGCTATTTCGGTAGGTCTCCGATGGGGGGCGGATGTCTGGTGCTAACAATAACACCGGGGCGTCAGGATGTAGCGCTTCAGGTGTGTCCGAGGGGGCCGCTGCTCGAGTGGTGAGTGACACGAGCAGTAACCAGAGCCAACACCGGGAGACCGTTCCTCAAAAGATGAAACCAAATCAAAAAAAAAAATGTAGTTGTAGACGATAATATATACCAACAAAAATCACTGTCATGGTTCAATTGTTTCAATAGGGAAATAACTTTTGTTTTTCAAAACAATTGTTTATATTATTTTCTCTCCGTCACTAACAAACCACGTAATTAACAAGTTTTTTGTTTAAATTTATTTCATGATTTCATCCTCTCAGTCGTCTTATTATCTCCAACTATTGCACTTTTCTTGTAGTCACTAGTTAATGTCGTTCGTCAGTGCTTCTGCCGTGATCCCATTTCGACCAAGTCAACCAGGACTCAAGCTTCAGGCTTTTACACCCAGTAAGTGACAACAACCAGTTAAATTATCGTGAATATAAATTACCGAAGGGAATCTCTTTTTTAAATTATTTTTTTGGTAATTCACATAATATTTTTAATTGCTTCTTTTTTTAGGCGATTAGCCAAGATGAATATTTTGCCTAATTTAGGCTAAGGCATAGGAAACTCCGTGGCCTAGAATTTAAACGATTTAATGCAGTGTCACGTCCTGAGAACATCTCTCATTCCAATGTCAATAGAACACTGCATAATATCCTCTATATATATATATATATATATATATATATATATATATATATATATATATATATATATATATACCATTTTTCTTGCTCGATATTTTTTTAAACTTTTCTTCAAAGTGGTATGAACTACTGTTAAATATTAGGCAATTATACCAATCTCACAGAATGCTATTGTAATAAAACGTTTACGTGGTAATTATATTCTAACGATAAAAAGCCATCTTATATATATACAAAAAAATAAACTTTTCGTTACTTTTTTAAGCACAGTAGAGCCTTATTATAACGGCCTAATTGGGACTGATGTTGGCCGTTTTAATGACTTTCACAAATCAAGGTGTAAAGTAGTTAAAATGCAAATAAAACCGAGAAAAAAGTGAAAAAGGCAAATTAAAACATGTGAGAGTGGTTTACAGCGATTGAAATCAGTTAACACATTCACTGTGAAAAATAAAACGTACTAGAGACTCCTAAATTATCTGTTGTATTAAAATTAGTCTTGCATTAAACACTGGACTCATTCGGGAAAACGAATCACTCACTTTAGGTATTTATCAATTTTAGAGTTTACAGGAGTCGAGTTACTCGTTGCTTTGTCAACTTCCCCAAGTATGGTGATAATCTAGAATGTCTTCTGGAACACAGGTAAGATAATAAAACCTGTCGCTGACATCCAAAGTTAAACTATTTCGAAAAAGAGACAAAAATAACCTGACATTAAAATTCCTCACAAAACTGTATACTGTCATGAAAATAACACTATGTGGTATAGGATAAAAGTACACCTACCAAGTATCGGCTACGGTACAGGTTATAGGAAATGATAAAGTATCCTATCGAAAGCCAACCGGTTGGGCAAACACTTACTTTTATAATTGTTAGGACGGGCGTTTCGGTAGATGTGTTCCATTGTCAACTCAAGAAAAAACCTTGAGATCAGTTACGGTCAGAGTTGACAATGGGACACATCTCTCGAATCGGCCGTCCTCAACAGTTATAAAAGTAGTTGATTCTTCGTCCTCAACAGTTATAAAAGTAGTTGATTCTCCGTCCTCAACAGTTATAAAAGTAGTTGATTCTCCGTCCTCAACAGTTATAAAAGTAGTTGATTCTCCGTCCTCAACAGTTATAAAAGTAGTTGATTCTCCGTCCTCAACAGTTATAAAAGTAGTTGATTCTCCGTCCTCAACAGTTATAAAAGTGGTTGATTCTCCGTCCTCAACAGTTATAAAAGTAATTGATTCTCCGTCCTCAACAGTTATAAAAGTAGTTGATTCTCCGTCCTCATCAGTTATAAAAGTAGTTGATTCTCCGTCCTCAACAGTTATAAAAGTAGTTGATTCTCCGTCCTCAACAGTTATAAAAGTAGTTGATTCTCCGTCCTCAACAGTTATAAAAGTGGTTGATTCTCCGTCCTCAACAGTTATAAAAGTAATTGATTCTCCGTCCTCAACAGTTATAAAAGTAGTTGATTCTCCGTCCTCATCAGTTATAAAAGTAGTTGATTCTCCGTCCTCAACAGTTATAAAAGTAGTTGATTCTCCGTCCTCAACAGTTATAAAAGTAGTTGATTCTCAGTCCTCAACAGTTATAAAAGTAGTTGATTCTCCGTCCTCAATAGTTATAAAAGTAGTTGATTCTCCGTCCTCAACAGTTATAAAAGTAGTTGATTCTCCGTCCTCAACAGTTATAAAAGTGGTTGATTCTCCGTCCTCAACAGTTATAAAAGTGGTTGATTCTCAGTCCTCAACAGTTATAAAAGTAGTTGATTCTCCGTCCTCAACAGTTATAAAAGTGGTTGATTCTCCGTCCTCAACAGTTATAAAAGTGGTTGATTCTCCGTCCTCAACAGTTATAAAAGTAGTTGATTCTCCGTCCTCAACAGTTATAGAAGTGGTTGATTCTCCGTCCTCAACAGTTATAAAAGTGGTTGATTCTCAGTCCTCAACAGTTATAAAAGTAGTTGATTCTCTGTCCTCAACAGTTATAAAAGTGGTTGATTCTCCGTCCTCAACAGTTATAAAAGTAGTTGATTCTCAGTCCTCAACAGTTATAAAAGTAGTTGATTCTCCGTCCTCAATAGTTATAAAAGTAGTTGATTCTCCGTCCTCAACAGTTATAAAAGTAGTTGATTCTCCGTCCTCAACAGTTATAAAAGTGGTTGATTCTCCGTCCTCAACAGTTATAAAAGTAGTTGATTCTCCGTCCTCAACAGTTATAAAAGTGGTTGATTCTCCGTCCTCAACAGTTATAAAAGTGGTTGATTCTCCGTCCTCAACAGTTATAAAAGTAGTTGATTCTCCGTCCTCAACAGTTATAAAAGTGGTTGATTCTCCGTCCTCAACAGTTATAAAAGTGGTTGATTCTCAGTCCTCAACAGTTATAAAAGTAGTTGATTCTCCGTCCTCAACAGTTATAAAAGTGGTTGATTCTCCGTCCTCAACAGTTATAAAAGTAGTTGATTCTCAGTCCTCAACAGTTATAAAAGTAGTTGATTCTCCGTCCTCAACAGTTATAAAAGTGGTTGATTCTCCGTCCTCAACAGTTATAAAAGTAGTTGATTCTCCGTCCTCAACAGTTATAAAAGTAGTTGATTCTCCGTCCTCAACAGTTATAAAAGTAGTTGATTCTCCGTCCTCAACAGTTATAAAAGTAGTTGATTCTCCGTCCTCAACAGTTATAAAAGTAGTTGCTACTATAGGCAAGTGTAACATAATTGCAAGCGTTTTTAGATAAAACTAAAATTAAATGCAATGAAAATAGAGGACATATTATGTTTTACATTTTTGTAAATGCCTATGCACAGTCATGAAATTATAATATATTTATTACATAGTTAATTTTATAATTTAATTGCTCTACAGAATGACCGAACGAAACTCTAAATAGAAATATTTTTCGAGCTATATCACTTTGTATGATACATATTCGTTGTACACCGGAGCTATATTGGTAGAACTTCAAGATACCGCGTGAACATCCGGTAAAGGCTGGGAGGAGCCCGCGAGGGTGTAACGTCTCCCGACACCCACATTGAGGTAAGAATAACTCCTTCAACCGATACATTTACGCTGCGTAGTGGAGGAAACTGTTACGTTGAACGTAACTCAGGGGGAACTTTAGTCAAGAGAACCGTCTTGGGAATGTGTATAACAGTCTTAGTAGAAGCAGGTGGCTGATGATGGAACTCCATCGCGAATATACAAACATTTACCGTTTTATAAAATGTTTTAATAACACTTAGAAACTGTTTCTTGCATGTCTGAATAAGAAGCAATTGTCTGTTAATAAAACAAATTTTTGTTTTTATTTTTTTATATGATTATTTTATTGTTATTTGTGTATTGTCTATTTGTTTATTTTCTTCATTATAGAACTCTTTGGTATGTAAATGGTTTATTTTTTATTATTTATTTATTGTTTATTTCTTTACATTTTAAATATGATAATGTAATGCAAATTCTACTAAAATTGTTTTATTGTATTATTATTTCTGTACTATTTACTTATGTATATTTTGAATATGAGCATTTGATGGTGCACAAATGGTTTATTTTATTATTATTTCTGTTTTTGTTTATTCGTTTTTATTTTAAACATGAAATTGTATGGTGCCCAAATGTTTTATTTTATTATTATTTCTGTTTCACTTAATTAATTTCGTAATACCTGAATTTTAGGGTGTATAACTGGTATTAACTATAATAATACCACCAAGACGTTGTCTCATTCCCTAAATAACACTCACCACTGCTATAATAATATGTTACTGTTAGTAGGAGTCGCAATGACTGTCTAGTGACGTCACACGTAACGATCTCCACTAGTCATACTTGCCGAAGGTAAAGTTATATGCGGAAGACTAAACACCTCTGCAGATGGTTACTTACGAAATGTTCATCACGTTATGAATAAATCACCTAATATAGGATGAAGTAAATTTTACTTGCACTGAAACTTTGACGTATTATTGAAACTAACGATATTGTACACAATAAAAAAGGCGTCGAATGTCTTAAAACCAAAGACTAGATAGAGTATAGTTTTCGTAAGACTGAATCTAAGAAGTAACCGGGGATTAGCTTTTACGTTCAATGTAAGCTAATACGAGATTCACTGATTAGACCAGCGTCTGTTGAACAGCTTATCTCATTCCCGCTTCTCAAGAAGCACGGAGGGAATACTTCAATTTGCAGGTATGCCTCTGTTACAGAGATAATGGTTTTATTTATTTTGACTATTGAAACTAGTAGAGATCCCATCTTTTCCTTGCTAACTAGTTACATAATACTAGTAACCGTAAATAAAGCTAGTTAATAATTTTTGTTTATAAAATTTTGTTAGCTTATGCTTCTATAATCATTTTAATAAATATTTTAAAGAATTAAACAAGTATTGAATCCACATACAGAGAACTTTACAAAGTCGCGAATAAAGGTGTAGCAGACGCGACCGCTTAGTAATATCTATAACTTCAAAGTGTGTTCCCTTATCCTTATTTTATTTCATTTCTTCGCAACGATATTCAATTTAGTTATATTATGTCATAAATGGAAACTACAACCCGTCATTTAGCTTTTAGGAGTGGTTTGCTTATGAGCGGAGTTACATGAGAGGCATATAACTCTCACTGGTCATGAAGCTGGTACCAAATCATAGCTCACTACTGAATACCAGCATCCACATAGTAACTTCATTCTTTGTGGTATTGTTTCTTTATCTTAACTAGTTTTTAACTATCAGAGTAGTAACAGAGAATTAATAGAGAGCGCTGGGGAAAGTTAAAATGATAGCGACATAAATCTAATGTGGTAGGAGTCATTTATGAGAGTCGAAAGATAAAAATAGAGGTTCTTTAAGGGATACATTCCTTAAAATAACTAACGCTTTTTGGATACATGCGGGGAGGACTACCGTGAATAATTTGGTATCTAGAAGGATATAGCGGAAAATATATACGACAAAGAAGCTAATTAGGAAATCGTCATATACCTTCTCATGTACGAGAAGGCGCTTGAGGAATTGTAGTGCGCATGCCCAAAGTATTGCATATTGTCAGTTGGCATATTATAGCTATAATTAACATTAGTCTACTTGTTAATTAATAAGTTCACCATACTTTATACACAGAGCAGAAAGGCGTAGAGTGTAACCATTGCGTAAGCATTGTTAAACATACAAGGAACACATAAACAAGGGTGATTTTGTTGCGTCCCGAAGGAAGGTATTGTTTGCTCCGAGACGGTACTGGATCCTGACCTCAGTACACTAGGACGTTCACCTCCGCCAGATCGTAAAGCACGGATAGAGATGGAAGTTTGTATTGTCCTCGGATATAATTGCCGGCTATTACATTACAGAACGCTGCGGCAACAAGTAGCGGCCGCGGCAACAGTTGAGACGTCGTCTGGCTAATATTAGACGCGCTATTTCAAGGCAGACGTCGCTATGTCTTGACGCTATTAAAGTGATAGAGAGTGCGTTAACGGCTTAAAGCTTTAAATTTAAAACGTTTAGCTCATATGCGTATATTTTAACCTTCTAGTGGTATTTTGAACATCTACATTTTTAATGCAATAACTTCGTACCAATTTCAGTTTCGGTGAAAGCTAATCAACGACCTTTGTCAATGGTCTTCATAACCTGTCATAACACTAGCGGTACGTCCGAGAGAGTGAATCTTCTCACTGCGTGTCTAGAAGTGCAATAGTTTTTATTCTGGATTAATGTGACTGTATTAGGATCTGCAGTGTGTTTTATTGCTTTTAATTGTCAATGGCGGGTAAGTGGTGAAAATGGCAGATAAAAAACAGAACACTAGACTTCTTGACGTCTAGTATTCCTAATTTAGGTACAGCTGGTCAAAGTGAAGATCGCCCACCTCTAGAGATGACAAGAGCGATCTTGATCAGGTGTAGCTGGACGGAACAGATCTATCAGATGATGAGGATCGGCCACCTCTAGAGATGACGAGAGCGATCTTGATCAGGTGTAGCTGGACGGATCAGATCTATCAAAAGATGAGGAGAAGCATGGGCTTAATGAAGACTTAGTTCATGAACCCTCATGACAACCACACAATACTATACCTAGGCAATATATTCCTTTCCCACGTGAAAATAAACTATTATGACCTGTGTCTGGCAATAACATTCAAACTCTTCCACTCCTTAGAGTAAGCCCAGTGATATTAGCTATGATATTACTGACGTCATTGTAACCCCAGATCCAATCTCCGGATACTTTAAGGGAAATCGTATTTACTTTATTCTAATCATATTTACAAATATTTATACTCATAAAACTGTATTAGAAAAAAATACATCGAAACCATTTAGCAGCGCTGGAGTTACCTGTAAATTTACAAAATATTTTCGGTTACTGTATTTTAATTTTGCATTTTTTTTTACAATCATGGCAATTGTCTTATAGTTACAGATGTATGTGATGAACTATTTTCACCATCTGGTCAGATTTTGATTTTTTCACACATCAGCCAATTTGGTAAAATCTCATAATTTTTATTTCCAAAACACTTGACTTGTTTTCTATTTAAATATTTAATTTGAAATATTTTAAAGAGTTTGAAGGTTAACAGAGATGTATTGTTTTGTTTTCTTTTATAAGCATTTAAAACTGTATTTATATATAAGACAATTGACTCAAAATATTGTTTTCCTAGTCATTTAATTTATTAATAGAAAATTTTATATGTTCTATAAAGATAGAAAATAGTGCTCGTCTGATTGTCACAATCATTATTAATATTTAAATGTCAACTATTGGGCCATTTAGATATTATTCTCCTTACCCACTGCCATTGTAAAAATAGAGGGATTTCATTATACAAAATATACTTTCCTAATCTTTATTTGCGCATTTTTGTTTTTTTTAATTTTGTATCCTACAAAAATTTAAATACAGTAAAACAGATTTGATTTGGAGGAAGACATAGGGAATTTATGAATTTCCAGAGAACGAATTTTGTAGGTTTTGACGCGTCAGAGCTTTTGTAAGGGTTATTGGCACCGTGGGTGTAGTAATGCTCAGTTCTGTCTGTCGCTTCTCCATGACTTAATGGTCACACATGTATTTCTAAACGGACCGAAGAAGACCCAAGAAAACCCGCTGGATAAGATTGGAATAGTAACTAATGGGCCGATATTAACTTTGTTTTGTTTCAAAGAGGATCAAAGCAGTCAGCTGACAGCACTTCGTTATAGTCAGCTGGTGAAACGCCGTAGTCAGCTGATTGATTCGGAAATAGCTCACACCTTAGCCGCCTGATATATACCACACGTTCTTCTTATCTAAATGAGTTTAATTAAAAAATTAAGACTTCTGAGGAATCTGTTAACACAGTTTCACCGAATGTTGCAATATCTACTAATTATATTTCTATATAGTTTGAGTGACAGGTCGAAGAAATTATTAAGTGTTTCTGATGTGAATGCTCTTATTTTCTTTTAAATTGGGTCTTTTAAATTTGACAGAATATCAATGCATTACTCAATCTAAATTAAACATTTACCTTGTTTCACGCTCATGATTTTTTTTAGAATTAAAGAAGTTTGTTTCCACAAGTCAAGAATAATAATTTAATAAGAAAACTTATTTACAATAATTGGTTTTCAAGTCATAAACTTATGGTCTAAAGAAAGAACATCCTTTCAATAAAGAATTACCAGTGTCACTGTCGATGTTCTTTCTTTAGGTCAAAACTTTAATAACGACTTGAAAAGGTCAACAAATTAGTTTTGGAAACGTCGTCCTATTAAATAATCATTCTTAACTCCTTAAAACAGGTATCTTTTTATTTTAAACCACATTAAGCAATATTCTTTAAAAATTTATTTTATCACCGTCTTAACACACTAGTTTTATGGTTAGACCGTTCAAAATACGATAATTCCATGGCAAATATGTATACATGAAATTATACGGTATTATATAATCTTTATTAATATACAAATGTTATGTTGGATTGTGTACGCTTCAAAAACTCAAAACTTTCTAAAGCGTTTGAGCTCAAATTTTGTTTAGATATACAACCTGCTTCGAAAATTGTTTTTATCTAATTTCCGAGCATCATTATGACTGTGAGTAAAAAACCTTTTTTAATGGTCAGCTGTTTATCAGCAACCGGGCCATCTGCCGTAAAGCAAATGATCACTCGCCATACGAGCTAACGACAACCACATGTCACATGTGAAACCTTAACTGTTTCCAATTACATTGTTTATTAACAAAAACAAACATCCACTTGCGTCCCATTCAGACTGTTATACAACCTGATTGTATTGTATGTATACTTTCCTGTGATCACCTGACTGAGCTGCGCCGTTCGCCAAATCGTAAGTAGAGGTTATTTGGGAAGCATGCACTAATCCGGCCGGCGTCTGATGCATGTGAACAGAGTTACGTCACCGGTGATCTCCAGTCATATGTCAAATCAATCATTCCCAAATTAACACCTAATCATAAGGGCATTTGCGAATGATAAATGACCGGATTGGGGGAACGTCTTCTTGTATACGCCAGGAGGAACTGGGAAAACATTTCTTGTCAGATTGATTCAGGCAAGGTTTCGATAAAAAAATGACATCTTTAGCTCTTTATTACCTTAGCCTCTGAAGTGTTGCAAAATTAAACTTCTATGAAACTAATGCTTTGTTTTTTTCTCTTATTTCTCATCCATGCAGCCACGAAGTCCCACAGCAATGCGTGGCCGGGTACTTTTAGTTATTATTTAGATATCTGTAAAAGAGAGATTCAGATTTTCCAAAAAAAATAGCACATCAAAGTTGGAAATGTTAAACTTTTTGGAATAACCTTCAGATGTTATTTTACAAAATATCTATCTGTGGAAAAATCTATTGAACAGGAAAAAACCCATTGATGTTGTTTTAATAGATTGTAGAAGCGTATAATTTAAGGCAATAAATAGTCGAAACAAATTTTAACACATAGTGCCTTTTTGAGGAAGGAAAATATATATTAAAATTATTTTATCTTTAAATAAAAATAAACATACAAAACAGAAAACCAATGCATTTGAGTAAAATTAAGGTGGCTATAGCCAGAGTGGACCATTAACGAAACTGTCTAAGGTTGTATAATAAGTGCTAAAACCTAGCCCAGTTTGTATAACTTGTTATTTTATAAGAAAATTCGGCAAGCAAAAAGCGCTCGGAATTTTAATAGTTTATTGGACTTAGTTTTGGCAAGGGAACATGATTTGCCATGCTACACAATCCTTTGCCATGCTAAACAATCCTTTCTGGCATCAGCTGTTTACAGATGAAAACACATTTTTTTTATATATTTTTTTATATAGCCCGTGTTTGGACTCGCCAACCTCTAGCGAGCTGGCTCCATCTGACATGCGCATGCGGTTAATATCGCTATTTTTCAAATGACAAACAGGAGGTAGTGAAATGAAACAGTACTGTAAGTGTCCCGCTAAGAATGAAATGAGAAACCCTGGCAAGAAAGAATCGCTGCGAGGAATAATTTCGCGACGGATCATGAGGAACTCTGGGGCTAAGATATCTTTATGCTAAGGGATAAGGAGAGGCATTACTTCTTCTTCCACTACTTACTCGAAACTCATATGGCATGCAAGGCAAAGTTAGTATATCTGTTGGAGATGAACTGCATCTCTGAGGATGTGCCCCACAAACTAACCAATACGTTTCAAAGCTGTTATTTATCAAAGAGTAGCATAACTGTGATTACACCACTCTGGCAGTAAATGTACTTGTTGCCTTACGTATTTATTCTCTTAAGTCAATTTCTTAAAATATTGAGTTGGACTACTCTGGCCCAAACCTAGTGGATTCTAGTGCAATTTAAAGTTAAAACAAAATATAATGAATTTTTTAAAATCATAATAATAGTTCAGACCAGAAAACTATTTGCTTGTACATTTAACAAATTTAGTTTACAAAATATAAACCTTGTTTTATTTCGATTTTTAAAATTCTCGTTATAATTTATGTACGACATTTGTTAAAAAATATTATCTTTGTAATTGTGGTTTAAAAGCTCAGGAAGACGTTTGTAAATCACACATCAACCATATTGTACAGGATGATCGATTTAACAAACCAGATAAATTGAGAGTAACAACCCTTATTTTGTTTTTGTTGATGACGTCACCATAGGTACCATTCTTTATTTATTTTATGAAACTATTTATTAATTAGAAATTGCTGTCGTTTTTACATTGCCATATATTCAAAACATCCCTTGGTTATTATTGTTCTATTTACACTTTATGATATCTCGTTTTAAAATATTTATTACAAAATGTATGTCACAACCTATTTTACTACGTAATTAAGTTTTAACTAATATAAGTTTTTATAATTGTTTCTCGACGATTACTATTTTCATTTTTTTGTATTGGTTTTATATATTTAATATTTATTTAACTGGAAGTAATAATTTTAATTAATTGTTTTTTTATACTATTATAGTAGTACTATTTATGTTTATTCGTACAATTACTTTAAAACCTGGATGTAACATATATTCATAAATAAATCAATCTACTGTAGAGTACGATCATTTGTTTAAGTTCTATTTGCGTCATCTGATAGTATCTAGTTTTTCAGTACGCTGTACTTTACGTTCTGATTACACAGTGTATTGGGTTTTACATAAGGGATGTGGATAAATATCTTCAAAATAAATCTGTTGGTTGGTTTCTTGTATTGTTAAGGCATTTAGTAGGTGTGACTATTAACATCCACTAAAGATAGGGACAGGAAACCCGCTGGTAAAGGGAGCATCATTGCATCACGTGTGCAGGGTCTCTAACAGGATTATACCAGGTTGCAAAGTGCAGTCTACCCGTTAGTACCGTTCTAAGACGATAGATAAGGAAGGTTATATGGACTACGGAAAGGACATTATAATGTTGATAAGAATGCGGGAAAATTAAGGCATCGCGTGAGCAGGGTGGCTAACCTGAAATAGATTTGTTCTCAACCGGCGAGAAGAGGGGTCTATACCTGTTACCGGGTCCTCGAGGTGAACAACGGGTAAGGGGACAAGAAGAGTTGTAGATGGAACACCAAGAAACTGAAAAGAAAATCGTGTGGAAATACACTCGAAGGGGTAGAAGGTGATGAACAGTGTATATTGAGTAGAATTTAGGTTTAATCAAATGAACTGTAATTATGTAAATAGCGTAGTCGTGAATATGTAAGACTTGCTTATCTTGAGCCCCATTTTAACTATCCGCACTCTTGATGGTATTCTCCTGTGTCTCATATTTCCAAAATAATCCCCAGTGTACCCATATCTGGAATATTTCCCTGTATTCTCGATTTCCTAAACATTCCCCTGAGTTTCCCACTTTCCAAATATTTCATGTGTTTCATTCATACAAAGCCATTCGATACCGATGAACAAACACTCTGTGAGCTTTGCTTAGGAACAAACTATTGATCTAAGTGTTTCATTGTCTTGTCTCTTCTGTAACTATATGAAACATACATTCATCTCCACAGATATTTCTCATCGTTTCCAGATACCAACATAAACTGTTGTTACATTATAGAAACCCATACAAATACAACTTATACATTGCGAAAGAAATTTTAACAGTTTACTCAGCAAAACGGGAGGGTGCCCAAAGCATACTTTACGAAAATGACGCAAATGTATTTAAAGAATACTTTTTTCTCCTGGATCGAGGTATTGAACTCGTCCGGTTGTGCCAAAACCGAAGCGAAAACGTCGACCGTGCCAACTCCACACAAGGTCTCTCTTTCTTTATGCTTTCTGCATGCCTGCGTTACAAAGAGACGATTTACATGAAACTCAGATTTGCTTCTAATACATAATCTTTCGAACAAAAGAAATTCTTATATCTTAACAAATTCTATTTACCACACATAGTGGAGCGCGTAAGTCCCCTTGGTAAACCCGAGTCAAATCAACTGGATCACGTGGTAACATAATTTTCTCAATAAGGCTTTCTTTCGTACTTTGCTACAACAACACCCCTAGATTGATACAGCTATAGTAAGGGTAGTAATGCCTCTTTGTACCACTTAAAGACCGTGTGCACTTCAGGGATGCGACTCTCGACTCTTGAGCCAAGGTCGTAAATCAAGAGAATTCTTGTCTCTGTATTGTTTAGTATTCTGGTTGGTAGTGGCGGGTAATTTTCAGGCTGCTTGTAGCGGTTAGTTTTTTGGTTGCTAGTGTCTGTGAGATTTCTGGCTGGTAATGACTGTTTGTCTTATGGCTCATATTGGCTGTTTGTCTCTGCTTGTCAGCGGCTGTTAGTTTTCTGGCAGCTAGTGGTTATTAGTTTTCCGGCTGCTTGTGACGGTTAGTTTTCTGGCTGCTAAAGACTGTCAGTTTTCTGGCTCTCAGTGGCTGTTAATTTTCTAATTATTAATGGGTGTTAGTTTTCTGGCAACTAATGGCTGTTAGTTTTCTGGCTGCTTGTGGCAGTTGATTTTCTGGCTGCTAGTGACTTTTAGTTTTCTTAATTGCTAGTGACTGTTAGTTTTCTGGTAACTGTTAGTTTTCTGGCTCCTGATGGTGGTTAGTTTTCTGACTGCTAGTGGCTGTGATAATCCTGGATGCTAGTGATTGTTTGTCTCATGGCTAGCATTAGCTGTTTGTTTTGGCTGTCAGCGACTGTTAGTTTTCTAATTGTTAATGGCTGTTAGTTTTCTGACTGCTAGTAGCTGTGAGATTTCTGGCTGCTAATGACTGTTTGTCTCATGGCTGCTATTTGCTATTTTCTGGCTGTATTCGGTTATTAGTTTTTTAATTGTTAGTAACTGTTAGTTTTCTGGCGGCTAGTGACTGTTAGTTTTCTGGCTGCTTGTGGCGGTTAGATTTCAGGCTGCTAGTGACTTTTAATTTTCTGGATTGCTAGTGACTATTATTTTTGTGATTGGTAGTGACTTTTAGCTTTCTTTCTAATAGTGCATGGACGTTTTCTGGTTCCTAGTAGGCCTTTCAGACTCCTGATGGTTATGAGAGTTTTGGCTGCTAGTTATTGTTAGTTTTCTGGCTTCTGGTGGGGGTTAATTTTCTGGCTGTTAACGGCTGTTTTTTCTGGTTGCTAGTGGTTGTTTGTGTTCTGGGTGCTTATAGATGTTAGTTTTCTGTTTGCTAGTGGTTGTAAGTAATATGCCTCCTACTGGGTGTTAGTTTTCTAACTGCAGATAACTTACGCCTGCTAGTTTTCTGGCTGTCAGCGGCTGTTAGTATTTCTGACTGCTAGTTGCTGTTATTTTTCTGGCTGTAAATGGCTGTTGGTTTTCTAGCTATTAGTTTTCTAGCTCCTAGAGGCTGTTAGTTTTCCAATCACGAGTGTCTGTTAGTTTCCATGCTTCTAATAGCTGTTAGTTTTCTGGTAGATGGTGACTCTTAGTTTTCTAGGCGCTAGTGACTGTTAGTATCCATGCATCTAATGGCTGTTAGTTTACTGAAAGTGTGAGTTTCATTGTATATGATTCACATAAAAGCGATTCGTTAATATCACTGTATTCGTATAAAACACTGAACAATAACCATCTCCAAGAGTTAGCGTTTTTAGCCTACTTCAAAACATCTGGATTCGATGTTGCGTATGTTTTTTTATGTTAGGTCTACGATAGTTTTTGAATTATTTAACCAATCAAAGTGCTTGCAAATGAAAGGGGAAACCCTCCCGTTGGTCCCACTATAGTTACATCTCAATACATCTGATTTGGAGACAATAGTACGCTATTTTAATAAATACGTTGCTTTTAATAAGCGTCATGAACAATAAATAAAAAATAACCATAATAAACAATCAAAGTGTTTATTCTATGTAGTATTCTATCACATATAAAAATAACATACAAAAAAATAAGTATAAAACGAATAGATTTTTTTTTATTTCTTGCTTGAGAAAGCTGTTTAGAATGAGTATCATAGAATACTAATGAATGAATTTCCCTCTATAAAATGGTTTTTTCGATGATCTACCCGTTTCGATATATAACTTGGTATAACTCGAATGAGATAAGCCAAAATAGATAAACTGAAAATACGATTTACTTCATTTACCATTAACGAAATATTCGATTATCCTCAGGAAAAAACTTCATTACTTCACTAAATATCAAGAGATAAATTAGTTAAATATAATTTTACTACCAATTTTCACTTCATGTATATTTCACTATACTACCAATATTTTATGTGTAAAATATGTTTTTCCTAATAATTATTAAAGGTAGCATTATTGTATATTTTCCTGAGATTTTGAAAATCGTTATTATTAACACGTTTTTAAACGTAAATGAAAACAATAAGAAAACAAGATAAAAAACAAGATAAGAAATAATATGTAGGATTTTAGGGAAATTCATCAATGCTATCTCAAACATAAATTACTCAATGTATTCGTCTGACAAACTCATATGTTTATCGTATTTTTCAAATACGTGTCAATTATTTGAACAACGATCAAGCAATATGATTAGAGGTATACACAAATCTGAAATTTGTATGGATACGTATTGGTAATTTTGCCAATATTATCAACAGCACGAGGGATATGCACATCGGAAATTTGTATGAATAAATATTGTTAATTTACCCAACATAATCAACAGCATGAAACAAAAATCGATTATAATGTAAATAGGAATTAAAGATCATACCTCTACAATTTAAGAAGTAAAAATTTATAAAAAAAAACAGCTTTTTCTAAAACTTTCTGGTTGCTTGATTTTCATGTTTAATTATAGCCAACCATGGAGTCTTCTCACAAAAAAAATTCCATGTGTTCGCTTTTATAAGAGTATGTGAGACGATTGATCTTTGTTCCCGGCAAAGACCACGAAATATCAGATAAATTGCATATATATATATAAGTGATAACATCTCCTTAATTCCCTTGTACTATAAATTTATTAAATAAAAATAAATATATTTATTAATAATATAAAATATTATATAAAATAAGTGCATGGATGGAATGATTTAATAACCTGTGTTCATATCATAGTTTGTTATTCTATATGCCAAGCTGGCTAATCATGTAAAAACCCTTCATTTGTCACGTGCACTCAGACAAACACAACGTTCACGATGTTTGGACTCGCAATGTTAAATACAAGTCCTAGCATGAAATTCGGCGCCCACTTCAAAATTTTGTAGGTAATAAGCTTAAGATAGATTATGTTTTCGTTATTGGAAAATTATTTTTTGCTTTTTAGTAAGTAAAAATTACACTTAGGGTTCTGTTATTTTAAAAAAACTTTATTATACATAAATATTTATAAAGAAGAAAAACGCGATCAAACCAATTTGTTTAATATCTGAAAAATCGATAAAATAAACGAAACTTTAATAATAATATTTTTTATATTTATGTTAAATTCTAGCTACAAAATCTATTTAAACTGTGTTTTACAATCCCATCGGTGGTTAAAATTGATATGTAACCACAACTTGTTATTACTAATTAATACACATTGTATTTAGAGAATACTTTTCAAAATATTTTTAATATTAATAATTTCATTTTTTAACTAAAGCATTCTATATTTAAAGCCATGTTCAAAGCAGTTTTCCTCTATAACTGAATATTAGTAAAAGTCAATTTGTAAGACAAAACTACCTGATGTACTTCCGTTAGTCGCGGGGGTGCCACAGCAACGGTTTTAATTAAAGAGGAAATGCATTTTAAGGTTAAACCGCTCGGAACAGGATGTCACAATTACCGTCGGTTGCCATGGTTAGAAACGCTGGAATGCGGTGGAATTAAACACTAGACTGATCCGGTTTGTTATAGTTGTGGAACCATAATACAACTGTAATGTCATAATACTTGCGGATGCAGCGATAGTCGTGTCTAAAACCTTGGGCCATTTCTCTTGTTGTAAGAGGCGGAGCTGCTCACAAAGTCATGCACCTATGTGCATCCGGACCATCCGGCTAAAAAATGTCCTTCAATCCGATTTTGTTAAATTCTTTGTGTGATTTGAATTGGTAACAAAAATTACAGGTAGCTAGAAAAAATAACACGGCGTGTGTATGTGTGTCAAATGGAAGCGGTAATAAGGCTAGCGTCGTATATTAGATACGTAGAACGTCATCATTTGTACTATGATACTGCTCAATCGTTTGATAAATGGGGAAAAACTATATATACACAGAGGCACACCTCTGACCTATTCTCTATCGAGGACACGAGGAGGCGTATACTGGATTTCAGGCTTTCCGCTTCAGTAGCCATCTTCAGAGTTAATAACTACAAATTGTATTTACGAGTATTCTACTTCACTTGTCAACAGAACAATTAAATATCTTGACATTATATTAAATATAAATAATAATAAAATAGCAACTACAGTACACAGAAAATCAACTTCTAACAACAGCACAATACATTACAAATCTAACCACCCCTAGGCACACAAAATTAACACTTACAGTAACATGATAAATGAAGCAATAAAATGCACACAAGATAACAAACAAAAATTATATGAAGAATAAGATAACATTACAAAAATAGCAATCGAAAATGGATACAACCAACACCTTATAAAAAACATATACAAAAAATTTACAAAAAAACCCAACCTCAACACAACACTACAACCTGAACACAAAAAACAATAAAATAAAAAAATCTACCTTAAATATAAATACACCAATAACAAAATAGAAAAATTAACAAATATATACAACAAAGAATACTACACTCCAACATTCAAACCAAACAACAAAATAATAAAATATCTTAATAACACAAACCACAAAAGAAACACAGAAAAACATAACCTATCAGGAATTTACGAAGTTACATGCAACGACTGCAACGCATTTTACATAGGGAAAACAACCAGGTCATTTAAATTTAAGATTTGAAGAACATTACAGAGCATTCAAAAATAAAAATACAATAACATCAAATATTGCAACACACCTAATATCACATAAATATGAAAAAACAAATTACTAAAATAACCTAACCATACTCGAAATAAATAATAACCCAATAGAACTAAGCTCACTAGAAAAATACCACATTTATAAAAACATACACAACAATTTAATGAACCTATAGACAACTTAATCAGACGACGTACTATTTAAAAACATTATACACGAGGTTCAAGAAGAAATATGTATGACGTCATCATATACTAATATCACGGTCAGAAAATTCACATTGGTAAAATAGAGGAGAATAATCAGTGATTCGACAATGGTCAAGTGACCGAAAGGTACCTCATCACACAAGGTAAAATTATTGCACTTAGTGGTGGAAAAAATTATTTACAAGTATTAATAATAACTTCATAAAGTCAGCGCAATGGAAAAATAATGAACAACGTGAAATATCGCGATACATACATACATATATATATATATATATATATATATATATATATATATATATATATATATATATATATATATATATAATACTAGTGTAAACATAGGTGTAGGGGTCTGTAGTTGATTGTAGGAGTCTTGTCGATGCAGTAGCTAGTCACAATGCAGTACGATATTGTATACACTACTACGTTAGATTTTGTATATAATAACGTGCGTTTGCCTTTGTTTCATATAACTTCCTTAAAATACACCTATTGTCCTCACAACGTTTCAAACTAAAACAAACTTCCGCCCTACTTCCGGCATACTTCCGGTAGCACTATTTTTATCGAGACGAATAAATCGTGTTTCCATTCCTACTGTGGAAAAGGTCTATTCTTAGCTCGGATAATCGCGGCGACCATCAGTTAGCATTATCTTCGGTTCGGCTTCTCAAACCTGATTACGTCATAACCGCTCACGCTAGTGATATCGTCACCGTCGTGGAGTACACAGAAGTGTATGTATCACTCTGACAAAGTTTACGTGTTTGCGTTTTGTTCACGGAAGTATATACAATTTCAAAGTATTCACTTAAATATACGTAAACATTTACCTACATACTTAGCACTTAATCATAATAGCACTTACTAAATGAAGACGCCCGTAATATTATCGTCCATTCCCAGCTTCGTCAGCATTTTCACACTACAAGGAGCACAATAAAATACTTGTCAGATAGCACAGAGGCAGCACACCGAAACACGCTAAGTATGAATATGATTATACTAACAAAGCTGGGAAAGGCTGATAGTAGGGACACTGAATATATCAGTTGATAAGTTTGAATATTATCAGTTTTAATACCTCTTCAGTAAATTGAAGACTTGTTCATGATCTTCTTCACATTGAACACGTTTTCTTAGTACGTATCAGATCCTGCAAACAATATAAACGAGCTATTTATCATCGATGCTACAGAATTTTCGTGTTCTCGATTGTTCAAATTTTCTTGCTTTGAATGGAAAAAATTGTAGTGTGTTCCATAGAGGTAAACATTAAACACCCAACTATATAGATTCAATTAAGGACACAGTATTGTAATAAAGAATTATAAAATCTTACGTGCAAAGTAAGAAAGCTACACAGCGTTATGCACATTTCGATAACATAATTATCATCATCAAAAGTTACAATGAACTGAGAGCAGTAAGTCAGTCAGAGAAGGAAAGGGGGGTTGGAGAGCCTCAAGGTCTGTCACCGCGACAGTGTGTGTAGAAATGTGGGAACAGCGATTATGCTAGATTAAAAGAGAGGTATCTGCAGGCAGGAACTTTCTTCCCGTAAAGTCTATTTGTCCAAGACAACGCTGCACTGGTTTAATGTAACTCAATATCTCAAACGAGTTCATTTATATGTTAAATAAAAATCAGAACTTTTAGTAGAGAGTTAGTGTTTCTTATTAACTGTAGTGAAGATTACATAAAAAGAAGAGACACGTGGCTTTAGTCCATTGGAGAAGAATGTTTCTAGAAATTGCTATCGCGTGGTAGGTGTTTGCATTTTATGGAAAACATTTTATAGATATCATGCTTTTTATACTCCATCGAGTTTTAACACTTATGACTAATAATTATATCTTGGATAAATCTGTTATTTATTGTCTTATTTCGACTACTGTTGATCCTAGACAATTTTAAATGTAAGCTATCCTGGCAAAAAAACCATTTCCAACCTAACAATAAATCTAGGCTTTGCTTCTGAAAATCTGTAATAGGAATTAAAGTTAATGATAACTAGAAGACCTGAAACTGGAAGTATTTTTATTGGAATTCTAATCCTATCGAAAGATATACTAATTCTAAGCTATAACAAATATTCTAAGTATAACCAGTAACATACAAACTTAACTTAACCTAACAGAAAACCTAACCTAACTTACCAAACTAAAAACGAACAGTATAATTTTCTCTATGTTCTTCTGCAATAGAACCAGCTGTAAACTCTCGACTGCTTCAAACCATATGTTCTTCTGCAATAGAACCAGCTGTAAACTCTCGACTGCTTCAAACCATAAGTTCTTCTGCGTGAATCGCATTAATGGATGCGTGAATCTCTTGTAAATGAAAAGTGAAATGTTTATGTAGAGTGTGAATAGGTTTAAAATCATAGCAATTACCGAGTGACGTAATGATGTCAAATATGTTCGAACCCAAAGACATGATAATTCCCGCTTTCATAAACACAAAGGTTACCATGCTCCCCATCGCACAACCTCTCCTACAAGACGTTCAACTGACGTAATATCTGAAGCGTACGATTTATGGATAGACAAATTACAACTGACCAACCAGCATCCAGCTTTCTCCATTATATCCAACAGCATGGGAGTTGATTTATGCGCGCAAAACGCGGACAGTGCACTGGGATTTATAAGTCACGACTGGTGTCACTCACGGATGAAGAAATCTAGCAGATACGTTTTGCAAGAGCTAACGGAAGCCATTATTTGATGGACAAGTAAATGGAGAACGGGTACAACATCGTGAGGGTGTGTAAGTACAAAGATCCAGGGAACTGCACGTCGTGGAAGATGTACCCGGGGCAATGATATTAGCAATTCTTTTGAATTTAAATAATAATGAACTCTTACCTGTTATACACGGAAGAACGCAATGAATTTTTTAATAATTATAAGTTATCTATCGAATCAATAGAGAAAATTGCTAACGGAATTATATAATAAGGTATTAGGACCTTACTAAAGGTATAGCATAATCCTTGTCAAGTATAACTCGCGAGTTCTTAACTAGCTAATGTTTTTAGGACGGACTGTAGTGCACAATGAATTATGTAAAGTCTCCTGCGAAACTTCGTGCGAACAATAGCAATCAACACAATATTCATGACTAAAGTAGTAAAGGAGCAATAAGATTTTCAACGCTTCGTACTATCGTATAAAGCTAGGAAAAGAATTTGCCAGTGTGGCATCCAGCGGGGCTCAAATATTTCGCGAACAGTGTTGCCAAATTGTTAGCAAAGTTTATTCGTGGATGAAGTCCTGATCTAGCAACAATGAACAGTCTATCACCGTGCTTTGATAATATCCTAAACAGGCGTACTTATGCGGTCTTAAAAACAATTCATGTTTTATAAATAAATATACGGCCTGTTATTTTTAGCTGGCAGACGATCAGCTGTCTCAAGGTGACCGCCATTTTGAACCAATGCCAAATATTTAATATGTGTTTCCGTTGTTCAAACTAGAGTGCAGCGCGATGAAAGTATGGGCTCAGACAGTTCCGGTTGTCTCAGCGTTTACTTCCGGTGGATAGTTTTAATTTTAAGTTGATTAATGATTTTTGTTGCTTTGAGGATGTTTTTGTGTGATTTACTTTTGCTTTTGTTAATTTTAAATCCTCATATAATAGAAATGCTTTGTCATCAACTGCGATAACTTCTGACTTACACATATACTAGATGAAAAAGGCAAATATAGAGTCTGTTCATTACGTTTTTATATTCTCATGTATTTTGCCCTTACATAAACTCTAGTTTACCACGGCCAAAATTAGTGGCAGATCCAAATTTAAAATATATTTGAGCAGTCATTTACCTTTTGGCGTTATAGGTTAACGAGATCTTTGATAACAGCTTTGTTCATTAATCGTTTTTTTCGTTAGCATGGACGTTCTTGAACTTTTAGGTTCTTCCCTACATCCTCTAGTCTACGTAGTCAATGTTTTCTAGATGTTATGATGCTTTTAGTTTTCTATACAAGGGGTCTGTCGGACATTTTACTAGATTTACTAGACATTGCTTTACCTTGCCCTGTTGCTTATAATGGTCTACTGTTCTCCGTCAATGATGTAAAGAACGGATACTCCCGTCCAACAAACTTAAGGACTGATGTATTCTATTGTGATGAACTATGACTCGCTACGGTAACAAACTGTTAGTCATGCGAAGGGTTTGTCTATCCTTGGTGGGCTATTAAGAATCATTTTCTACTGAAACAAGGATTCTTACCTAAAAAACTATGTAAGATTAAATATCTACTTACAGAAATTTGACATGATATTTTCCATGGCCCAGCTGCTCCATAGACGTCCTAACCATAGACCTATTGGCTCTTCCTATACATGATCACTGTAGATATTTACTGAAATACCACAAAGATCAAAGACTAGGATGACCAGGAGTTGTTAACCCAAATAAAAAATGCATAACAAAGTTCTAAAGCTTGGTTTCACAAGAACAAAATGATTCATAGTAGCCTTTCAAGGATAGAGAAACCGCCCGTATAACCAGCACAGTGTGCTACCGTAACAAAGCATGGTCGTCACAACAGAATACATCAGCCCTTAAGATTGTGAGAGAAAAGTATTCCTTCGCGTAATATAGAAGGCGACCAGTACAACGTTACATCCAACAGGGCGCTACATGAACATCGACCCAGAGCACTGTCTAATAGGTCTAGGACATAAGATCCGACAAACTCGTTAAGATGCAAATACATGGAAAACTAAAAGCATCAAATAAACTAGGCAAACATCGACTACATTGTCTAGAGGAAAGTGAATGTATAGATATTTATGCTGACAAAGAAACGAATACTGACGAACGGAGTCTGTTTCATATAAACGGACTATAAATTTAAATAAAAAGCCTCCCGAGTTAGTTATCATTTTCCTGATTTACGGCCAACCTGCAACACGTTTGACTTTCAACTCCACGCTATGATTAAACAAAACTATTAATAATGTTTTATTTAAAACTAACCATAATACCTCCTCGACCAAGAGGTTTCGTGTCACTATTTAATCCCATCTACACTTAATAACCTTTGTACTCGATTATAGTCTACTGCGTTAAAACTACAGAAAAAGAAAATAAAAAACTGATCTCTTTCATATCAGCTGATCAATTGTTTAGAAGTGATATTACTTTTAAATAGGTTCAATCACTGTAATGTAGAATTAATTACTTATTTTTGAACCTCTTAGATAGTTTTTACTATTTATTCTAAACAATAAGTCATATAATTAAGTTAATTGGAGATTATCTATCGAGGACAATTCATAACGGTAAATATTAAAATAATTCACTCAAGATCTCCTTACACACTAGTTTATTAAGACTAGTTTCGATGACGACGTCGCTTTCATCAGTGGTTGTCCCGTACTAACAACTTTCATCAAACCACATCAATATAACTTAATGATACGCTCCATGTCGTACAACTATAAACAACTAAGATAATACATTATGTTACGAAATTATTTTGTAATTCATTAATCGATAGTAATGACTTTATTAAATTGTTTCTTTAATAGTTGTACGATATAGAGCATATCGTTAATTTATATTGATGTGTTTTGATGAAATTTTTTAGTAGTTGCCAATCACTGAAGGCGACACCATCGTAAAAATTACTCTGTATGTATTAAGAAACTAGTGTGTAATGAGATTTTGAATTAACTATTTTAATACTTACCGATGTCAATAAGTCATGTTCATAGACAAAGTTCATCTGAAAAAATAAACAAACAAGAAATAATTTCGTAGCGTCGAACAAACGTTGAGAGAGTACCAACACACGCAAACCAACTTTTACCTACACAGTAAATCAGGTGCAGAAAGTTTCAACAGCATAATTCGTCCGTTGCACCGTGTTGGCACAGGTTTAGGCTCTAGTAAATGTCGCTTTCAATTCCAGTGGAATTTTATGGAAACGTGCAAGCTGTAGCCTACAGACGGCAATGCGTGCGTTATATCGTCGTCTCTGCTAAGGCTCTCGGACAGAATTAACTGCGTCACTCTTGACTGGATTTCTTCGAATACACTGACGTTTTACTTCCCTTTCGTTAATTTACTGGGGGCAGAGGGGAAAACAAGTACAAATATTAAACCCGGTGCTAACCCAGCTTTAGCCACATTAGCACCCAGCTTTAGCCACATTAGCACCCAGCTTTAGCCACATTAGCACCCAGCTTTAGCCACATTAGCACCCAGCTTTAGCCACATTAGCACCCAGCTTTAGCCACATTAGCACCCAGCTTTACCCACATTAGCACACAGCTTTAGCCACATTAGCACCCTGTTTTAGCCACATTAGCACCCAGCTTTAGCCACATTAGCACCTAGCTTTAGCCACATTAGCACCCAGCGTTAGCCACATTAGCACCAAGCTTTAGCCACATTAGCACCCAGCGTTAGCCACATTAGCATCCAGCTTTAGCCACATTAGCACCCAGCTTTAGTTTGCTTATTATATATTAATAAGTATAATTCAACAAACATAAAATAAACAATATATATTATTCAATTAATAAATTTATTTATTATTAGAACACATTGGTAAACAATAAAATTACGGCAACCTTAAGTTAATTAGAGCTTAACTTGTTAAAAGTTAGGATATTGATGATACAGGTAATAATAATGTAAGATGGATAACTCTCCTGAGTGAGGAGTTTTGTGTTCTGTAGGTTAGGACGTCTTTATTGTTTGAGTGTTAAATGTATTATTTTGTTTGTTTTATACGATACATGGAGCCTATACACAGCAATTTATATTGATGTGGCTTGATGAAATTTGTTAGAAGTAGCCTATCATTGATGAAGGCAACATCGTCGTCGAAACCAGTGTGATCGTTTAAATAAACAAGTGTGTAGTGAAATTTCGAAAAAAATGTGTGTTTTGATAAATTAGTGTGTAGTGAGATTTTGAGCGTATTTTTTTTAATTTTACCATTACAGCTACCTTAATACCAAAGGTAGGCAACTAGTGTTAATACATCCCGCTGGAATAAACTAAGAAATTCTGATTTATAGCCTCTCTATGGAGATATTTTAAACTTTTCTTTTACAAAATAACAAAATTATGGAAAAATAACTGAACTTTTATAAAATATTAAAATCATAAGGGTAAACTAATATTTTTCGTGCAATATATTACTACAATCTGTAATTTATAAATGTTGAACAAATAAGAATTTATTTAGAACTTGCGTTTAAATTTCTCACATTAGAGTATTGTTTTTGTTCAAAGTAAAACCCGTCCACAATCAATCATCCTGAATAAAATTTATAGCATCTGAAAAGAATCGAACACTTTCGCTTCGCCTGCTAGCATATTTACCACTTCATCAAGATGCACAACTTCTAGTTACCTTACGAGTTCTTTGTATAAAAAGGCCAACTTATTTTTCCTGAAGTGATTTTTTATTCGTTTCAAGGTCATAAATGGATTCGTGTTGGTGATTTTACAGTGAGAGGTATTAAATAGCTTTGTAAAGGGCGTGCATCGCGTATAGGCATAAACACGTAAAGGCCGTGTAACATTGTGATTAGCCTATGCGGCCTTTATCTGTTTCAGCCATTGAAAGTCTTTCACAGATGTATTTCTTGTAAAAGTTTAAGTATCCGATTGACCGCAACGCATTTGGTCGAGGATGACAATCGTCCTGGTGAATGTTTGTACGAGGAGATAAATTTTAAGTAATTCCAAACCGTAATTCCTATTTACACTCGCAGAAATGTATATCATTTGAGATAAAACAAGTAATATAATTTGTTCAAGTCAAATGCTACTTATATCAACAAAGAAAAATTACATTTTCGTATCATTTTATTTTATAATTTCAATTAATATAAATATTTATATACATATGACAGAATAACAATATCAGGGGGCAAAATAGAAAGCGAATTTTCCTGCAATTTTCCATTCATTTTTCTATGTATAGTGTTGGACTATTATTTTTGTTTGTATTTATTTAATATTTATACGCTTTCTTTTTTTCGTCGCTTGCATTGTGTTGTAGTTTTTTTTTGCTTTCCTTTCCCATTGCCAGTTTGCGAAGCTAGGTTCGATAACGTTAAACCAGTTTGTTTGTTTTATTCTTTCCATTCATTTTTAATCTTAGAGTATTATTAATGACATTTGTAGTAACCATGGCGTCAACAAAATGTTGTACAATGGAGGTTTCGACGATAACCAGATGGGGGAAAAAGAAAAATTCATTAACATCTTTGAGAAATAGATTTCTATGGGAAAGTTGTCTCAGTTTTATTACGCTACACTTCGAACATGAAGATACACAGTTCGAATCCGGCCTAAGCCCTCCAAATTTTTATAGTTTAATACTGAACAAATATTTGAAAAAATTATATTAACACCAATTGCCATCCATTGTATGTTTAAATATATGTATTTGAACTTGATTGGATGAATAAAAACGTATTTTATTAACGAATGTAAATTTGTACAAAATATGTATCAGGATAAGGTGAGCTAATAGAAGGAATTTAATAATGACAATTGATTTGAGAGTGTAGTAAACTTATTAATTTCCAACCTTGAGGCGACGTTTCGAAAATTAAATGTTTTCATCTTAAGGCTAGTATTTAACTACGTAGGCCTAGATTAAATCAAGTGGATTCTGTATTGTCTCTATTTTTAGAGGAATTATTACACTTCTAAGTTCGACCATTGGAATTTCCGCTTAGTTAGGTACACGTTATCTTTTCTTTATAAAATAATACTTCTTCATAACATGAAGAATAATAATACTTCTTCAATAATATACTTCTTCATAACATGAAACTATATAATATATTATATGCAATATAAATTGAATTAAAAACATAAATTGAATATTTTTTACTTAATCATGTGGTATATTTTAAAATAATGGCATTTTCCTCTCTTCTATTCTGTGTTCAACTTTTCTGCAGCTCAGCTCGTGACCTGGAGCGCTTAATAGAGATTGGTTCTTTACCATGAAAGAAAACTGTTTAAAAATATTTGCTTATCAGGAAGTCGTTATGTTTGTACCCCTCTAACGTTACTGAATAAAAGAAAGAACGGCCCGGAGCATCAGCTGTGAGAACCAGTCTGAGGATGTCCTTAGACATGATTTATAAGTCCTCTATTAGATGGCCACAATGTATTTTAAAGAACTTTTGGACATGGTATTTTAGATATAAATTTATGCGACACACAGAACTAAAATAGAGTTACCGTTAAATATTTCAACTCAGGGAATTTGTATTACGACTTTGTCAAGATTTTAGAAATGTAATTTCAAACCTCCTTTTTCTGGGTGAGGCTTCAGATTAGAAACATAAATTAAACTCTCCTGAACCAAAATCAGCTTTTGATTTTTTTCCGTTGCTTCCTAATTATGTTTATTCATTTTTTTAAGGATAACTTTTTTAGACTAGTCTGAATTTGCTAAATTTTTTTAATGTTTTTAACAACTCTTAAACATCTAGAAAATACTACTGATATAATTTGTATTCACTTTTAGTTTCTTATGGCCAATTCCATAACTACCACATTTATTAAATTTTTAAAATTATATATAACAAATGTTTATAGTCTGGAATATAGCCTAATACTGTATATCTCATTTGGATCCGTATCTTATCTGTAATTCAAGGAATTCTACCTTAGGTAAAAATATAGGGGTAGACTATGATCTTAACCATTTGAATAAACTCAGACATATCATACATAATTCCAACTCCGGTTACAGATCATTTCATTACTGTGCAATTTAAAAATAGTAATTCATTCAAGGTGCAATTTAAAAGTGTCAATTCATTCAAGAATAAAATACTGCCATAACTCAACCTACAGGCCTTTATCATTTCATAACAAAGCAATAGAAATGCTAACTAGAAATGCCATTGCATTTAAACTATTGCGAAAAGCCATTTCAAAAATAATATTGACATTATTGAAGGCGGAAATGTCCTCGCCGCTCTATAGCAATCTAAACTATCCGACAGGATAAGCAAATGTTATGAGCAGTGCATGAATATAAACCGAGGTCGTTCAAACACGATCTGTCTCCATTGTTTTTATACTGGTCTCATTAAGTTGTAAACACGCTTTAATAGGTGTGGTTATTTTGACGTGAATAATTTATAAATTTTGCTTATTAGAAAGCAGGGCACCTTGAAAAAAATTTTAAAACGATATAAAATACGAGGAAGAACAAAAACGTTGTAAAAAGAATTAAAATAGGCCTAAAATTAGAAAAAACATTCCAAACAAAAATTACTTAATGTCAATAATTACTTAGGTCAAAAATAAAAACTTAATTTAGTTACCTTTTATTAAAAAAATTACAGTTAATATAAATAAAGTAACATAATCTATCCTTTGAAGTAGCTGTATTATCACATAACCTATAACATAAAATCAACTATTCTATAAAATCATAAGTTATCACTTACTTTAGGCCAAATGAGACGAAATAACTATGTTCCATACCATGCCACTGACTGTGAAAAGTTTTTCTCCCATTTAAAACTTCAAATGATTCATTACATTTAATCATTGAATTTATATATATTTAAAAAGCCTGTATTAATATCTATTGTCATCCATTACAAGTTTTAAAAAATGTATTTGAACTCAAGTGAAAGAATAAAAGTATTTTATTAACGTTTGAAAATTTCAACAAGATATATGTAAGGAGAGTGTGACCTGATAGAATTTATAAAGACTAACCTGATATGGTCACTTCAAAATAAAGGAAAATAAATGGATTAAAACAATTAATGAATGAAGAAAGTATAAGAGAAAAATTGTAACAGGAAGAGTTCGTATTGGAAGGTTGAAGCGGATATCGTAATTGACAGGAAACCAAAGATGGCGAGAGGAAGACGAAACAAAATGGAGGACTTTTCTAACAACGAAGAGGAAATTTGACCGTAAGTGCGCGTGTGTATGCACACCCGACATTCTTTTCGTTCCAGAACTCATAATACTGATGGCAATACTGCATTGTAAACCCATATTCTTACAATGCGCTGACAACTTACAATGTAAACTCCATTACAGTTACTGTTTAATCATAAAGGATGTCCCTTCTAAGAGCGAACAGAGTAACCCTTCTAATACAAAACAACGAACATAAATCTGGGGTTGCGATGTTATTTAGTTACTCCCAGGTAGCTGATACCCTACGGTTCGCCTAGGTGTACATCAAGTCAGCTCCAGGTCCTTGCCATAATTTCTCCGTATTTCCAGCACCAAGCGTTCATTATATCTATGTTCTTAGCCCTACATAAATGAAAATTCTTTTTTATACTAGTAAACTAGTAGAACTCGCCTTTGCGACCAGCGACCCCGATAAATAATAGGTTTACTTCAAGAACGCTACCCTCCCCATCTGATGCCATGTTTTCTAACATATCTTCTGTCAGGGGACACTATTGTCAGGGGACACTATTGCCCCTAGCTTGATCCTATCAATACTCATACTCCTTCCCTATCCTTCGTAAGCGATACCGTCACACACGCTAATCGCCTTAACTATAAAATTAACTGTATATCAGACGATGTAACTCTGGCTATATATTAAATAACATGTCATTAACTTCCGTATTCTACTGTTTCAGCCCGTCGTTCTGCAGCAGACATCGCCAGTAACTGGTAGGCATTCATGTCTTTACTAATCCTGCACGATTACATTTTATAATTAATATTTTCCAAACAATATTGTATCATACAATATCCAGGCAGCTGAAAAAATACGGTAAATATTGCATTGTCTATCACTTTTGTTAATTACAAAATGGAGATTATAAAATGACGTGATTATAAAATCACGATTATAAAATGAAGATCAACGTATAGACAATTAAATTCATCTTCAACCCATTAATTATGTCTTCTATTCTATCACCAGCGTGATAGAATATTTCTGTATAGTCGACCTGATGCCGGTAACGTATTTATATTGTAAACGTTGTGGACATTACAATTATAATGGGTCCCTTATATTCTTGCTGGTCGTAATATCCCATGATACCTTCAGAGGCAACGTTACAGCGGTAGACAGTACTTATATGCAAACGAATTTCTAGGTAGCGCGTTGCAACGAATTTCTTAGAAAGCGAGGCTCGTGCGAAGCTAAAAGTTCCAAATTAGTTGGACATTTAAATATCTATTTTTTTTGTTTGATGGCAATTAGTAAATTTATACAGTATCTTCAACGAATGACGAGAAAATATTTGTGACTATTAGACATAACAAGGCACATATATCTCGTTTTGGTATACATAGTAAAGATCAAGACACACACTTTAAGGAAACTATCATTTTTAGGGCAACCCTTTTAATGCTGTAGGTGGATTAAGGCAGGGACATAGTGATATGGTGGTATTGGTAAGAAAGGGGCATTATAGCGTAACGCAAAGGTAATCTACTCTCTAACAGAGTTATAAAGAGGTACTACTCGTTAACCGTTAAACATGCAGGGGGACATGAACATGAAACAGCCTATATACAGCGTAGAATCCTGTCCAACGTGAATAGGTTTGTACACCTAAAACTGAATTCATTTCAACATGCTTATATTTAAACATATCTATCCTTTTGTACTTATCATATAACGTGGGATTTTTTGTTTTCTATTAGTCAAAGCAGCCCTTTATTTTCTAATTAGGAAAATTTCCTAAATAAGAATACCCACAATTTAATAACGGTACTTATAAACTTGCTAAAACATTATTGATTTTATAAAGCCAAAATATTCAAAAATATTACAAAAATAAATAAAATTTCTTACTGCAGTAATGTCATCATAATGTCTGCATAATGTTTCATAATGTTTGTAATATAAAACCAGATGACTTCGCCATTAATCCGACGTTGACCAATATTTTAACCTATTACCGGCTTTCAATACGCATCGGCAAAAAAGTTAGATCAACGGCTTTCACTGTAACCTAGATTCAATTCAACCGTTCCTTAGTTACGCCGCAGGATTATCTTCACGTATACATTACGTACGATTATTATTATTGAAAATAATTATAGAATATCGAGTGGCCGGGAAAAGGCCTTCGAGGGTTTCTTGTGCTCAAGTGCAATGAAATTATTTTAATTAAAATGACCTTTAGCTGAAGAATGCATGGTTAGAAGTGACCATTTTCTGTTACTTAAACAGCTAATACTATATAAATATTTTGGAGTAAAACAAAAGTGAAATAATGCGTGTTACTGAAATCTGAAAAACAGTTTGGGTTATGTTGACCATTTTAACTATCTTTCAAGTCCCTTTTTAAGGCTTTCTTTAGTTCCCCTAGTCGTACAGTGCTTGCTATGAATGCAAGGTGTAATTCAGTTCAGGTCCAAAGAGATTCATTCTAATTAAGAATGTTCGGGTCGAGTGTACGGTATGTCAGTATTAAATCACAAATTATAGTTTACAAGGTGTGTTCAGAGGGATGTACTTTTCCCTTGAATAATACACAAAATTAATATGGTACAAACCGATTATCTCACTCACATACATATATTCTGTATTTAGACTGTAGCGTAGTACGAATTGTATGGCACTTCAGGAATGCATACCATATGTACGAGGGCTAAGTAGCACGATACGCAATATGTCTACCGTATATCGCGATCATTGTGTCTACCCTTTTCACTCCTTTATAATGACGAGGACAAAGAAGATTGGTTGGTGTTGGGTAGGACGAGGAAAGAATCCCTAATGGTCCTGTCACAATGGGCCTAAAATTATGTCGTCGCTCGGGCAGGGTTGCTCACCTCAAGTAGACCTGGTCTCAGCGGTAGTGAAGTGTCTACCCACTACCAGAAAGACATTGTTAAAAGCAGAGCTTGCGGCGGGGATGAATGTCCGACACTTTGCTCCTCCCGAGACTCTTCAGCAGTTAAGCCTGCCTTAACGACAATGACTGGTTATCTTATGTCCTTGCACCCTGACAGTGATGGGCAACTGATGTGCAGGCTGGTGTTAACGACAGACTGTCAGTAACGGAATCGGAGGAGAAGTCTATTTAATTTGTCTTTAAATATACGTTTAGTTTTACTGTTCGAGCCAATGGCTTATCCATTTTATTTGTTGAGGATGGTTGGTTTCGGATATACATAATAGATTTTGTGAAAAAGGACTTTCACGGTTGAAATTGTTTTACCTGAGACTATTCTTTGACATCCATACCGTATAGAGTATAAAGCCTGTTTTTTTTCTAATTTTGAAATCAACTGACGTAATACGTAATATGCTGTTATGCTTCAAGATGTGCTATAATTTAGTATGAACGTGTTTCTATATTAAAGGACACAAATCAAAATTATTACCTTTTGTTAAACATATCATTAATTCTTTTCTAAATGCTCTCGTTGACTACGTAAATGTTATTGTTGACTAAGTAGGCCTAAATGATACTGTCGACTACGTAAATATTATTGTTTACTACAAAAATGTTGTTGCTAAGTAAAAGCTATTGTTGACTAGTAAATTTTTTTGTTGTATAAGTAAATATTATTATTGACTACAAAAATGCTGTTGCTGACTACTTTATTGTTGACTATGTAAATGCTGTCGTTGTTGAGTACGTTAAGTGTTTTTTTTTTTACTACGAAAATTTTGTGGACTGCGTAAATGTTTTTTCTTGTAGGAATAAGTAAAAGGTATGAAAATTACTAAAATAAAATTTGGGAAAGATTTTCTCCCCGTCTAAGAACTGAACGAGAGGTGGTGATTATTTGGTGTATTGAGGGTAGCATTTAAGAGCCTTTTTAGCGATGCCAAAACTTTCCCCATCCTTTGTCCGATCATAAATCCACCAAACATTCCTCAGGTGCTTTGTAACGGGTAGTAACCTCCCTATGACTCTTGTATGTCTACTTCTCGGCCTTTCGGTCAGGTCGGAACGTGATGTTTTGCTTCTTCCTTAAACTCCAGACCATGGTTGTATTCTCTTCACTTCAAGTCTATTCACCAGCGTTGAGTTATGCTCCATTTATTTGCAAGACCACTTACATTATAACTGTTACTACTCGAATCCTACCAACTGACTAATTACCTTACAACCTTGACACTTTTTTTTCAAATGACCGTGGTTCTGTGGTCAAGTTCATGTCCTGCGTTGTCTAAGTACAGCACCGCGTGCATGCTATCATCTCTCAGTATGTGCGGCGAGTTCACTAGAAATAAAATACAAGACTTATTGACATTGCAGAAAAAATATCATTCGCCTTATATAATTAATGCAGTATAATACTTTTATCGATTTGAAAACAAGAAATCATTATTATATTCTGTTTATATCTGAGAGCACTGAGTGGGTTACAATTTTATAATACTTTTTAATGAAGATTGAACAAAATCATTTTATAGACTGATTGTATTTGAGTAAGTATTTATCAATAAGAATCAAACACGCAAATCCTACCCATACTTCAGACAAGTGGTTCAGTTTCCAAATGAAAATCCCACTTTATCCTTTCTAAAATAACCATAAGAGTGCGTTGACATGTCGCAGTACGAAACGAATGATTGCACAGAATCCGTAAAGCGAGAATGCGTTCCTGAAATTCCTGCAGAGAGATTCCATTTCGATATTGATAACTGTGAGATCCGAAGAAATATTTCCGAAATGTATTAAGCGTGTTCACTAGCGTGGGAACACTCCACGGCCACGGTCACACTTCCGGATAACATTTCATTAATTGCTTCTCCAACAGTTTACGCTTAATTCGGCTCGACCCCGAACAATTAGCATTTTTATATCATTCTAAAGTCAAGTTCGTTACATCTCGGTTGAGTCTGTCTCGGCGACTACGATGCGTTAAACCGTCTACCTTTGTAATAGTATTGTTTAAAATTCAAAAACGAAGCAACTTTAACAGATCTTCTTCTATTTATTGAATAAAAGATCTTCTCACCTTATTTTATTGGTTCTCAGTTAAGGGCAGTTAATTCAATTTCTTGTTAATCCTAAACTTCTCTTTATATCTAACTATAGGATAACTGGATTTAAAACATAGTTGAAAAACGTCTAAAGCATAGATGTTTATATCTTAAACAGAAACGTAGATTAGCTTTCATCACTTAAACATCTATTACACATAAAAATTAGGGCCTTCAATTTCAGTTAATACGAATGTCATGGTAAGAAACAAGAGACAAAACAGGAAGTGCGTCAAGAAACATTTGAGGAAAGACACAGATTGTACGAGTATAATAGCTTGACGAAAGTAATAGAGAAATGAAAAATGGAAGGACAAAAACCTAAAAGAAAGCTTGGAAATCGGTGGATAGGCGAAATAAGGATGCACATGAAATGGAAAGAATTGGAAGGTGATAAATAGTGCGAGGACGGTAAAGGTGAAAGCTTAACTCACAATCAGTAGCTTTAAAAAAAGAACTGGAAAAATATAAGACCATAACAATCATGAATTTTTTCCCAATTTGTAGTAGGACAACTATATTAAATGCTATAATAGAAAACATGACGGTGTTATTCTATATGCTCTTTATCATAGGCTGAGTTTGCCTTCCACTGAAAACACACAATTTCTTTGGTAGTAACGAGGATCGAACCTAGGGCCTTTAGGTTAATAACTATTTGTACTACCCACTAGACCACTCAGACAATATTGCCCACACTTTGTTCTCCAGCTTTCTACTTCTTCATCTGTAAATTGACAGTTTAGTTATAACGTATTTTTACCACTTAGTCATTGACGTAAAAACAATTTTGTCCATTTTTATTTCGACGTTTCCTAAAACCAATCTTGGCTTAGGTGAAACAAGTCCTCAGTAAAACCAAGTCTCTGTATACTTGACTTTTGAAGCTTAGAAAATACACAAATATTTCTGCAACATTTCCTACAATCAGGATCTCCGGGAAAATAATTTTTACGGCTACTTACATCAAAATCGTGACGATTGTGGTGAACGAAATACCATGATTTCCATTTACTCCATTAATAAAAAATCAACACAAGCTATTAATTCAGTGTGATTTTAATTTAAAATAGATTTAATTGAAGACAACGTGAGACCAATCAACGTCGACTGTTGTCTCGTTGCCATGACAACTGAGCACTCAATCATTCTGACTTTAATCAAACTATGCCATTACTTGCGCAGCACTTACCACGTTCTGTAAACAATTATTCGATGTATTTGCGGTCAAGGACGCAGAATGTAACTAAATGGATTTATTTTCAAGTGACTAAATGAAAAATGAAAAAAACAGTTAATTTAGTACTTTACACATCACACTTAAACAAAATGTAGAATAAATTGCCTAAAATTATGAAATAATTTATATAAAATCTGACACATCAAGTGAGGTAGGTTAATAAATTATATCCTGTGCGGATCTTGAAATAACTTTCCTAGAAACCTGGGCATGCTCATCTTTTATTTCCCCTTCTCCCTAACTTCCTGCCTCTCTATCACTTTATCTCTATCTTCTTGCCCATCTCTTCTCTTTTCTTCTCCCTCCTTCTCTCCTTAACTACGCATTTTCCAAGTTTTCATCTCTCCCACTCCCTAACTCATTCCCTTTCTTTCTATATCTTTTACCCTTATTTTATCTCTCCCCATCCTTCTCTCTATCTCTAACCGCATCTCCATCTTTTATCTCATATCTCTCCCCCTCCATAACTGCTTGCCTCTCTTTATTTCTGGACATTGTCCCTCTTTTATATCTCCCCTTTCCCAAACCTCCTACCCTTCTCCTTCCGTATTCAAACTCCCATGCCAAACTTTTTATCACTCTCACCCCCTAACTCCCTACTCCTCTTACATTTATCTCTAGCATCCTGCCCATTTTGTAACATATCTCTCTCCCTCTCTCTCTCTCTCTCTCTCTCTCTCTGTCTGTCTCTCTCTCTCTCTCTCTCTCTCTCTCTCTCTCTCTCTCTCTCTCTTTCTATCTATCTATCTCTCTAACACATACACACACACAATCCCTACCGTCTTTAGACTACAAAATATATGCCTCTCTCTAGAATACATACGTATATTCAATAATTAACAATTTACTTTTGAAAGAAATTACGGCAGATGAATGAACATGGTAACGCCTTCAGCGAGGCACCCAGTAACCAGCTCGCTGCATTATCAATATAGCTGTTACCATAGAAATGTCAGATCTTAGTGTTGCTAAGACAAACATTTATTATCTTGTTAGCAATGTCACAGCTTTCAGTCGTCATTCTCCTGCAACGCCGATCAGAAAAAATGTGTCTACTGATGGAGTATAAATAAAAAGGACATAAAACAAACCAATCTGAATAAAGCTATAAATCCAGTAGGAGCATAATGGGTAATCTATGCTCAAAAGACCCAAAACCGCTCCCTTTTCTTAAACAGTGTTTATTTTTTTTCTGGTAATCCTTTTAACAAGGCGTCTGAGTGGGCTGGCGAGTTTTAGACTACTAGACTAAGTGTTTCGGGTATAAATTGAGTTTTTTTTATCATTCACCCCTAATTCAATCTACTCTCTCTTATCCTCCTTCTTATACAGAGATGTAACAGGTAAACACATCTTTTAGCCCGAAAGAAAGTAGGTATAATACATATGTGTCATTGTACGCAAGACTCCATGGTTTTTCCATCTATCTTTTACAATATGGGTTTATATACATACCTAAACAAAAACCTATACACCTACCTATATTCGCAATCCATTCTTATCCTTCAGAGGCAATAATTGTCACTCTAGCTGATCGCCTTCAAACTTTAAAATTAAATAATCCATATTCAATAAATAATTCAAACAAACAGCCATAGCCACATAATCCTGCCTCGAAACAGGTAACCAAATAATTTCTATTAACCTTTTAGCTACCAGGTACAATAAGATTGAATATTCATAGAGCCTATGTTGAATACTGGAGTCATAACCCTAGTGTTGTAGAAGAGTAGTGCTGGACACCATTACCTTCCATAAGTACCGTATGATTACAGTAAGGCGGCTTTACCATTTCCTAAACCGTGTAAACAAAACTTTCTTACTATTTAAAAGCAAATATTTCACTGCAACACTATTCGTGTTCATTTTTATCCGAGCATTCAAATCTGCAGGCATCTATCACATACTTTCCTTCAGATTTTATTTCTCGTCACACGATATGAAGTTATTCAAGACAAGTTGTTCTTACAGAATTCAATGTCTGGATGACTTTAGTATTTATCTCATTCATTTTTTTCTGAAACATTTATTTTTTAACTTTATTCGTCAACCTAACCCTTTCTGTCTGTTCAATACCCATTGTTTGTTACTTTTTCAGCGTATGAGGTTGGCTGTACTGTTCTGTTACTAAGACAGAACGTTGGGTTTGAGAGACCATGAAATTATATGTTCCTTTTACTACAATTTATCACTGTAAATACTTATTTTTATTCTGCTTAAAGGGTATCTTCTTCGCCATACAGTTTCTTTTCTTACAACTATCTTCATACAGTCTGAACTTGAATTTTACACTTGATTCCTTTATATGGAGACAGTTCCTTTTCTGATCACCATCTCCACTTCCACCGCATATATTTAGTATTAAATATTTTTCGCTTATAGGTCACACTTAGTCATATAAATATTCCAAGTTCTCCTTGGAAGCGCAAAAGGTTTCACACTTCATGGCATCTATGCTTGGCAATAACTAAGTAGCGGTAAAGCATACTTGCTCTTTAAATTATTGCTACTAAATTGCAATAACAAGAAAGAATTTATAAAACGTCTATAAAATTAGCAAGTGTAAATATTTTTCTGCACGAGGGCGTAAAATCTGCATAGAGGCGGTGGCGATTGGACGCGCGCTAAACAGGTTCTGTTTGCGAAATGGTTAAAGCGACATCTCTGACTTCATACAACAAGACTCAACAAGGCCTATTTGTAAACTTGCTGGATACTAACTACAAAGTTGCTAAAGTAATATGCGTTGTAAAATCTGCCGAGTATCTAAGGCCGTTTCACTTATTCGCGGCCTCTCATTTAGGGGAACATCAGAAAAAAGTCAAGACATTGGCCATTTACAGAACATACGGTCATAATGTTTTGTAGAACCCTACAGGACACCAGCGCCAAGGTCAAATTAAATTGTTATTTGTATAACCTGAGCAAAAACCGAGATGAAGAGAAGTGATTACCCACTGCCCGGGTAAGTAGAAAAAGAGAAGGAACAAACAGCGGTTGTATAAAAAACATATACAGCATAAGGAAACAGTTGGTCTGTTTGTGTGTGTGTGTGTGTGTGTGTGTGTGTGTGTGTGTGTGTGTGTGTGTGTGTGTGTGTGTGTGTGTGTGTGTGTGTGTGTAGATAGTTAGATATATATAAATAGATCGATAGATATACCTACAGTGAGTGTATAATAGTGAACCGTCCAAGTACGTACAGACTAAATATAACATACAGATACTTCATGCTTTTTAACATGTTTCTTTACAACTGTATTTTAGATATTAGCACTGAATTTACTTCTTGTCAGCATTAAAACAAATACTGGAACACCTAAAATGTCTACCGTGAGATGTAAGCCTACCTAATGATAAAACACTTGAACTCTAGTTTTAAGTTTTAAACCACATTTTACAATGACAGTAAAAAGATGAAAGATTGTAAATAATCGAGTCTATGTTTAAATCGATCACTGTAGTATTCATATCTCAAATACTTACAAAATGCAATAAAACCACGGCAACTGAGGACAAACATAAGCTTTTCGTAGTAACAAAAATTAAAGCAAACCACCTCGTATTTGCAACGATAGAAATGTTCCACTTTAAATGATAAAAACGTGGTAGTATGAGTTGTAAGGCTTTAAGCACTAACAAGAAACTTTAGGTTACTTGAGCAACTATTCTCGGGAAGTAACTCAAAGGTTCCAACAGAGTTTTGTTTTAATAAAAATATGTCGGTTATAAATAGAAGGCAGAGGAATCAGGGTGCGCGGATATACAGCCTCCACCTGGCTTAGCCTCACAGAGCACTGTCTGTTTTCTTTGAATATCTGCCATAAATACCCTTCCCAGTACAATCACCTGGAAAATTGCAGTCATCTGTGAACAGCCTTTTACCTGGTAGGGTAAACTACCTGGTAGGATAAACTAATATCAATGACGAAATTAGTTTATTCAAGAATTCCATATTTTTTAAAAAGTTTACGATAAATTGATACATTTTTTTAACTTTACATAGTTTTTGCAAATTCAACAAAAATTGGAATTAAATAGGACGAGGTCCTATATATTTTTCTGTAAATTATCTAATACATATATAATAGAAGATTAGGCCATGTACGCACTACAAGTTCATATTCATCGATCTCAACAAGGAAAAACTATTTCGAAACCCACTGCTAAAATTTAGTAAGGGGAATTCTAAATTCCTGTTTATAAAACAGCACTAAATAACCCTCCCACGCGGTGGTGGTATATCGTTATATATATATATATATATATATATGGTAAAATTTTGCTGTAATAATTTGGTTCGAAAGACTTGTTATAAATATAGGAAATGTATTTCAAATAAATATATTAAAACCTATTTGAAAACGTTTGTTTTGTTTACCATTTGACGAGAAGCATTTTGTCAGTCTGGGTTGACCGTGTGGAATAAAAGCTCACTTAGCGAGCTAACAGAGTTTAGACTGAGGACGTTGGGTTTGTTAGTGAAACGTCCACTGACACATAGTATATTTTCATATATACTGGATTCTGGATCCTACATTCTAAAAGTCTGAAATAATATTTTAGTTCATTATTTAGAATAAATATCATAGTACATACAGATGAGTATATATCATTAACAACATGAAAGTTCATGAGTAGCCTTCCTAGGGAAAGAAATTTCGCAGTTTTATTACCCCCGGAGTCAACGAAGAACAAGTACGTTCCTTAACTACTTCAGCCCAGGTGATTAGTAACGTATAGAGGGGTTAAGGAAGTAACGTATAGAGGGGTTAAGGAAGGGGGAAGATATAACCGTTCTAGAAAGGGGGGAAATAGAAAGAGATGTCGAAGAATGTGAAGTAAAACAGAAGTGATCCTAGGGCCGTGTTAGTAGCTTAGCTGAAGTGTACCTGTTCCCTATCGTGGTGTATAGGAACTTCCGACCACCAAGAAGTTGGTTTACCACGACTAGGGCACAGCGAGTGTCGACAAACCCTTAGTGCTTTGTAAAGGCGGTGCGTGTGACAGAAGACTTAAAGTGCACTCACAAATCCGCTTTCTAATGAAGACCTTTGGAATAAGTGTTTATGGATATGACGTAATATTAACTGGCTGTCAATGAGGAGTGAAAGTTCGGCTTATCAGTCTAAACGTATTGCTTGTATAACTGTCTCGCATGAGTTTATTGTATCGTGTAAAAGGTTAATAACTGTTATAAAGTTGCATCTTGTACGTTCCGAATGAAGGGCGACTTGTGACGTCACACAAGCGTTCCCGTTATCCCCAGTGTTAACGCATTTGTTGTTAAACGTTTATGAACAACGGGCCTGTTGGTACAATAGTGATGATCCAATGGCATGAGTCTATGTGTCTTGCTCGATAAATATTTTATCGAGGGTATTCATCACCCTCGAAATGCAGCATATTAGGGAGTTTTTTACAACAAATAGACTTCATTCAAATGAAAATTTCACTCATGTTTTGGCCATAACTATCAGCGAAATCTTCACATTTCAACTTAAAACTAAAAACAAACTACAAAATAACACGAACAAATAAGGATAATTTCCAAGCACCAGGTATAAACAAAACTAAATTGCACATATTGTAACGAAATTCTGTATATTTTTAAAGCGTTTTAATTGCTGCATAGAATTAAATTATAAACAAACATTCAACAAAAACACAGATACAAAGAATTCATACTTTTTTTAAATATGACGGAATCATCTGTTACTAACCATATAATTGAACCACTAGCACAGACATCAACCATAACCTATAAACTCTCCTCATTACAAACAAAGACATACTTGCCTACATAATATGCAAATATTGTATATTTTGCATATTCCTTCACGGATGGAAAAATCTTATGAATAGTTACTATCTGGAGTACATCCGTTCATTCTGCAGTCCATAAATTCGCAGTTCCGACGTTTCGCAAGAATCTCATCCAGCATTGACGAGGTGAACCCCACAACAGTAGAAGGGCGAGTGAAGAAACGTCGGAACTGCGAATTTATGGACTGCAGAATGAACGGATGTACTCCAGATAGTAACTATTCATCATATATATATATATATATATATATATATATATATATATATATATATATATTACGTTGTCCATTATTTTTCCGTTGCACTGACTTTATGAAGTTGATAAATTACTATTGTAAATACTTTTATCCACCATTAAGTGCATTAATTTTACCTTGTTGTGATGAAGCACCTTCCGGTCACTTGTGATTAGACAATAGTCAAGTGACCGAAAGGTGCTTAATCACAACAAGGTAAAATTATTGCACTTAATGGTGGATAAAAGTATTTACAATAGTAATTTATCAACTTCATATATATATATATATATATATATATATATATATATATATATATATATACATCAATGTGTGATATTTTTTTTTCTTCTGGTGTGAGGTCTAGTTCTGATCTTCCGATTAGAGTTATTGTGTTGAATCGATTTCTAAAATTCATAAGTTATTGTGTACAAACAATAACAAGTTTAGTTAATTGGAGCTTAGCTAGTGAGAACTAATCACAATGGTACAAAATAAAATAATCAAATCTAAATTTCAAAACACATTAGTTTTAATAAAAACAAACACACTAGTCCATAACACAAACAGACTAGTTTCGGCGATGATGTCGACTTCATCAGTGCTTGCCTTGAAGTAGAAGCCAAGCACTGAGAAACTAGTCTGATTGTGTTATGAACTAGTGTGTTTGTTTTATTAAAAACTAATGGGTGGTGAGATTTCGAGTCGATTATTTTATTTTTTACCGTTTTGAATAACACAACAATGATTTAAAAAAGTACTCCTACACTCTATTAAATATGACACCCATTCATTGCTTGTAAATCACATAATAGAAGCATGTGGCACCTACACGGACGTCAACCATAACCTAGAAACTTTCCATATTAAAAAAAGGATACATTACAATTCACTCAAACATATTTTTTCATACTTCTAAAAGTGAAGGATTTGGATAGAAAACAAATTTTCTAATTAGTAACCTACTACATACATAGATCATTTAATAAAATATCCATATTCCGATTACGATTTTTTTATTCACCAATGTAGTTTTACCCTTGCAACTACGGTTGCAGTATATGAGGGATTTCCTAAACGGATCTATAGGTTTTCTTCAATTTTCTAGTTAACAACAGATGAAGTCTTGTTTTGAATAATGTCATACTCCTTTGAATAAAGCCCGTTATGTCCTTCTTTGACCTTAGGATCATAACACTTGACTTTTCCATTGCGAGTACGGGTCTAGTCAATAATAGTCGGCCTCAATAGATCTATACCTTTTGTAATTTTTCTTGTTAATAAGTTAGCTTTCGAAAAAACGTTTAATACATTGTCCGATGTAGAATTAAAAGATGTTTCTGTTTAAAACTAACAGCATTCCTTTGCATTTGTGATTAAGATCGTAGTAAGAAATTGGTAGCCTTAATAGATCTATAGCTTTTGTGAAGTTTCTAGCGAATAAGAGAACTATGAACAAAACATTCTAGAAGAGTAGTGGGCTGACGAGAGGTTTTTGTTTACAACTAAACTGTATTCCCTTTTCAAGAGTAATAATAAATAGGTGTCCTTAACCTAGTTTTCGTCACCTAAGTCAGGTCTGAATTCTTTTTTTTAATTTATACTATTTCACCTCAGGTGACAAAATTTTTATTTGTATTAAATACTCGACCCGAATAAGTTATTCAGGGCTTTTTTTATTTTGCTTCATTTTTTTTAATATTTTTTTCTATTAGTTTAAACTCCCCTTTATACATATCTTATTCAAATTTTCAACCGTTAGTAAAATAACTTTTATTCATCCAATCAACTTCAAATACATTTGTTTAAACTTGTAGTGGATGATACTGCAAATTTTTAAGTTATTAAAAATTTTCAAATATTAACTCATTAATTAAGTTTAATGAATTAATTTTAGTTTTAAATGGGAGAAAAACTATTCACTAAAGAGGCAAGGTATCCAATATTGTTATTCGTCCCATTTGGCTTAAAATAAGTGATAGCATATGATGTCATAAAACAGCAGATTTTGTACTATAGGTTTTGTGGTAGAACAGCTGTTTTAACGCATAGGTTATGTTTTTTTATTTATATTATGTGTAATTGTGATTATGTAGTAAAATGAAAATAAAATTAAAAAGTTTGTGTTGTCCTAAATAGAAATTGACTTCAAAATATTTATGTTTATATTACTTGTTTACATTCCATTTCAAAGCTGATGTAGTAAAGCATTAAGTAGTCTATGGTTTTAGTGTCAACATTCTCTAGATAAAAGCACTGTGCGTGAAACAAATTGTTCTAATATACACATAACCCGTCTGAACCCCATATCCATCCGTGAGGCTGTTGCCGTAACATGGCAGTGGCTTTATGTAATCAGTTTGCCGGAGAATATTAAAATAAGACAGATGCATTAAAAAAACAAACATGACTGGCTGAAGAAACAAATCAACGTTGCAATTAAAATTAATTAAAATATACAAAGATGGATGGCAACATAAAGCAGTGGAAAAACTATAATTGGAAGAGTTATAAAAAAGCGACGGTTAGTTGGATTAACGTATAAAACAGGTGTGCGATAAATCCGCGATCACTTCGCATTGGCGTCTGGAGATCTGCGTAACCGCGTGAATATTTGCCGGTAATTGTGTTATTTGTAAGTCCATTGTAAAGCCTGGAATGTCAAAGCTTTTAAGTATGATTTTATGCTTTCCCCGCTCTTCTCTTCATCGTCTCTCAACTGCTTTCAATTAGACACAAGCATTGAACTGTCTGCATAGAGTGCCGTTACCTGTATCGGTTATTTAACCGTCACCAGATCCCCCAGGCTGTGATTTAAGTTGTCGTTTACACATGGCTTCGCGAGTGTTATTGATCGGCTGGAAGGGTCTGTGATATATTAATAAATCTATATGAAATAATTTTGTTTTTTATTTGACCCATATATCTTGAACAATTATCTGGATTAATAAATGTGAAAAATGGGAAAGTATTTTTAATCACACTACTTCGAAATAGTCGCTTTTGGTACTCATTATGAGCCCTTTCTAAACTGGGAAACAAATCAGCTGATAATTATCAGACAACTACCCGAATTGTCTGTGGTTATGCATTCGCCTATTAGTTTCCAATATAATAAATGTATTATATGGTAGATGTTTGGAATCAGTTGTTCTTATTAATTTAGTTAGCTGTGTGAACGTAAATAAAATTGTTTTAGGAGAAACATTACAGTGATAAAATGCCTAATAACATTCTATTTCAAGTATAAATTTGCTAAGTAAAGTAGTAGAACCCACGTACAGTAGGCATTAAGACCTATCTCCAGAAAAATCGAAGATGACATATGAAGACAAATATAAAACTTCATTGGTTAAAAGTTATACTTGTTTACATTAATTACATTTGGTTTATCAACTATGACGGTTGTATTATTATTACTATATTTGCAGTGTAATGAAAACTATCGTTCATAGTTTCTACCTAAAGTGTTGTTGCCGTCTTTGACCGAATTTCCTTAATTGTAAAACACGATCGTTCCTCGGAAAAGCCCACTTTCGGTACTAGTTATAAAATTTACTACTGGCATCATGTGAGACGCTTTGTAGGAAACCTTTTGAAACGATTAATGGAAAGACCATCTGGGAAATACTTTTTGGCATGCAGTCAGGGGGAAGAGAATTCAGGAATATTTGCTGGAAAAGTCTTTAAAATTGTGATCTGAATTTATTTGATATGCTGGTGATAATGAGTTAAGGTGATAGACTGTAGAAAAAGAAAACGGAAGAGTTGAAAGTTTGGAGGTCGTTGGTTTACACGTACTGACGTGACAAGAGTATAGTTTCCATTAGAAAGTGTTAATAAAAGTGGTCAAAGTTAATTCAGTGCAAGGGAGAAATAGGACGCTAATGAATTTAACATCTTATTTTTTAATTTTTAAGACCATCATCCAGGTTAATGATAAAGCGAAGCAATGATAATCCGAAAAAGAGTGTGAATAAGATAGGGTTAAGTAGGAGATATAAAACCCCCTGTTAGAAGATATAGGGGAGATCATGACACCAAATATGGAACATAGGCCACCTATTCAGGGTTGTTCAGGATATAACAGGGTTATTAAAGGATTTCCTGTTATATCATAAATTTAATACAAAAGTATAATAAAACAGGGTAAATATACAATTTATAATTTTACTTCTGAAGTACAGCTGAGGTGGCGTAAAGTTTAAAAATCACAGTACTGTGTTTACGATTAACTGTTTATTTATTTAATGTCTGAAGCTCTCACAGGATGGGTTATGGACATCTAGGACCAAGTCCCTAGCCTGAGGGTCCGGCTCTAAGGTAAGGCCAACCGAGACTGGATAAAGGTCCGACTGCACTACCAGACCGAACTAATCACAGAGGGTGTTGAGGTACGGAAACCTGACGTTCGAAAGATTTAACAGTCTCTGGTTATTCAAGGAAAGAGACCGAACCGCGGTGCCTGGATGGAGTTCGTCTCGACCTTATGGGTGGTCTAGTCTCAAATCCAAGATTCTTTTATACTGGTACCGCGGGTCGTGGCACCAAGCCCCCCATCTCGGGCCTGAAGCTAGTCGCCCGGGTGGGTGTCATGAGTTTGAGGTTGGACTCTTGGAGGTAACGGTTTTTTATGATAGATGAGAAATGACCCCATATAATGGTCAATCCATGTGTTCTTAGACAAGGAAGTCGCTGCGAAGGAGAGGTACTACGTGTCGCCATTCTTCTTCTTCCACCATCTTCCTGTCTTCTTACACTTTTCCGCATAACACTGTACCAAATGTTCCCTCCTGAATACTATGAATGTTTTAAATATTCTTCCCCATTGTATTCCATTCGCAACGGTGGTAACCCCTTTACACTTCTTACGTAGAAGTGCCATGATTTTCACGCTTTTTTCAAAACAACCCTTCTGAACAATTGTCCTCTACTAAATTTTTACTCCTTCACACTCTCCTAAATTTTCATGATTTCATAGATCAAGACTTATAGATGAGCTATCACTATTCTAAAATACCTGAAATATTATTTCAGGCTTTCAGGATGTAGGATCCAGAATCCAGGATATAAGAAAATATACAAAGTGACAATGGACTTGACTAATACTACGGTAGGCCAAAATATTTCAACTTAGGTGCGTATTATTTCCCGCGTTAAACTCAGACGGTTTTAGTTTTTATAATCCTATTCCATTTATTACTTTTTATATTATTATTGCTTTGACCAGAAGCAGTTCCAAAAATAACGTCTTTTCACAATATTTAATTACTTGGACGATCCGAGTCTACACAAAGTGTTTTGAAATTCAATTTTACACACTAGCCTAAGAGGGACTTGTTCTGTAGTGCCATAGTATCCTCATACGTTGCCCTACAGGAAGAGACTGGTACTAAATCACGACTTTCGACGAAATCCTACGAAAATAATTGGTAAAAATAAAGGAAAGATAGAGAAAACCTATGAGTTTAAAAAAGGTATTGATCCAAAGTTATTGTTTCATATTCATAACATGGTCTCCTGTTACTATTATTATTATTACTTTTTACTACTGCTCTGTATACATAAAAACAATTTTAAAAGTCAATTCCAGTTTGAACTAAAGCTGTCTCAGTTATTAATATATTTTTCAATGATCCTCATTCCTTTACTTTTGTAACAGAATGAAAAGTTAAACTTTTATATCGGAGTTTTCAAAAAATAAGTAAATAACTACATAGCAAAAGGATAACTTATTTAAATGTATTACAAAACCTTTTGAGGTTACGTGAACATACACGTCTATCCTGGACGTTTGATTTTAATTTAAATCCCTCAGCCAATCACGATAGGCTTTAGTTTGATGTAGAAAGCTGGTAGCAATGATTGTGCACTGTTTATGTTCTTGGCTGCTGCAGAGCCTTGGCATGTCCTCCTTGCACCGTGGGCAAGCCAGATGTAATATTATCTTGACCTTTTGATTACTGCACGGCCTTTTTATCAACCCTGTCGCGCATTCCTTTGCAAACCGGTACCTGTCCGAGGCTAGAGTGTCATCGATGCCGCTATTCCGACTTACCCCCTGGTGAGTTGATGAGAGCTAAATAAATGAGGCATCGGCAGCACAAGTAACGAACAGGGAGATCCAAATAAATTAATAGAAACAGCTCAATCACTGTGAATGAAGCGAAATCACCTTTTTTAAAAACATCAACATTTTTTTTTAATATGTTTAAATTCTTTTCTTCAGCACTCGTTTATTACTGGTTCACGTATCCATTGTTAACACTTATTAATAATTGCGTACTCAGAGCCTTGTTTTATCTGTTTGACTCTGTAGTGCACGTATACATGTTCGAGTACTATGTTTATTATATAAATACTAAGCGAATACTTACATCAAATATTTTTAAAAACATCCAAATATATAAAACATTAATATATATATATATATATATATATATATATATATATATATATATATACTATATATCTTAAATTTAAATGTGCGTCATATAATGCCAAATGACTATTAGCAAAGACCAAATGTTTTATAGTTTTACTACGCCAAAATGACAGAAACAAATTAAGTCATAGTTATTGTTACTAAGTTAGCTCTCCTTGATTGAATTACTTAAACTATTACGAGTACTAAATTAATAAATATTGGGCTTCGTTAATCTCCATACAAAAATATCTTTATTTTCTGAAACAGTCACGTCTTCAAAAGGCCGTAAATTTTGAAAAGAACTTTTTTTAACAATATGACTCGAATAAAACCGTCATACTTTCATAAAAAAATATGGCTCACTGTTCAAGGGAAGACTACTAGCCACTACCCTCTTTAACATGCGCTACGTATAGATCCAACCAGAGACCTACAAATATACTCCGCTCGTGAATGGCATTTATAATAGCCTGCCATAAGGACAATAATATCCATTTAGTTACCCTTAAGCGACAATGTTGTTAAACCTTCAACAGTAAATACTTTCGATGAGATCCAGAGCCAAATTGTTCAGCCGAGGGATTTCTTTAATGTAGAGTAATATTTAATAAGATACCCGTCGAAGAGTAAACTTGAACGTCTCACCACTGCCAACATTCAAACATTTATCCCGAGAGTTACGTTATAGAGTGTGTACACTTTGTGTAATGCGTCCTTGGCGCAATGGAAACAAGCATTTAGCCTGCGATTACCTGCGCTTTCAAGGCGACCTCATAAAACTTGGATCGTTTGATTAAGCCCAAGCTCGTAATAACGGCTATGATATAACGTTACAAGTTGCGCGTAGAATAATTTGCAGCCACTTTGTGACCTGTCTCGACGTGTTTGCGTTACTTGTACGAGCGCATTCTAATTAAACCAACTCGCAAACAGTTTTTATGCCGCTTACTAATTCAGAACTGCTCCACAAAACAGAAACCTACACGGCTGCAAATACGTTTAATGCATTTCTTTCACAACCGCCAGAGGGGAAAGGTAGCCATTTATTGTGAGATAGTAACCTATATATAGGGAAACACTATACTGCAGCATTTCGTGGTGATGGCTGGAGTTAACAAAAAGGGAAACATTTGCTAATACTTATTTTTATGTAGCTTATTTCCAAACAAATAGTGAGAATGAATTACAATCCAATATAAGTTTATCCTTGTCATTAATTGTGTTTAGTTCGTAACGTTATTACGGATACTTTTATTTTATACTAGTGCTGTTCAACTGAATAGATTTGGAGGTTGTAACGATTTTTAGTAACGTTCGCTGGCCATTCCTCCAAGGCAGGATTTTGTTAGGGACGCTCCGGGAAAAGCGGGGAAGGTCTGCCCCATTACCGCACCTAAATTTAATCTGGGCGTATCTCCTATTCTATGGTATTTGATACAATGGTATTTTTATAAATTTATCCATCTAAAATGTTTGTTTCCCAGGAGCTTTTGGGGGCGGACTGAAGTCCCTCATGCCCCCTGGATTTCGTAGCCCCCTAAATTGTGCTTTATAACAGAAAAACGGACTTTTTGTTGACCTAGCACTAGGTAGAGTTAAAGTCAAGAATTTCTAACGACCAATCTTGGGAGAGATGTTCACCCCTAATTTGACGCCTCTGGCCGACCGCACATATCGCGCAAAGTTTGTGTATTAATTTATATCTGTTGGTTAAATCAGTTACACAGCCCTGATTTAGTGATTACTGTCAACACGTATTCAGACATAATGAGGTAGTACAAATATAAATGTGCATCTGCTCACAGCTCTCGACTACTCTCACAAGTTTCAAGGAGACACATCTGGAACAAAAAATATAGAAATAAATAAATATCCAACACTATTCATAAGTCACAAACAATATTTTAAAATTAAAAACAAATTAAGATACAGAGCGAGAGAGATGCTGCAAACAGGAGCGATCCTTGTCAACCTAGACCCAAGCTTCACGACACTTCTGCTAATGATATAGTTTGTAAAATGAAAATTGGGATCTTATTATTAATTTTTAAATACTAGAGTTCCAAGTAATACAAGCGAAAGAGGTTATTAACCCTTCTGTTATAGTAGAAATTAATGTTTTTTATTACTAGAAATACATTGTAAAGAATAGGGTTGTCCAACTGGTGGCCCGCTGGGCTATTCTGTGCGGGAAAAGCTGATAGCTTTTCAAACATAAAAGGAAATACTTATTTACTTTACTTGTAAGTTGGACAACTTTTGTAAGTTGGACAACTCTGGTATAGAATATAACAAATTTCTTAACCTAAACCTAATATTTCGTTGAATCAGAACTTTGTTATATAGCACTGGTTGAATTTAGGTTAGGTTATGCAAGGTTGGGTTAGATTAGATTTTTGTTTTGTGTTATTGGATCGGCCTTTTACGTTTTTTGGCTGCGTTGCGTTTTTGGACTAGGTTTGGATAATAAATACATTTTTTCTAATAAACAATCGTAAAACGTATGTCTAAGTACTTGCCTAATCTAAAGACGTCTTATCTACGTGAAAGGGGATTATTTTAAATTTGCGTATTAGGTTAAATTTCAATTTTAAAATTTTAAATCTTTACTTTTTAATGGAGAAGATTTGGTCTTTGAGTTGTAAACCTCTCACCAATCGCACAACCCGCGCAAATATATGTGCTAATATAAATCTCTTGTCAGGCAAAAAGCCCGGAGGGCTTATCTAATTCCACCTCCCTTTCTGTTTCCCTCTCTTTAGAACATAATCTCTTTCTTATATTCTCGACAGAGGGTAGGATTACTTCAGGTTGCTACCCAGCTTTGATCCATCTAACCTGAGGAACGTGACTACAAAATATAATTATTTTACAACAAACATAGTCACCTATTACTCCACCAATATTAGGCAGATGAGATATTGACTACATTTGTGAAGCAAAACTACTCTGTAATTATTTATAAAGCTATTATATATACTTTACTTAGATGACACATAAATAAGAAGTTCTTACAATAACAACTTCTTAATACAAAATTATTATTAACTAGATCATTAATTGGCTCAATGTTTGACAAAAATGGATTTCATGCCATGTTTTAGCGAGACACCTTACTAACACGTCAGTACTTTTAATAGGGTAATATTACGTCTGCCAAAATAGGGTAATACATTATTTCCAGACGTAAGAGTTTTAAAAATAATTCAAGGTTCGCTTAACCTCCGTATTGTACCTTCTCATATATTCCAACGTTTTTCCTGTCCATCGTAACACTGACATAAAACTGACAAAATATAGTTCTCCCCACCCCAACTTGGTCGAGATTGAATGATAGTCTATTTACCAAAAATTAAAACCCCAAAAGAATTTCAAGCCATAGCAATAATCTGGTTCTTATCTATATTTTAAAAAAATAGGAATAAATATACGAGCTTTTACCAAACCCAGTTGTCTGGATCAGTGAAACTCATAAAATACTAGGTTTATTTATGAATGCGCAAACACTTGCTTTACTTATTGCACAAACAACCACTAAGCACTATTATAAATGTAAGTGCGATATAAAAAGCTAAGTAAATGGCCAGAGATAAAAATAAACGGTTGTGTTGATGATGACGAAACCGCCGATACAGCCTAATTACCGAGGCAAGTGCGATGTGCGAGTGCTCGAGACCGGTTCACATAGCAGCGCTAGACAAGTGTGAATAAATTAACCTCAATTTCAATAAGTGTTTACCAATATACGAACAACCTTTCCGAGCTTGGGAAAAAGTGAGCTGAGACCTAGTGAACTTTAAAACCGCCAAAACTAATGGAATTTGAAGGTTAGACAGTTAAGGTAATAGCCCGCCTGAGTTTCCAACATGAAATTATAGAGATCGAATTGAAGTTGGAAACCTGAAAGGGGGGGATTACGTCAGCATATTTCGTTTACTTGTGGTGGAGTATCCTATCGAATAATGTTTCACTTAATGCTGTTTATTGCTAAGAAAAAGAGAAATTATTTAGAGGCTGACAAAACTACACTGTAAACCTACCCGCCACGTTCCAATGCAGACCACAGTTGGTTTTTTAACGAATAAGACCACCCAGTATCCGACCATCAGAAGTTGATAATTTTCTTATTTAAAATGGTTAATAATTAAGACAATTGCATAAATTTACCATAGAAAAAGGGGTGAGTAACAGACGGGTTTAAAGGTACGAAATAAGATGCCCTGATGTGTGATATAAGAGAGAACATCAATAGATCGGACACGGAACTTTATCGAAGACACAGCGAGCTGCCTACCTCCCTATCCTCCATTTAGCAAGAGGAGAAGGTATAACATGACTGCGATTGGGGCATTTTCATCCTTTAATGCTGTGATTAGGGGGAAATTACGGCTAACCTTGACAAGATTTCTTGTCTGAAATTGACCTACTCTCTATCGGGTCTATAGCGATATATTTAACCACTACTCAACATTTAGAAAAAGGAGAAGAAATAACACGACTGCGATTGGGGCATTTTCATCCTTTAATGCAGTGATAAGGAGAAAATTACGGGTAAATGTGGCAAGATCTCTCGTCTGAAATTGACCTACTCTCTATCGGGTCCATAGCGATATATTTAACCACTACTCAACATTTAGAAAAAGGAGAAGGAATAACCCGACTGCGATTGGGGCTTTTTCATCCTTTAATGCAGTGATAAGGAGAAAATTACGGGTAAATGTGGCAAGATCTCTCGTCTGAAATTGACCTACTCTCTACCGAGTTCATTGCGATATATTTAACCACTACTCTTTAATTAGAAAGAGAAGAAGGAAAAGCAGATTTTACAGAGGGTTAATTTCATCCCCAAATGCTGTAATTTAGGAAAAAGTGTGACTAGCTTGGGCTGGAACTTTTACCTGAATTGGATGTACTCTTTATCGGGGCCATATTAATTTCGTTAACCAATACTCAATATGTATAAAAGGGAGGAAAAAACATATGGCATCTGAAAGAAAAACTTTATGAAGGACTAAGCATCTGACACTTTCTTCAACTGACACTGCTAGTGTTAAAAATAATGTCTATCCAGATATAGACCTCTGTAGATAGGGGCCACAAAGAAGTGCCTAACAGATAGTGTCAGAAGTAAAATATTGAAGATTTAGTGGGATTTGGTAGAGGATAAAATGATCCTCTGATACTGGAATAGAGGGAAAGTATAGAATCACTTGAGCAGGGATCTTCATAAGGAGGAAACCATCTTTCAAACGGGATGAAGAGATGTGGTAACTATTACCAACGGGGGAAACAAATATATTAAAAAAGACTGTTTGAAAACTCAAAAGGGAAAAGAAAAAGATGGAGACTCGACATGGTTATAAAGTTGAGGAGGATTGGTTAAAATAAATTGGGCTGCTGAAGTGAAGATTGTTTTTTTAGAAACTCTGGCACAGATATTTATGTATAATGAACACTGCACGTCGCTATGTTTACCTTATGGTGGAGCAGGAGTTTTATATCAGTAAAGCCATCTAGTTGAGTCAAAACAGTCCCAAGACATAAATATTAAACTTATCGCAATAACAGGAACATAAAGAACACAAATGAGAGTTGTTGGTGGTGAGGCAACGTTGAGATTTGATGCGACGGGCGGCACCGATCCGTATCTACCCGCTCGGCAGCTCCGCGCCGCCGGTTTGACACAACTTTTAAAAACCGTAATTCAATTCCAGTTTTTTCTAACCTTGTTTCAAGTTGCTGTGGCCGACATTCCAGGCGCATTTCACGATGTGTTATGCAATTATAGGGAACCCCTGGTCTTTTTACCGTAATAATCGGTGCGTAAACATCACGATTATACCTCAAGGGAGCCCTACTTAAGCGACCTATCTTCACAATTCTCTCCTATCCCTCGTAAACGATATTAGCCATTTGGGATGTAACAAAACATACAGTTTCTGCTGGTTGTCACTTTAAAAGAGCAACGAAACTGGCTTAGATTCTTCTTACTTCTTACCATTCCAAATGGTCAATCGACATGTTGTAGGTGGCTCACGGTAAGTTTGTATTACATAGGGTTCGAAAAACTTAGCTCGCAACACTTATCGATTTACTATACGTGTTACCTAAGTAAAGGGACCTCAGAGGCGCAGGCAGGCTTTGCAACCTTCCTATATCTCTTCATGGAAAATGTATTACAAGTCTTTGAATTTTTATCCTAAGAGAGAATAAAATTTGAAAAACATATTTAGCCGGTACTGTTTATAAAACAACAAGAGACAATTCAAGATAAAGTTAACAGTAAAAACACTTAATGTTTAAAGAGGGCAAAATAAAAAGTGTGTAGTTGAAAAATACCAGTCAAGTAAAAATAAAGCTATGGGATATTTATCTTTGACCATAGGCAATGTGAGTGTGCATATCCAAGCATGCGCGTGTGTATGAACGGGTTCCGCTTAGGTCCATGGCAAATGCACCAAAAAAAGTTTATCTCTCCATCCAAAGTTCATGAAATAAAAATTATTACACGAAAACGTCATTATACAATGAGATTTTTTGCCTCATCTAATATATTTTAAAATTTTCTAAAATTATAAAATCTTATCTTTTACGATAATAATTAGGATTTTTTTTAATAATTACATTTTGCCCCCAAAATGTTTCTATTTAAATATCCACTATGCAACCATCTTGGCACCCGTGCGTGCGTGTGTGTGTGTGTGTGTGTGTGTGTGTGTGTGTGTGTGTGTGTGTGTGTGTGTGTGTGTGTGTGTGTGTGTGTGTGTGTGTGTGTGTGTGTGTGTGTGTGTGTGTGTGTGTGTGTGTGTGTGTGTGTGTGTGTGTGTGTGTGTGTGTGTGTGTGTGTGTGTGTGTGTGTGTGTATTGTCCTATAACGTGAGCTTTATATACTTTTCCTTTACTCACTATTGACGACATCCAGTTGTGTCTAATGCTACGACCACGTCTAGAGATAGGAAAGGGGGACTGAGTAGAAGTAGACTCGTTCTTTATACAGTGCCCTTTGTATAATAAACATATGTTACTGTAAAACTGTGTATTATTGGTAAATCTTACGTTTTACTAGTAAATCATAAGGTTTACCAACCAATGTAAGGATGGTTAATTAGTGTAAGGATTTTATAAATAAAGGATGTTTTGTTGGGCTTTTACAAATATAGTGTTTGGAATGTGCTACAAATGACGGTTGTTAAATGTTTATTTGGGAATTAAATAATGAGTACCGCAAATAGTTTTGTTTAAGTGCACTAAAATGTAAGTGATACACACAACACACACACACATACACACATTTTCACACACACACACATATTATAGTCTACAAAATAGTAACCAATTAAAACAAAAACATTACTCGCTCATACTCAGCCAAGTATTTACTTCATTCCTACATCTCGTCCCAGTTCATTTAATCCGCATCTTATTTTATAAGCTTAAAGCAGACCGAGCGCAATGCATACATACTTGTCTGGTATTCTGTTCTCACGACGATCAAGTCCAGATTTACGTTGCTACGTCGTGTCAATGTGTCCCGCTTTACAGATACACATAGCTACGGCCTATCATAACCTACAAGGCGCCTTTCACCGCTACCCAGCATATGCTAATGGTATGTTTGTGGGTCAAAATATGCCTCCAGTAACCCTTCACATTCAAATGTCTGCGCCCTTAAGTTCTACAACTATTACATCTGAGGTCTTGTACAACACATTAGCACACATCACTACACATGACTTTTTATAAGAACTCTGAAATAATATGAATTTCAAGACAATCCTTAGTAAATATTGTTTACCATCTTGCGACCCAGAACTACTTATTCTGTTTCATGAAATGTAGATATTTTTCTTGAGCACAGTCGAGGAAAATATCTGTACAACAGCAGTGGTCCTGCTATAAAGGGTCGAAACAGCCGGCGTGTATTACTTCATAATTGCTAGCAACAGGTTTTTTGGAATCTAATCACAGCCATCTGTTGTAGTTCTTCCACACGACATTACAAGAAGGAAATATACTAAGGATATTTTTCTAATAGCTTTATAAAATAGTTTTATTAGGTTTTAAAAGCGACACGCCTTAGTCGTCAAATAGTTTTATACTGGTCAATTACAGACAATACATAAGGGTAGTTTTATCTTCAAATAGATTTATTAGGTTTTATAAACAAGATACCTTTATATTCAAATATTTTTAAAACGGGCAATTATAGACAACACTTTTGGTCCCTTGTTCGTCAAATAGTTTTATTCGGTTTTGTAGACAACGTACCTTGATCATTAAATAGTTGTATAGCGGCCAATTATAGACAACATAACAGGGTATTTTATCGTTAAATAGATTTATTAGGTTTTATAGACAACATACCTTGATAATCAAATAGTTATATAACGGCCAACTATAGACAACACACCTGGGTACCTTTATCGTCAAATAGTTTTTATTAGCTTTTATAGACGACACACTTGGATTGTAAAATAGTTTTATAGCTCTCAATAGACAACACGCCAGATCACATTGTTAAAGTGATTAGGTTTTATAGACAGCATGCCTTGATCTACAAATAGTTTTTAGCACAAATTTTTAAAGTTTCGATACCGCTACGGCATTCTCATCCAAAGCCTAAAAATATTAAATAACCTTGTACAATGAGGAACCCGATACAATTTTACAAAACTCTAAACAATCGCAAGATAGTAAATTAATATAAAACGAAAAATAAAACATTAAGTGAACTAAAATTATAATGCATGCATGCTATTGTTACCTCAGACAGTTCATAGTGTGTTGTCTATACTTGGTGCCTTTAAAGCTTAATTATTATTTATAGGCTGAAAATTATTATAAAAAACATATTTTTTTTAGTTTTAAAGTGAATACGGACTCACATCTAGCAATGGAATGTAAAATAAATTACTAGAGTCTTTGATATTGTTAAATATTATATACAGTAGTTAAATTGTACTAGATATGTCAATATTGTTTTCTTACGTTAAATGTAAAACTTAAAATGTTAACAAACAGTCTGCTGGCAGTGGCTTCCTGTCGGGACCACTCCTCGGATTATTTTTTCGATTTGTAACGAAGGTTAGATACAAAACTACAAATCACTAACTTATCAGGTATAATCAAAGAAGTAGAGAAACGTCATAAACTATTACAAAAATATAGGTGAAAAACTCCAAAACCACAAAAATTAATCAAAAAATAACTAAAATAAGTTACCTAAGATTAAATCCTTAGGAGGATTTAATCTTAGGTAAATTATTTTAGTTATTTTTTGATTAATTTTTGTGGTTTTGGGGTTCTTTCACCTATATTTTTGTAATATATTGTACCACTGTGCTCTTGATATTGCATGTCATAAACTATGTTGGCACTTGCGTGATTTTAAGATTATTGGTCAGTGAGGTTATTATTGCACGGGTTTTAAGGAGCTCCTTACTGATCCTTGTAAAATGAAGAATAGGGGAGGGGAGGTGGAATTCTAATTGAACTAAGAAGAGAGTACAAGGATCTCCTGGTATATGAAAAAATTACAAATTTTTCAAACATGTTGTAATAGGCTCGGGATATCCTGGATCCAGATGATGACTAATGTGGAGGTCTTGTACAGAGTGGGAAACCCCTTAAAAACGCCTTGAAATCGAAAATTATAAAAAGATTAAAAAATTACAATTCCTCGGAGATCATTACAAATTATGAATATGAATTCCTCCAGCTCAAGACAATTCGAAAGAGAAGGAACAGAATGGGGAAGAGACCTTAGTTCAAAAAACTAAGAGGTCGAAACGGAGGACAACTGCAGATGTTTTTAGGGAGGGTGTTTCCCGGGTTAAATTTATTCATTCTAAGAAACGCATTAAATGATGTAAAGACATCCCTTTCTAGGTTTTTGACGGAATATGTTCAGAAACAACAAGGAATCGGAGCAAAATATATGGGAAAAAACAAACAAACATAAAAAAAATTAGAACAATAATATGAAATTAAAATTTTAAAACATAAAATTACCAATAAAGTGTTATTTTCATGTTTATCTAGGCAATCAAGTGAAAGTTTGTTTTGTGAAGGATAATAAACGGCTAATACGTTTATTTATTACAAATTCTACTTTTCGACACTGGTTTCTTGTCCTTGTCATAAAAAACGAGTCTTTTCATTGAAACACTCGAAACCCCAATATGAGAAGATAAACTGTTATTCCTTTACACTTTACTACAAATCCAGATAGTGTTAATTTTGCCTTCTTATATTGGGCATCTTAAGACAAGACTATGTGTTAAATACAGAGACTATGTTTTCATATAAACCACTTATTGAAATGTTATCTTTATAACAAATAAATATATTCGTACTTTACTCACTTTTCAACCAATCTATTACTATCCTTCGTACACAAATAATTGTTCTTAGTATATTTAATTATATTGTTTGCATAAAATAACAAATATCTATAAAAGAAACTTTCTATATGCAGCTGTCTCCTAATCCAACCTCTACCTTCACACCACTCTGCATCGCTGTAGATGCGCCACGATTGCGCAAGCATTATGACCCTCTCGCCACCTCCGCTCATTATCGCATTGCGATTTACGGGCAAACATTATAAACATAATGTCAAAGCTTTATACGCGTCGTAAACAAAAAATACCAAGTGAATAGCTGATGATTTCGAATTAATTTGTAGGTTAGAAAGTTATGCTGTATCTGTGATGAACTGGCGCCGGTCTAGGTAACCACACACTTTCCGCATCACGATAAATAGTGTTTGTCGATGCGCGCTGTCCGCGGTGACTTATGGAAATGGTTTCTGTTATAAAGACGGCAATCATGTATCTGTTCTGCCAACATATGAAAATAAAATAAACGCCTCTTTAAAACTATTATATAATGCTTCTGCATATTCGAATGTAGAATTAGGTACGAAGTATCTATCAATACTTCGTAACGAAAACACCTAACATCAAAAATTGTTATTTTGAGAGACAATTCAGTTTTCCAAACAAAACAATAAACTGTAGTTCGTTAAAAATAGACACATGTCTATTTTTAAACCGAATGGGCCAACATTTATGCTTTAGAATAGACTATTTACACGCACTTGATGAAGAAATACTGACTTAAATAATATTGATTAAATAAAATACAGAAAACGTACATTGGTCCCAGAGTAAAGTTATTTAGAAATCTCAAGGTATTGACAAATATATCTTAGCAATGAATAAGCTGTTATGTTATTTAATTCTCATGCCAGTCAGGGGCTTTGTCTTCAGATTATACAGCTCTCGTTTGAAAATATTACAAAGCCAAAGGTTGCCAGGGAAATTATTTACTCCAAGCCCCATCATAAAGTATTATGATACCAGAACACATGCACCAACAACACATTATTTATCTAACCGTATTGCATTAGCTTAATTAATACTTGATACAAATGTTTGAATTTTAATTATTCAATTATAAAACAATTTCAGTAGTGTTTTGTTTAAAATTGTTTAATTAAATATTTAATCCGTTTATAACAAAATATTAACCTGTGAGTTTAACTACAGACACAATTTAATATTTATTACACATTGGAAATATTTAAACTTCTATATGTAATATTAATTGGTTATGGACTACTAAAAAATCTTAAATTATTTTGTAAATGCTATAAAACTTTTTAGCTGGCTCTATGGTCAAGTGGGTAGAGCACTTTACCACGAAACCAAAGGTTCTGAGTTTGGTTTCCAGAAGTCTCTTAGACTTTTCAGGCCACATGTCTACTCAGCCATCTAAATATCAGTATATGTTGCCACATAAGGAGGACTTAAGCTAGACTTAAGGGTGAGTACGGTTCCAGCGAAGTGCTGGCCCTCATTAACTTCCTTGAACATCGTTTGTTCAAGGTAAAGCGCTCTCCCTGTCTTTTCCAAGCCATGTCTCGTAATAAAAAAAAGAAGTCATTATTATTAATAATATAATTTATTTTTTTAAATACTTTAATTCTAAGGCTAAAAGAATTTCTTGAAAAATCCGCTTGGTAAGCACAGAGGTAGAACTGGCATATTGCCATATCAATTTTTTTTCAAAATTAACTTTATGTCTAGGTATTTAAAGACACAAACGTGAATTAAAATTTTGATAAAATCTTAATATTCCAGCACAGAAATGTCGGTAGCTTGAGTAATGTGAAGTAATGGGGAGCTAAAAAACCAAATAACATCTCTGACACAAGCTTAGTACAGCGTGACTTGTCACTTACGTTAAGTGTGAAAGCGGTTTGCAATCATCAGATAAGGCTTATGCGATCATTTTTAATTGCATATATCTCACTAAAATATCACTCATTTATATATTTTCGATTGCGTGCAAAGTATGTTTCGTAATGCAAGCAATTGCACACAGCTAGATGCCAAAGTAAAAAACATTTTTAGGTTTGGATTGACATACACGATTCTTTTCGTAATATTTGTATTTATTTTATATTTAAATAATATTTTTATTTGTCTTAAGAGAATAACTCGATAAGATCTGCTAACATTCCATTTATCTTCTCTCTGCAAGCTTAGGTTGAAGCAGGGGCGCTTACTTGACTAGACAGGGCTTCTTTCAATAGCAATTATCAGTTAAATTAGGTACCACTAAGGCGAAATCTTAACGTTCTACTGATACTTAGATTAGGGTAATATTATGGGATACGGTAGCATCTCAAAGTAGACCCACTCACTAACGGGGTCATAAAGAGGTGACTAACCATAACACTCTCTTGCGAAAGAAGAGTAAGGAATGTTATATAGAATTAGGTACAACTAAGAGCTAGTCTTAACGTTCTACTGATACTTAATTAGGGGAAAATTATAGCACAGTTTTCGCAGGGTAGCATTATAAATTAGACCCACTCAATAACGGGGTCATAAACAGGTGACTAAAAATAACATTCTCTTACGAGAGAAGGGTAAGGAATTTTAGATAGAATTAGGTACCACTAAGGCGAAATCTTAACGTTCTACTGATACTTAGATTAGGGGAATATTATGGGATACGGTAGCATCTCGAAATAGACCCACTCACTAACGAGGTCATAAAGAGGTGACTAACCATACCATTCTCTTGCGAGAGAAGAGTAAGGAATGTTAGATAGAATTAGGTACCACTATGGGGAAGTCCTAACGTTCTACTGATACTTAGATTAGGAGAATATTATGGGATACGGTAGCATCTCAAAGTAGACCTACACACTAACGGGGTCATAAAGAGGTGTCTAACCATAACACTCTCTTGCGAGAGAAGAGTAAGGAATGTTAGATAAAATTAGGTACAACTAAGGGCTAGTCTTAACGTTCTACTGATACTTAATTAGGGGAAAATTTATAGCACAGTTTTCGCAGGGTAGCATTATAAATTAGACCCACTCACTAACGGGGTCATAAACAGGTGACTAAAAATAACTTTCTCTTACGAGAGAAGGGTAAGGAATTTTAGATAGAATTAGGTACCACTAAGGCGAAATCCTAACGTTCTACTGATACTTAGATTAGGGGAATATTATGGGATACGGTAGCATCTCAAAATAGACCTACTCACTAACGGGGTCATAAACAGATGACTAAAAATAACATTCTCTTACGAGAGAAGGGTAAGGAATTTTAGATAGAATTAGGTACCACTAAGGCGAAATCTTAACGTTCTACTGATACTTAGATTAGGGGAATATTATGGGATACGGTAGCATCTCAAAGTAGACCTACTCACTAACGGGGTCATAAACAGGTGACTAAAAATAACATCCTCTTACGAGAGAAGGGTAAGGAATTGTAGATAGAATTAGGTACCACTAAGGCGAAATCTTAACGTTCTACTGATACTTAGATTAGGGGAATATTATGGGATACGGTAGAATCTCAAAGTAGACCTACTCACTAACGGGGTCATAAACAGGTGACTTAACCATAACATTCTCTTGCGAGAGAAGGGTAAGTAATGTTAGATAGAATTAGGTACAACTTAGGGGTAGTCTTAACGTTCTACTGATACTTAATTAGGGGAAAATTATAGCACAGTTTTCGCAGGGTAGCATTATAAATTAGACCCACTCATTAACGGGGTCATAAACAGGTGACTAAAAATAACATTCTCTTGCGAGAGAAAGGTAAGGAATTTTAGATAGAATTAGGTACCACTAAGGCGAAATCTTAACGTTCTGCTGATACTTAGATTAGGGGAATATTATGGGATACGGTAGCATCTCAAAATAGACCTACTCACTAACGGGGTCATAAACAGATGACTAAAAATAACATTCTCTTACGAGAGAAGGGTAAGGAATTTTAGATAGAATTAGGTACCACTAAGGCGAAATCTTAACGTTCTACTGATACTTAGATTAGGGGAATATTATGGGATACGGTAGCATCTCAAAGTAGACCTACTCACTAACGGGGTCATAAACAGGTGACTAAAAATAACTTTCTCTTACGAGAGAAGGGTAAGCAATTTTAGATAGAATTAGGTACCACTAAGGCGAAATCTTAACGTTCTACTGATACTTAGATTAGGGGAATATTATGGCATACGGTAGCATCTCAAAATAGACCTACTCACTAACGGGGTCATAAACAGATGACTAAAAATAACATTCTCTTACGAGAGAAGGGTAAGGAATTTTAGATAGAATTAGGTACCACTAAGGCGAAATCTTAACGTTCTACTGATACTTAGATTAGGGGAATATTATGGGATACGGTAGCATCTCAAAATAGACCTACTCACTAACGGGGTCATAAACAGATGACTAAAAATAACATTCTCTTACGAGAGAAGGGTAAGGAATTATAGATAGAATTAGGTACCACTAAGGGGAAATCTTAACGTTCTACTGATACTTAGATTAGGGGAATATTATGGGATACGGTAGCATCTCAAAGTAGACCCACTCACTAACGGGGTCATAAAGAGGTGACTAACCATAACACTCTCTTGCGAAAGAAGAGTAAGGAATGTTATATAGAATTAGGTACAACTAAGGGCTAGTCTTAACGTTCTACTGATACTTAATTAGGGGAAAATTATAGCACAGTTTTCGCAGGGTAGCATTATAAATTAGACCCACTCAATAACGGGGTCATAAACAGGTGACTAAAAATAACATTCTCTTACGAGAGAAGGGTAAGGAATTTTAGATAGAATTAGGTACCACTAAGGCGAAATCTTAACGTTCTACTGATACTTAGATTAGGGGAATATTATGGGATACGGTAGCATCTCGAAATAGACCCACTCACTAACGAGGTCATAAAGAGGTGACTAACCATACCATTCTCTTGCGAGAGAAGAGTAAGGAATGTTAGATAGAATTAGGTACCACTATGGGGAAGTCCTAACGTTCTACTGATACTTAGATTAGGAGAATATTATGGGATACGGTAGCATCTCAAAGTAGACCTACACACTAACGGGGTCATAAAGAGGTGTCTAACCATAACACTCTCTTGCGAGAGAAGAGTAAGGAATGTTAGATAAAATTAGGTACAACTAAGGGCTAGTCTTAACGTTCTACTGATACTTAATTAGGGGAAAATTTATAGCACAGTTTTCGCAGGGTAGCATTATAAATTAGACCCACTCACTAACGGGGTCATAAACAGGTGACTAAAAATAACTTTCTCTTACGAGAGAAGGGTAAGGAATTTTAGATAGAATTAGGTACCACTAAGGCGAAATCCTAACGTTCTACTGATACTTAGATTAGGGGAATATTATGGGATACGGTAGCATCTCAAAATAGACCTACTCACTAACGGGGTCATAAACAGATGACTAAAAATAACATTCTCTTACGAGAGAAGGGTAAGGAATTTTAGATAGAATTAGGTACCACTAAGGCGAAATCTTAACGTTCTACTGATACTTAGATTAGGGGAATATTATGGGATACGGTAGCATCTCAAAGTAGACCTACTCACTAACGGGGTCATAAACAGGTGACTAAAAATAACATCCTCTTACGAGAGAAGGGTAAGGAATTGTAGATAGAATTAGGTACCACTAAGGCGAAATCTTAACGTTCTACTGATACTTAGATTAGGGGAATATTATGGGATACGGTAGAATCTCAAAGTAGACCTACTCACTAACGGGGTCATAAACAGGTGACTTAACCATAACATTCTCTTGCGAGAGAAGGGTAAGTAATGTTAGATAGAATTAGGTACAACTTAGGGGTAGTCTTAACGTTCTACTGATACTTAATTAGGGGAAAATTATAGCACAGTTTTCGCAGGGTAGCATTATAAATTAGACCCACTCATTAACGGGGTCATAAACAGGTGACTAAAAATAACATTCTCTTGCGAGAGAAAGGTAAGGAATTTTAGATAGAATTAGGTACCACTAAGGCGAAATCTTAACGTTCTGCTGATACTTAGATTAGGGGAATATTATGGGATACGGTAGCATCTCAAAATAGACCTACTCACTAACGGGGTCATAAACAGATGACTAAAAATAACATTCTCTTACGAGAGAAGGGTAAGGAATTTTAGATAGAATTAGGTACCACTAAGGCGAAATCTTAACGTTCTACTGATACTTAGATTAGGGGAATATTATGGGATACGGTAGCATCTCAAAGTAGACCTACTCACTAACGGGGTCATAAACAGGTGACTAAAAATAACTTTCTCTTACGAGAGAAGGGTAAGCAATTTTAGATAGAATTAGGTACCACTAAGGCGAAATCTTAACGTTCTACTGATACTTAGATTAGGGGAATATTATGGCATACGGTAGCATCTCAAAATAGACCTACTCACTAACGGGGTCATAAACAGATGACTAAAAATAACATTCTCTTACGAGAGAAGGGTAAGGAATTTTAGATAGAATTAGGTACCACTAAGGCGAAATCTTAACGTTCTACTGATACTTAGATTAGGGGAATATTATGGGATACGGTAGCATCTCAAAATAGACCTACTCACTAACGGGGTCATAAACAGATGACTAAAAATAACATTCTCTTACGAGAGAAGGGTAAGGAATTATAGATAGAATTAGGTACCACTAAGGGGAAATCTTAACGTTCTACTGATACTTAGATTAGGGGAATATTATGGGATACGGTAGCATCTCAAAGTAGACCCACTCACTAACGGGGTCATAAAGAGGTGACTAACCATAACACTCTCTTGCGAAAGAAGAGTAAGGAATGTTATATAGAATTAGGTACAACTAAGGGCTAGTCTTAACGTTCTACTGATACTTAATTAGGGGAAAATTATAGCACAGTTTTCGCAGTGTAGCATTATAAATTAGACCCACTCACTAACGGGGTCATAAACAGGTGACTAAAAATAACATTCTCTTACGAGAGAAGGGTAAGGAATTTTAGATAGAATTAGGTACCACTAAGGCGAAATCTTAACGTTCTACTGATACTTAGATTAGGGGAATATTATGGGATACGGTAGAATCTCAAAGTAGACCTACTCACTAACGGGGTCATAAACAGGTGACTTAACCATAACATTCTCTTGCGAGAGAAGGGTAAGTAATGTTAGATAGAATTAGGTACAACTTAGGGGTAGTCTTAACGTTCTACTGATACTTAATTAGGGGAAAATTATAGCACAGTTTTCGCAGGGTAGCATTATAAATTAGACCCACTCACTAACGGGGTCATAAACAGGTGACTAAAAATAACATTCTCTTGCGAGAGAAAGGTAAGGAATTTTAGATAGAATTAGGTACCACTAAGGCGAAATCTTAACGTTCTACTGATACTTAGATTAGGGGAATATTATGGGATACGGTAGCATCTCAAAATAGACCTACTCACTAACGGGGTCATAAACAGATGACTAAAAATAACATTCTCTTACGAGAGAAGGGTAAGGAATTTTAGATAGAATTAGGTACCACTAAGGCGAAGTCCTAACGTTCTACTGATACTTAGATTAAGAGAATATTATGGGATACGGTAGCATCTCAAAGTAGACCTACTCACTAACGGGATCATAAAGAGGTGACTAACCATAACATTCTCTTGCGAGAGAAGAGTAAGGAATGTTAGATAGAATTAGGTACCACTATGAGGAAGTCCTAACTTTTTACTGATGTTTAGATAAGGGAAAAATTATGGCACAGCTTTCGCAGGGTAGCATTATAAAGTACACTTACTCACTAACGTGGTCATAAAGAGGTGACTAACCATAACACTCTCTTGCGAGAGAAGAGTAAGGAATGTTAGATAGAATTAGGTACAACTAAGGGCTAGTCTTAACGTTTTACTGATACTTAATTAGGGGAAATTTTATAGCACAGTTTTCGCAGAGTAGCATTATAAATTAGACCCACTCACTAATGGGGTTATAAACAGGTGACTAAAAATAACTTTCTCTTACGAGAGAAGGGTAAGGAATTTTAGATAGATTTAGGTACCACTAAGGCGAAATCCTAACGTTCTACTGATACTTAGATTAGGAGAATATTATGGGATACGGTAGCATCTCAAAATAGACCTACTCACTAACGGGGTCATAAACAGGTGACTAAAAATAACATTCTCTTACGAGAGAAGGGTAAGGAATTTTAGATAGAATTAGGTGCCACTAAGGCGAAATCTTAACGTTCTACTGATACTTAGATTAGGGGAATATTATGGGATACGGTAGCATCTCAAAGTAGACCTACTCACTAACGGGGTCATAAACGGGTGGCTAAAAAAAACATTCTCTTACGAGAGATGGGTGAGGAATTTTAGATAGAATTAGGTACCACTAAGGCGAAATCTTAACGTTCTACTGATACTTAGATTAAGGGAATATTATGGGATACGGTAGCATCTCAAAGTAGACCTACTCACTAACGAGGTCATAAACAGGTGACTAAAAATAACATTCTCTTGCGAGAGAAGGGTAAGGAATTTTAGATAGAATTAGGTACCACTAAGGCGAAATCTTAACGTTCTACTGATACTTAGATTAGGGGAATATTATGGGATACGGTAGCATCTCAAAGTAGACCTACTCACTAACGGGGTCATAAAGAGGTGACTAACCATACCATTCTCTTGCGAGAGAAGAGTAATTAATGTTAGATAGAATTAGGTACCACTAAGGCGAAATCTTAACGTTCTACTGATACTTAGATTAGGGGAATATTATGGGATACGGTAGCATCTCAAAGTAGACCTACTCACTAACGTGGTCATAAAGAGGTGACTAACCATAACATTCTCTTGCGAGAGAAAAGTAAGGAATGTTAGATAGAATTAGGTACCACTATAAGGAAGTCCTAACTTTTTACTGATGTTTAGATAAGGGGAAAATTATGGCACAGCTTTCGCAGGGTAGCATTATAAATTAGACCCACTCACTAACGGGGTCATAAACAGGTGACTAAAAATAACATTCTTTTGCGAGAGAAGGGTAAGGAATTTTAGATAGATTTATTTACCACTAAGGCGAAATCCTAACGTTCTACTGATACTTAGATTAGGGGAATATTATGGGATACGGTAGCATCTCAAAATGGACCTACTCACTAACGGGGTCATAAACAGATGACTAAAAATAACATTCTCTTACGAGAGAAGGGTAAGGAATTTTAGATAGAATTAGGTACCACTAAGGCGAAATCTTAACGTTCTACTGATACTTAGATTAGGGGAATATTATGGGATACGGTAGCATCTCAAAGTAGACCTACTCACTAACGAGGTCATAAACAGGTGACTAAAAATAACATTCTCTTGCGAGAGAAGGGTAAGGAATTTTAGATAGAGTTAGGTACCACTAAGGCGAAATCTTAACGTTCTACTGATACTTAGATTAGGGGAATAATATGGGATACGGTAGCATCTCAAAATAGACCTACTCACTAACGGGGTCATAAAGAGGTGACTAACCATACCATTCTCTTGCGAGAGAAGAGTAATTAATGTTAGATAGAATTAGGTACCACTAAGGCGAAATCTTAACGTTCTACTGGTACTTAGATTAGGGGAATATTATGGGATACGGTAGCATCTCAAAGTAGACCTACTCACTAACGGGGTCATAAAGAGGTGACTAACCATAACATTCTCTTGCGAGAGAAAAATAAGGAATGTTAGATAGAATTAGGTACCACTAATTCTATGAGGAAGTCCTAACTTTTTACTGATGTTTAGATAAGGGGAAAATTATGGCACAGCTTTCGCAGGGTAGCATTATAAATTAGACCCACTCACTAACGGGGTCATAAACAGGTGACTAAAAATAACATTCTTTTGCGAGAGAAGAGTAAGGAATGTTAGATAAAATTAGGTACAACTAAGGGCTAGTCTTAACGTTCTACTGATACTTAATTAGGGGAAAATTTATAGCACAGTTTTCGCAGGGTAGCATTATAAATTAGACCCACTCACTAACGGGGTCATAAACAGGTGACTAAAAATAACATTCTTTTGCGAGAGAAGGGTAAGGAATTTTAGATAGATTTAGGTACCACTAAGGCGAAATCCTAACGTTCTACTGATACTTAGATTAGGGGAATATTATGGGATACGGTAGCATCTCAAAGTAGACCTACTAACTAACGTGGTCATAAACAGATGACTAAAAATAACATTCTCTTACGAGAGAAGGGTAAGGAATTTTAGATAGAATTAGGTACCACTAAGGCGAAATCTTAACGTTCTACTGATACTTAGATTAGGGGAATATTATGGGATACGGTAGCATCTCAAAGTAGACCCACTCACTAACGGGGTCATAAAGAGGTGACTAACCATATCACTCTCTTGCGAGAGAAAAGTAAGGAATGTTAGATAGAATTAGGTACCACTATGAGGAAGTCCTAACTTTTTACTGATGTTTAGATAAGGGGAAAATTATGGCACAGCTTTCGCAGGGTAGCATTATAAATTAGACCCACTCACTAACGGGGTCATAAACAGGTGACTAAAAATAACATTCTTTTGCGAGAGAAGGGTAAGGAATTTTAGATAGATTTATTTACCACTAAGGCGAAATCCTAACGTTCTACTGATACTTAGATTAGGGGAATATTATGGGATACGGTAGCATCTCAAAATAGTCCTACTCACTAACGGGGTCATAAACAGATGACTAAAAATAACATTCTCTTACGAGAGAAGGGTAAGGAATTTTAGATAGAATTAGGTACCACTAAGGCGAAATCTTAACGTTCTACTGATACTTAGATTAGGGGAATATTATGGGATACGGTAGCATCTCAAAGTAGACCTACTCACTAACGAGGTCATAAACAGGTGACTAAAAATAACATTCTCTTGCGAGAGAAGGGTAAGGAATTTTAGATAGAGTTAGGTACCACTAAGGCGAAATCTTAACGTTCTACTGATACTTAGATTAGGGGAATAATATGGGATACGGTAGCATCTCAAAATAGACCTACTCACTAACGGGGTCATAAAGAGGTGACTAACCATACCATTCTCTTGCGAGAGAAGAGTAATTAATGTTAGATAGAATTAGGTACCACTAAGGCGAAATCTTAACGTTCTACTGGTACTTAGATTAGGGGAATATTATGGGATACGGTAGCATCTCAAAGTAGACCTACTCACTAACGGGGTCATAAAGAGGTGACTAACCATAACATTCTCTTGCGAGAGAAAAATAAGGAATGTTAGATAGAATTAGGTACCACTATGAGGAAGTCCTAACTTTTTACTGATGTTTAGATAAGGGGAAAATTATGGCACAGCTTTCGCAGGGTAGCATTATAAATTAGACCCACTCACTAACGTGGTCATAAACAGGTGACTAAAAATAACATTCTTTTGCGAGAGAAGAGTAAGGAATGTTAGATAAAATTAGGTACAACTAAGGGCTAGTCGTAACGTTCTACTGATACTTAATTAGGGGAAAATTTATAGCACAGTTTTCGCAGGGTAGCATTATAAATTAGACCCACTCACTAACGGGGTCATAAACAGGTGACTAAAAATAACATTCTTTTGCGAGAGAAGGGTAAGGAATTTTAGATAGATTTAGGTACCACTAAGGCGAAATCCTAACGTTCTACTGATACTTAGATTAGGGGAATATTATGGGATACGGTAGCATCTCAAAGTAGACCTACTAACTAACGTGGTCATAAACAGATGACTAAAAATAACATTCTCTTACGAGAGAAGGGTAAGGAATTTTAGATAGAATTAGGTACCACTAAGGCGAAATCTTAACGTTCTACTGATACTTAGATTAGGGGAATATTATGGGATACGGTAGCATCTCAAAGTAGACCCACTCACTAACGGGGTCATAAAGAGGTGACTAACCATAACACTCTCTTGCGAGAGAAGAGTAAGGAATGTTAGATAGAATTAGGTACAACTAAGGGCTAGTCTTAACGTTTTACTGATACTTAATTAGGGGAAATTTTATAGCACTGTTTTCGCAGGGTTGCATTATAAATTAGACCCACTCACTAACGGGGTCATAAACAGATGACTAAAAATAACATTCTCTTACGAGAGAAGGGTAAGGAATTTTAGATAGAATTAGGTACCACTAAGGCAAAACTTAAGGTTCTACTGATACTTAGATTAGGGGAATATTATGGGATACGGTAGCATCTCAAAGTAGACCTTCTCACTAACGGGGTCATAAACAGGTGACTAAAAATAACATTCTCTTACGAGAGAAGGGTAAGGAATTTTAGATAGAATTAGGTACCACTAAGGCGAAATCTTAACGTTCTACTGATACTTAGATTAGGGGAATATTATGGGATACGGTAGCATCTCAAAGTAGACCTACTCACTAACGGGGTCATAAACGGGTGACTAAAAATAAAATTCTCTTACGAGAGATGGGTGAGGAATTTTAGATAGAATTAGGTACCACTAAGGCGAAATCTTAACGTTCTACTGATACTTAGATTAGGGGAATATTATGGGATACGGTAGCATCTCAAAGTAGACCTACTCACTAACGGGGTCATAAAGAGGTGACTAACCATACCATTCTCTTGCGAGAGAAGAGTAAGGAACGTTAGATAGAATTAGGTACCACTAAGGCGAAATCTTAACATTCTACTGATACTTAGATTAGGGGAATATTATGGGATACGGTAGCATCTCAAAGAAGACCTACTCACTAACGGGGTCATAAAGAGGTGACTAACCATAACATTCTCTTGCGAGAGAAGAGTAAGGAATGTTAGATAGAATTAGGTACCACTAAGGCGAAATCTTAACGTTCTACTTATACTTAGATTAGGGGAATATTATGGGATACGGTAGCATCTCAAAGTAGACCTACTCACTAACGGGGTCATAAAGAGGTGACTAACCATAACATTCTCTTGCGAGAGAAGAGTAAGGAATGTTAGATAGAATTAGGTACCACTATGAGGAAGTCCTAACTTTTTACTGATGTTTAGATAAGGGGAAAATTATGGCACAGCTTTCGCAGGGTAGCATTATAAAAGAGACCCACTCACTAACGGGGTCATAAACAGGTGACTAAAAATAACATTCTTTTGCGAGAGAAGGGTAAGGAATTTTAGATAGATTTAGGTACCACTAAGGCGAAATCCTAACGTTCTACTGATACTTAGATTAGGGGAATATTATGGGATACGGTAGCATCTCAAAATAGACCTACTCACTAACGGGGTCATAAAGAGGTGACTAACCATAACATTCTCTTGCGAGAGAAGGGTAAGTAATGTTAGATAGAATTAGGTACAACTTAGGGGTAGTCTTAACGTTCTACTGATACTTAATTAGGGGAAAATTATAGCACAGTTTTCGCAGGGTAGCATTATAAATTAGACCCACTCACTAACGGGGTCATAAACAGGTGACTAAAAATAACATTCTCTTGCGAGAGAAGGGTAAGGAATTTTAGATAGAATTAGGTACCACTAAGTCGAAATTTAACGTTCTACTGATACTTAGATTAGGGGAATATTATGGGATACGGTAGCATCTCAAAGTAGACCTACTCACTAACGGGGTCATAAAGAGGTGACTAACTATACCATTCTCTTGCGTGAGAAGAGTAAGGAATGTTAGATAGAATTAGGTACCACTAAGCGAAATCTTAACATTCTACTGATACTTAGATTAGGGGAATATTATGGGATACGGTAGCATCTCAAAGAAGACCTACTCACTAACGGGGTCATAAAGAGGTGACTAACCATAACATTCTCTTGCGAGAGAAGAGTAAGTAATGTTAGATAGAATTAGGTACCACTAAGGCGAAATCTTAACGTTCTACTGATACTTAGATTAGGTGAATATTATGGGATACGGTAGCATCTCAAAGTAGACCCACTCACTAACGGGGTCATAATCGGGTGACTAACCATAACATTCTCTTGCGAGAGAAGAGTAAGGAATGTTAGATAGAATTAGGTACCACTATGAGGAAGTCCTAACTTTTTACTGATGTTTAGATAAGGGGAAAATTATGGCACAGCGTTCGCAGGGTTGCATTATAAATTAGACCCACTCACTAACGGGGTCATAAACAGGTGACTAAAAATAACATTCTTTTGCGAGAGAAGAGTAAGGAATGTTAGATATAATTAGGTACCACTAAGAGGAGGTCTTAACGTTCTACTGATACTTAGATTAGGGGAAAATTATAGCACAGCTTTCGTTCGGTAGCATCTTAAAGCAGCTTCCTAACGGTGTTATAAGGAGGTGACTAACCATAACACTCTCATGTGACAGGAGAATAGGGAATGTTAGGTAGAATTAGGTACCACTAAGGAGAAGTCGTAAATGTTTATTGGTACTTAGATAAGGAAAAATTAAGATACAGCTTTCCCAGTGTCGCGTTTTGAAGTAATGATTTTAAAGAGTTATCTACCCGTTACATCCCCTTGTGAGAAAATGATAAGGTAGGTAGAATTAGGTAACATTAAGGAAAAGACGTAGTAGCATTGAGCCTGTTAATTTCTAAACGTCACCTCAACGACATTCTAAACAAGTAAATTCTTCTAAACGAGGAATTAAGATGAAGTGGCTGTGGAGCCAGTGAGACGCCATGTCGAAAAGCCTGTGACATGCAGAACTGGCGAACAGTCTAGGGTACAGTTATAACAGCCTATTCAATTACGTGTAATGCGACTAGAAATACCAGCGCCCGAAGCACTCCGTCTAACGAGTACTGCGTCTTGCACCTGCGTACGTTTATTGCCTAATATCGGGCACTGCGAGTCAAGCGTGTCGTTTCATGAAGGCACTGGAAGCATTTATTATTGCAAAATACAGTTTTATTGGAATAATGTTGACCTCCTACGATGACAAGTTCATTATAAACAAACATTATCGAAGACGTTTATAGTCACTAAGAGATGGATTCATTAGCTCTATAAATATTTTTACAGTATGAATATATTCGCTGCAAGAAAAAACAATTAAATGAGTAATACTGGTCAAGAAATTATGAAAACATGGATATATTGAGACGCCATCAGGAATTGAACTAGAAAGTATTCTACGTGTGTAATATGATATGTGACGATGATTTATGACATTAGCACCTATTAACATGAGGCAATTTGGTACTATTAGGTGGTTGTCATTAAAATTTCCTAAAACACACTGTTTTCAAATTCTTTCTATTAACTCACACTCTCATATATATATATATATATATATATATATATATATATATATATATATATATATATATATATATATGATGATGATGATGATATAAATATGTACTTAAACAAGTGAATACAAGAAAACAGTGTTGCAATTATACATATATATTGATAGTACGATTATATGTACAGTCCAGATGTAATCAAAGCACTATAAGGTACTTTGAAAATTTTGTTAGTGCTGATACTGCCAATCAGAGGAAAGCTTCAATGTATGAAGAAAACTAAAATAAAAACTCTTGTTTATGAAAGCGTCATTTAATTGTGTAACACAATTCAGCGTCAAAAAAAGCGTATAAATAGCAACAAACATAAATAACAGTGAAAACCCATACATAGAGAGGGAAATGAAAAATTGGACCATAGAGAAACAAAGTCGCAATTGAGGTACAGGACAGGATTGATGAAGAATCCGATCTTCAGTGTTTTAATGACTCGATCACCCAAAACTGAAGTGAGGTAACTAGATTTGATAAAAAGTATTTTTAAATGATCTAGGCCTAAATATGTAGATTAATAGGCGAACCTATTCAAACAGAATTATGAACGCTGCAAATCATCGTAGATTAGAAACTAATTTGATTTAAATTTAAAAAAATCTTAGCCACAAATCACAGTAAAATTTGTGGAAATAATAATCAATTTGGGACTACAAGATAAAATGGACGCTAAAAAATATACAGCGCTGGACTTTGACTTCAGGAGCTAGTGTAGTAAAATAATTCTTTTTTATAAGGGGACATCAACTGTAAACTGGTTATTTTCAACTATGGTTGAACATATTTCAAAATTTTGGGAAAATATTATTTATAATACTATTAATGTCAGCTTTGGAACGCGGAGTGTTCTACTTATAGCCTATCAAAGAGATTAGTTTTGTCCCTATTTGTGGGCGAAGGGGGCAGCTCTTCTGATAGGCTGGAAGAGGTGGTTATTATCAACAATCACAGTGTTACCCCTAAATACATGCTACGAAAAATACGTTATCTTTTTACAGCTTGCGTCAAATAGTGTAATGTAAAAAACCTGGTGTGGATTTGTTTAACTGATTATCTTGCCTTTAAACCATTTACCCTTAAGGCATTCATAAGTACAGTTTCGGGGGTGGTAGGATAGGATTTAATGAAATTAAATAGAACAAGGAACTATTTCTAGAAAAATGACCTTCCGATATTGTATTCACAAATATCTAAGCATACTCTGTTTTATTGCATAAAATCTACAAAATATTTTACCGACGTTAATAAGTTTTTCCAAATTATTTCGAAAACATATATCGATAAGTCTATATCGATTTCAAATTATATCAAATAATTCTATATCGAAATCTAAGCATAGTGATTGATCACAAGAAATCGTCAAACAAGAAATAAGTTCAAAACAGCCAATTAGCAGCATGTGTGGCAGTGAGCTACGTTCTGGAACCGTTGCCATGGAAACGGATTAATCTTGAGAAGTTTCAGCTACAGAAAGGTTTATTACTTATCTTTCCTGACAAGACACGTGTCGGACCTTATAACGGTTACTTCGTAATTGGTGCTTGAATCACGAGTGTTAGGCCTACTGATACTAGTGTCCGAAGTAACAGTTACAGTTACTTTTAATATCTAAGTCATAACGTTGTAACATTAACAGTAACTCCTGCTTGTAACGCAGTATAGCAATGAAAATATTAGCAATTCCAGTTATAGTCAAGGAAAGTTATTCAAATTTTTTTATTACAATATTAAAAACCTTCTTTCGGCCCGATAAAAGAGCGCCGTTATCAAGCTAATAAAATTACCAAAATATAAATCTTGATATTTTCTTTAACGTGCTCCGCTACTAAATAATTTATTTATTTTAGTTTTACCTATGTTTTGTATTCTTGGAGAGAAACAAGGTCCTATACTTTTAATTGTTTATATTTTTTTTGTCTAAGACGAACTTACTCTTTTTTTAAAGCCAAAATCTTACAGCCACAAGTTTTTAATTTTTTTTTTTTAATTTGATAGGGCAATTTGATATAGTTTTTTGCACGCCAAGTGTTTATATCGAAATATAGGTCGTTTATGACAGCAGTGGTGTATATCTTTACGCCAACGGCCAAGGCCGTGCAACCCAAAATGTTATTTCCTCCCCTAAAAATTCGTGAATTCTCTGTATTAACCTTCTAAATAATTAAATAGTTTTACTTAATTTAAAGAAAAGAAAACTCTTTGCATTACAAAAATAAAGACAATTGTTTAAAATTTTGTAAACATACTCGTATAACGAAAAAGACAATTTTCTATGATAATTATTAGGATACAAAATGTAAACAAACTTGTCGCTAAAATTATAATGATACAGGTTCCAAGTCCCCCGTCCTGGCACTTGTGCATAATATGTTAGCTATTAGTTCCTCACTTTTACCTCAAGTAACAATATCATTCAGAGTGTTTGTTCCTACATTGGTAACAGATTGTGTAACTGATATTTAATTTAAGTGTAGCTGAAACGTTTGTAACGGTTACTGGAAAGTAACTGGAATTCTTGTAACTCTAATAGTAAAGGACCAGCAGAAATGATTGCTACCAGTGTCCGGATACGGCCCGGATAACTTCAGGAAGCTCCTCAGGAAGGAACCAGGAGTAGGCCTATAGACAGTTTCTCTTTGGCCTTGCCGTGATGCGGCAATAACTCAATGGTAACAATGAGAGATAAGCTTCGATAAGTATTTCGAACGCAAACAATAAACCCCCATGTTAAGTGGCTCAGTAATAATCAGGATTATTAAAATAAATCCGTTTAGAACAAGGCAACGCTCCCAATAAAATTAGGAATGTAACAAGTACTTACCCCTAAGGAGAGCCAGTCAATTTAATGAACATAGTCCTATATACTTTATGGCAAAGTAAACTATATCTTGGGACCGGGATTTTGGCTCCCTACTTTAATCCTACCTATATGCATAATACTTTTCTATCCCTCGTAGCATACAGTTACACTAGCTTGCTTTAGCACTGCAAACAAATGACTTTAACGTTACTAATAAAAGCCAGGGGGTTTTGTTTTCCTACTGCAATCCTACCTATACCCATAATCTTTATCAATCCTTCGTAGCACATACTTATACTAGATAATCGCTTTATCACCGGAAACAAATGATTTTTTTACGTTATACTGTATTAAAAACCCATGGGGTTTCCACGATTTAATCCTACCTATAAGCATAATCCCTTACTATCAATAATAGCCCACAGTTATACTAGCTAATCGCTCTAGCATTGCAAACAAATGATTTCTTTATGTTACTAATAAAAGCCATTGGGTTATGTTTCCCTATGTTAATCCTAGCTGTATTAATAATCCTATTCTATACTCCGTAGCTCAAAGTTATAGCTATGAAGTCATAGTTTTAGAAGTGCAAGAAAAGCAAATTTCGCTACATTTGGTGCACGAGCATAATAAACTAAAACCTTAAACGTCAGGTTGAACATTCAGGTAAAACCTTCAAAAGAAGGTGTGTATGTTTACAATTTCAGTTCGCGAAAGTAATCTCCCTGCTCAAACAAGCCATCGTGTGCTGCGATTACTGATACTTGTATGTAATCAGCAGCACTCTGACCTACTCCAGTCCGCAGTGGAGCCGGTAGTTAGGAAGATGCGTTAGCACCGATAACGCGAGCTATCGTGGGCGGTAAATAACCTCAAAGGATTCTATCGATGTACGAAAAGTTCGCCCTTTCCTTGGCTAAGGTCAACAACATATGAAAAGAGTAGGTATGAGTCTGCGCGAACATCTGCCACGACGGTGTGACTGTAATGAAGGTCAAATAATGACGATTTCTTTTTAAATAATTAGGATGTAATTTCAATTGGTCTGTAGAGCTATATATACAACTGTAATTGTACAACCACAGCCAACTTGAAACAAAAGTTTCAATGTCCTCTTCATAAGGGGAACGTTTTCAGTACCACTTTCTGAAGTGTAATGCAAGTATAGTTATGTAAACGTGACGTCACATTTCCGTGATAAATACGAATAATCCCAAAGATTTCTAGAGCCAAAAAATGGCGTTAAATATTCCTTCACATAAACGTAATTTCTAGGTTAGGTTTAACTTATTTTCAGTTTCTTTTTCTTATATATATTCAGAAATATCGTGTTTTTCTTTAAATTATAAGATTTATATAAAAGAGCTATTTAACCGCATTTTTCTATTGCTTCTGCATTGTACATTATTAGTAAATTATAACAATTTAAAACAATTATTGGCGACATTTTTAATTTAAAAATATTTAAGGCGCTAATGAAACATTTATTTAAAGCCTCAAATATATACATTTTAGTACATTTTTCTGTCTTTCCTAACATTAAAATATTTTTCATTGTTAACACGTGTCCGAATAACTTCATTCTCAAAACATCAATAGTACTCTATTATAGTAATACTCGTAACTACCTTAAATATAGTTATTAATTGAACTATATTATTAAATATAGTTATTAATAGAAACAAAGTTACTTTTGTAATAATTTTCTTTGAAATTTACTGGTTTACAATTAATTGAAAACGTAGATAAAGGTTTAAATAAATGCTTTTATTTGTGGTAATGAAGTTTTATTTATTCAAATTAAGCCAATTATGTTATATTTTATCAACTAATAATTATAACTAACTAACAATTATTTTGATATCTCAAAACCAGCAATTTTTAAGTTTGGTAAGCCTAATGTAAATAAAAACAAAATTTAAATGTATATTTCATAAGAATAAGGAAATACAAATGTGTATATATATATACCCCTGTAAATATTTCCAGAAATTTTCAACTTTTTTTAAACTAATTTTATTAGTAGTCTGATCTCAATGACTTTACTAGAAACGCAAATGCCTTTCATTAATCACCCGTCATCACCCTCATTAAAAGAATTATTGAGTCATCGTAAATAACATGACTCATTAACTTTGAATAAAAAAGATATGACAATGTTTTGCAAAAACCTAGATACGATTTGACATGTTTAATGATATTGATCGAGTCAACGGTTTTTAGTTACTTGATATCAAGTTAAAATCCTAGATATTATGGAAGCCTGGTTCCAATTCCAGTTTAGAAATGTTTTATAACAGGTAGGCGTGTTTCATGAGAGTGATGCTGGTGTGTGTGTGTGTGTGTGTGTGTGTGTGTGTGTGTGTGTGTGTGTGTGTGTGTGTGTATGTGTGTGTGTGTGTGTGTGTGTGTGTGTGTGTGTGTGTGTGTGTGTGTGTGTGTGTGTGTATGTGTGTGTGTGTGTGTATGTGTGTGTGTGTGTGTGTATGTGTGTGTGTGTGTGTGTGTGTGTGTGTGTGTGTGTGTGTGTGTGTGTGTGTGTGTGTGTGTGTGTGTGTGTGTGTGTGTGTGTGTGTGTGTGTGTGTGTGTGTGTGTGTGTGTGTGTGTGTGTGTGTGTGTGTGTGTGTGTGTGTGTGTGTGTGTGTGTGTGTGTGTGTGTGTGTGTGTGTGTGTGTGTGTGTGTGTGTGTGTGTGTGTGTGTGTGTGTGTGTGTGTGTGTGTGTGTGTGTGTGTGTGTGTGTGTGTGTGTGTGTGTGTGTGTGTGTGTGTGTGTGTGTGTGTGTGTGTGTGTGTGTGTGTGTGTGTGTGTGTGTGTGTGTGTGTGTGTGTGTGTGTGTGTGTGTGTGTGTGTGTGTGTGTGTGTGTGTGTGTGTGTGTGTGTGTGTGTGTGTGTGTGTGTGTGTGTGTGTGTGTGTGTGTGTGTGTGTGTGTGTGTGTGTGTGTGTGTGTGTGTGTGTGTGTGTGTGTGTGTGTGTGTGTGTGTGTGTGTGTGTGTGTGTGTGTGTGTGTGTGTGTGTGTGTGTGTGTGTGTGTGTGTGTGTGTGTGTGTGTGTGTGTGTGTGTGTGTGTGTGTGTGTGTGTGTGTGTGTGTGTGTGTGTGTGTGTGTGTGTGTGTGTGTGTGTGTGTGTGTGTGTGTGTGTGTGTGTGTGTGTGTGTGTGTGTGTGTGTGTGTGTGTGTGTGTGTGTGTGTGTGTGTGTGTGTGTGTGTGTGTGTGTGTGTGTGTGTGTGTGTGTGTGTGTGTGTGTGTGTGTGTGTGTGTGTGTGTGTGTGTGTGTGTGTGTGTGTGTGTGTGTGTGTGTGTGTGTGTGTGTGTGTGTGTGTGTGTGTGTGTGTGTGTGTGTGTGTGTGTGTGTGTGTGTGTGTGTGTGTGTGTGTGTGTGTGTGTGTGTGTGTGTGTGTGTGTGTGTGTGTGTGTGTGTGTGTGTGTGTGTGTGTGTGTGTGTGTGTGTGTGTGTGTGTGTGTGTGTGTGTGTGTGTGTGTGTGTGTGTGTGTGTGTGTGTGTGTGTGTGTGTGTGTGTGTGTGTGTGTGTGTGTGTGTGTGTGTGTGTGTGTGTGTGTGTGTGTGTGTGTGTGTGTGTGTGTGTGTGTGTGTGTGTGTGTGTGTGCGTGTGTGTGTGTGTGTGTGTGTGTACTTGAGCGCACCATAGAGATGCATAAAATCCGATTAAGAAAGCGCCCGTTTGAAACAAGCACATCCGGGCAGTCAGTGCTACGAAATATTAAACGAACAACATTTCTACGGAAAGGTCAACAACATTTTAGTGCTATCGAAATGAACGCGCGAATATCTTCCGGTGCCTGAGCATTCCGACGGTGGCCACTTTGTGATTTATCTCAAAGTTCGGGCTATGTTAAGTATTTGTTTTGTTGTTGTAGAAGTGTTAGTTCCTGTGTTTCCCACGCGTTGAGCGAAGGAAGGAGGCCGCTAGCTGCTGGTCGTGTTTACATAGCCTGATTAATCTCCAATGCTCTACTTACCCTGTGCAGACCTATTTATGTCTAGTAAAGAGAAAGGCATCCAAACTGATTGATGAAGCTCTAGAACCCTTCCTTAGAGGAATGTGAAAGCTAAATCCACATTAGCCTTTTATTCCCTGTGTAAGGTAAGATATAGACATTACTCTTCCCTTGTAGTAACCAGGAAGGTTTCCTCCAGTTGAATTTGCTTCTTATCACGTCACAGAACCCATCGAGGTTAGAGGACGAGTACGGGACATTACGTCTCCCATTGAAAGTTTGGATGTATCGTACCGCTTTTTGGGATCGTTTGATAATGATGTACAAATATTTCAAGGTGGAGACTTCGTCCCACTCAAAAGAAAATATATAGAAATTAGTCTACATACATTGAAAACGTTTTATGACCGCACTTCATACATTTAAGGATTTTTTCACTTTTCAAATATAAACGAAAAGAAGATAGTTGTGCGTTTATTTTAATTATGTAAGCATTGTTTTTAAAACTATTTTATCACAAAATTAGATTTGTTAGTTCGATTTATTAGGTGACTCATAGTGATAGATAGAACACAAATCACAGAACACTGAATACAAGGTTTACATATCTTATAGTCATAGCTTTAATTTGGGAGTTTAGTCGAGAGGAATACTATGTGGTCCTGATTGGCTACAGGAAAAATTCCTGGAACTGACCGAAATTGTAAAGTATTTCCGGGTGCGGAAAAACCGGGAGCGTTGAGTTAAAATGGGAATGGTAATTTCACAAGTATTTAAATTCGAACATTATTTTTTAAATTCATCTTGAATTAAAACTGACTCATAACAGTTTTTCTGTTGGTAAGCGTATGATTCAATACATACACAAGCGTCTCCCTTCGCAGTTGTACCGATATGGCAGCGATGTTTAAGAGCCAAGAGTTGACATGGTTATGCGAGCTGAGAGCCGCTTCCCTAGTTTTGGCCTTCCAGGAATGTAACCAAAGCAATTGTCTGGAGTGCAAGCCCCCGCTTTTTGGTGCACACCCATTTTGCAGCTAACCAACGTCTACGCTATTTATTCAACAAAATACTACTCTAAATATTTTAAATAATATTAAGCATATGTAGTCCGATAGGGTAGTGACTTAAGGAAACATGTATTTGTTTTTCACAGCAGTATTCTGAATTGGAATGTTTATTTTATTCCCAGAAGTACATGACGTGAAAGAGTTGAGCTCCTTCATAATTCTCCAATTGTTTTATTATTGTATTTTATGTGTTTCTATGATACAAATAATTAACATAAAAACTATGCTGTAATAAAATAATCTAAAATCTTCTTATCGGAATGAATCGTTTTAGTGTGTTATGAAAGAAGAGTAGTATGATAGATTGTTCTTAATACGGTCCTATCTGGAACCATTACCTAGGGTGGGACGATGTGACCGACTGGAAATATCTGGAGATAACTATCATACCCGACCCAAGTAACCATCCCCAAAATAGAAATGTCCTCATTTTTATCGTGGCTGAGGTGTCTGGGCATCTACTATATGAAATTATCAAAGAGGCAATTACCTTCCCTTCTTCTTCTTCTTACAAAGGGTTGTTACGGGTAACCTCTTTATGATCCAGACAGAGAAGGTATGACCCCTTACACACATGACACAATGCTTCCCCTATGTCCACTTAGAGGGATATAACGACCCTACCTGACTCCTATCTGTACTCCACAATCCTTGCCTATCCTTCGGACACAGTAACAGTTATTCTGGCTGATCGTCTTAGAACTAGAACAATAAACATGTCACCAAGTAAAGTGGTCGTTCGACGTCACTCTGATCAGACCCATTCTCCATTACTCCAGAATGATTTCGTCAGTCCCGCCATCACAACTAATTACAGGGTTGCTACGCAACAACACCGCCCGCGTTACGTCAAAGCGGACATTTTAATTAAACGAAATGCAATTTGTAAATTTAAATCGTTTCGTCGTAAACAACAGTTTGACGCTTTGGGTTCAGGAGCGATCGCGTCCGCGCTGCAGATTTATGCTTTTGACGTTTATAGGCCCTGTATGAGCAGACCTACTGACATTTACTTCTGGTGCGGCCGAATTGTGATCGCGTTTATACATAATAACACTCACCTTCAATGCTACGGTTGTGAGTGAGGGCGCTATTCAGTCTATTTGTAAAGCTTGCATTGACTGCGCGACGGGAAACCAGATCTTTAATTATCAGTTTTGCTATAACGATTTTGTAACAAACTTCATCTTTTTTATGCTATTTTTCTCTTCGCTCTGCTCCAAAAGTAGGGTTCGTTTTTGCATAATTTTCGAAATAGTTTCAAAGTTTGTTCGTTCTTCAAAATTTAAGAATAATAACAATTATATAACTCTTAAAACTTCCGACAGTTCTGTAACTTCATGTAAAGTGGTTACTTTCTTTATAAGAGATCGTTGTGTAATATTAATAAAATATTAAAATCTTTTTACTGTTCATATTGATAATAAAAAAAGTATTATTAATAATAAAATATTATCTGAAATAATATGAGGAGAATTGAATAAGAAGAGAAAATATGTTAACAATAAATCATACTGTATTAATTTTTTACTTTTAAATTGTACTAAATAGCCCCTAATCTAACCTAACTTAATGTATACGTTTGTCACTGCCCTAACTTATAAATACGCTATACCTTAAGATATTAACAGGTCACGGTGTACTAGATACCTATATTTGCCGTCAATGAAACGGAAAATACAATAATAACAATCTGAAATACAGATCGAAACATAGCCTACCGTGTAACAAAATCAGCTGTTGCATAAAACCATATATTAATACATAATGTAATTTTATGATTTATCTGAACACATATTGGAACTTCAAAACCATTTGAAAATTGTTAAACATAACCTTAAATAGCCTCTAAGTGGTGATGTAAACGGCTGTTAGAGCTAACCTACCTCCATGTTTGACTTCGGGATATCGTCAGAACAATTCGTCTTTATGGTTTCGAATTGAAGCTTAGTTACGTAGAGGGTTAACGGGTATGCATTTTTTAAATTCCTAGCTCTTTCGATGTAGGCAAAACTGCTTTTTCCAAACCGAAGCCGCTTAGAGAAGTTTTGGGAGGTAAATATGATGAAAACAACGTTTATATCTATGCAGATAAACACAACAATTCGTAACGCATATCAACTATGTGTTATTCCTAAATTATTAATTTTGCCTTCTATTAACTGACTTTCATTTTATTTAAGTCTTATGATAAAGAAAAACCCAGGATTAAATGTAAAATGTAACTTTAATTCATTAACTGTTTCCTATATTTACTAACTAGGAAGTTTATTTTACCACCTCGTTTGATCAAGAGTTTACCCGTTGCTTACAACTAGTAACAGCTGATCCATTCCTATTTATGACAACACTACGTTTTTTTAATAATTTTTACATATTCCGTTCGTATTTTGATCCAGCTGATCCGTTCGTATAACTGAAAAAACAATTCATTTTTTAACATATCTGACATAACAGTCAGTGTAGGCTATATATTTGACGTAAGATCCGATTTGTGTATATAATCCACACTATAGCTGATCCGTGTGTAAAACTAACATATTAATTACTAACTATTTATCCATTCGTATACCTGTAATAACAACGGAGCCTTGCGTATATCTGATATAATGACATTTATTGTGTATATTTAGCACAGTAGCTGGTTCGCGTGTATATTTGACATAATAGTTGATATGCGTGTAGGCTATATCTGAAATAACCGATCCTTGTGTATAACTCTCATTATAACAGTTATTGTGTATATTTGACATAATACCTGATACGTGTGTATTTATTACATTATTACGTATATTCGACACAATAGCTGACCTATTCGTATATCTGAAATAACATCTGACCCTAGTGTATTTCTATCATAACAACAGTCATTGTGTATATTTGACATAATAGCTGACCAAATCGTATATCTGAAATAATAATTGAACCTTGCGCATATCTGGCATACCAGTGATTGTATGTATTTGACATAATAACTGAATACCGTGTATAACTGATATAATATCTGATCAATTCGTATATCTGAAATAACATCTGATCCTAGTGTATTTTAACATAACAACAGTCATTGTGTATATTTGACATAATAGCTGACCTATTCGTATATCTGAAATAACAACTGATCCTTGTGCATATCTGACATAACAGTCATTGTGTGTATTTGACATGATATTTGATCCATATGTATAATTGACATATTAGATCCGAGTGCATATCTAACTTATCAACTGATTCTTGTGTGTATACATGTGTATATCTGACATATCAGCATTCCAAGTGTATATTTGACATGAGAGCTTCTCTGTGCGTATAACAATAGCAATAGCAAAATCGAGTGTTTGTCTGACGGCCGTTCAGTGCGTAGGTATATGTATGACATAAAAGGGGAACAACGAACTTTAATAGTTTATGTTACTCTGATTTGGCAATAGTTCGCTAAAGCTCTGGTTTGTCCGCCTATATAGATCAGTTTATTTCCCTTTCAGTATAACAGACGTATATTCTAAAGCGCTTTTTGTTATTTTATTTTGCGTTGCTCAGCGGTATCACCTATGGAGATTAGGAAAGGGTTTGAACATAGACAGGATTAATATAAGGACATAATATAGTTTGGTAGAGGATATAGGAGAGACCACTTATCGAAGACCTTCTGTCTTTTGGAGTCATGAAGAGTTTCTAACCATTTTACACTCTAATAAAGCGAAAGGTATGGAAACGTTGAAGTAATTGGAAAAGGTCGTAATGGCCGGGGACTGGGAGAAGGTTTCGTGTTGGCATATACGCTTGAACTGGACTTTGATTCGCTTGAACCTGAACTGAAGCCCAGCACACTCGATACTCGGCAAATCGCTTAAAGGAAACATTACTATATAAATATAATGATGTAATAGATGTAATGCGTCTTCGAAAAGATTATAGAACATGTCGCTTTAGGCGAGTAATATCACGGCGCTTTGATGGAAACATCAGCCGTAAGAGCGTAGATATCTTTGGCAATAGCAAATAAAATAGTCCATAAATGAAACATGAACTCATATTACTATTTATAACTCATAACTTAGGCTTAATTCATACTTTATTTAATTATTTTAATGTTCGCCTATAAACATCTCTTATGACTTTTTACAATAGCTTTTCCGTGATATTTATTACAAATTGAAAAACTTGAAGTGCAGCGTATTTCATGGTGAACCTTTCACGGACGTAACTGAATTAGGAGCGACTCATTTTGCTAGGTAATCGCCATTTCCAAGCAACAACAAGCTGAGTTTAACCTGCAGTTACGGTTGCCTTCATTGCGTTATTAACCTTTCCGGCGGAAGGCGCACGTGATTCAAACTGACAGTGAGACGACCGTTATCGATATATATGGAAGCACTCGATGTACTCCGATACCTCCATTAGACTACCGATGCCACTCGTGCGGTCAGGTTAGGCGCCTCATGTCTTCGCGTGTTTGCACTTGTTTACCCCTTGGGCAACTCAACGTCTTTTATGCAAAGTTGTAAGTGAAATGGTAACAGCAGACAGATCTGGGAATATCTGTAGTAACAAGTTTGTTTTGTTTACATGATGGATACACTTTCAAATCATGTAATAATTTTTGTAATCACCATTCTAGTTTGTAACTTCTTGTGTGCTAGATTGTATTTTTTAATAAGACCATCTGATGATGATGACATGGTCATCGAACTGTACATAAGGGTTTAATCTTAAGTAACTTGTTTTATTTGTTATTTTTGACTATTTTTGTGGTATTGGGGTTCTTTCCAATATTTTCATTGTAATATATTGTACCACTGTGCTCTTGATATTGTGTATTAAATGTGAGTACATTAATACATAGGTTATATATAGGTATGTATATATATACTGATACGTATTCCTTCACGGATGGAAAAATATGATGAATTGTTACTATCTGGAGTACATCCGTTCATTCTGCAGTCCATAAATTCGCAGTTCCGACGTTTCGCTAGAATCTCATCCAGCATTGACGAGGTGAACCCAGCCACAGTAGAAGAGCGAGTGAACAACGCTCTTCTACTGTTGCTGGGTTCACCTCGTCAATGCTGGATGAGATTCTAGCGAAACGTCGGAACTGCGAATTTATGGACTGCAGAATGAACGGATGTACTCCAGATAGTAACAATTCATCATATATATATATCATGGGTGTGTGTGCGTGTTGTTATTGTGTGTGTGTGTGTGTGTGTGTGTGTGTGTGTGTGTGTGTGTGTGTGTGTGTGTGTGTGTGTGTGTGTGTGTGTGTGTGTGTGTGTGTGTGTGAGTGTGTGTGTGTGTGTGTGTGTGTGGTGTGTGTGTGTGTGTGTGTGTGTGTGTGTGTGTGTGTGTGTGTGTGTGTGTGTGTGTGTGTGTGTGTGAGTGTGTGTGTGTGTGTGTGTGTGTGTGTGTGTGTGTGTGTGTGTGTTGTCATTGTTTGTGAAACTTTACAATAACAAGGAAAAAAGGAAACAAGGAAAAGGAAAAACAACGAAACTTTACTACATATAACTTTACCATTTATAAATTCTTTTTTTCATTTTATACTCTTTCATTACTCACCCATCACTTAATTTTTAGACTCTCTCTATCAGCTTTTATTCTCTGAAATTCCTCATTCTGCACGTTTCGTTCTTCCTATTTTGATATCTGAATTTTATCCGTTTTGTCTTAAACCATTATACTGTAACGTTTTACAATGATGTATAAGAGTCAAAACAATGTTTGTAGCGCCTCTTTGCAGTACTGGGGAAGTTGTTTCAATGTCCATCAGAGGGGGTGGGCTTGAAGCAAAGCTAGAAAAAGGTTATATTAAACAGCAAATAAAAGTACGGTACTAGAGTAATGATTTAGATAAAATTCCCAATCCTCTTTACATTTGAAACATTTTACGTGTGTATTTATCTCCAATACTCAAAATTTCACCCACCCCTCTTATTAGATCTATGAATTACTCTGGTATGGCACTGCTTCTCGGTTACATAACTCCCGTATTTTTTATTTTTACCTTTCGGTTTCTCACTCATAGGAAACGCTGAAACGAGTGTAAGTTTTTACTTTAGAACAATACTTACTAATGTTGGTTCACAATTTAATTCCCATTTGAACCCTTAATACAACGAAATATTATTCGTTCAATCAATTTCGACCCCAGTGTTTACGAAAGTTAAATCAAAGTGACATTTAGACATGTTTCTATGTAATCCGTTGAGTGCTCAAATTATAATCCAAGCAAATTCATATTCTGAAAATAAAATGTAAACAATAAGTTAAATGTGTTTATACGGCAGAATATAAACAACTGGGTTTTTCATAAGATATTTAACATGATTGTTAAAAAGTACTGTACTCCTGACATATAGACCATGTGTTGGCCTGATTGTTGCGAGCGCAGGTGATTGGGGGACATATTACGACCGCATGCGCTAATGCTTCTAAAGGCTTATTTCTACGGAACATCTGAAGATTTAAAGTTTGAAGAAACATTTTCACTGTCAAGAAGAACAATTCTACTGCGCAGTTTCAATCTCTGAACATCCTTAGTTGGCTCAAACTTAACGTCAAGAAATAACATGTTCATTACAAGACAAACAAAGCATTAAACCGCTGCCGCCCAAGTCAGACGGGCGTAACTCCACAATGCTTCTATAATTACCCGGGACATGGCTGGGTACGACCGTTAGACGATAAAATCCAAATAAGACACGCAATGGTGGCTAATGACGGTGCAACGGTTCGCGGAAAACACATAAATACTCCGCTCGCGAACCTGACTGCGTGTCTCTATTAGTGTTTAGAAAAAACCCACAAGAGCCGGTGAGAACAAATCCTCCAGATGCAGAAGCGCCGAAGCTTAGGACATGTCCTTTTTACGTTATGCGTGCTCTTTACTTCTGATTTGCTTCAACACGAAGGACAATTTTCAACGTAATAACTGAGCTTGCAAAGAACTTATGAGACAGTAATATAGTTATGTTCAATGTTTTTTGTAATATTTTGTAATTTTATATTACAATCCTATATATTTACATATATTTACATCCCTATAAGGGAAATGTATCTTGCATATAGCTGGTAAGGAATAAACATTGTTACCCTACTTTTATGAGGCGATCTAGCGCGACACTATCGCGATCTAATGTAATTGAGCTAATGTAAATAAAAAGATCACTGAGTTTGGCTATTTAACAAAAACAAAAGTAAAATTTAAATACATAGACAAGTTAATCTGGGAACTAAAAGGATATGCTTTCAAAATTTTATGAGGCGCAAAACCTACGATCGCGTACAGTTCTAAAAGTAGACTTTTTTCCGGAGAAAAAACAATTTATAAAATCAAGTACGTGTAAAAACACAAAGTATTTTGGATGACCAAGACAACCGAAAGAAGGCAGGCCAAGAATAACAAATAAGAAAAGGGATATGTTTGGTCAAAAAAGGGAGAGTGAAGCATTAAGACGATCGATCAAGAGGTTAATGAGGGAGTTAGTTAAGAGTAGCCACGTTTTGGGAGCAGAAGATGGTAAAAGATTTGGGAGCCATGGTTGCAAAAAGTGACGGATTTGTTAAGGAGTGAGAGGTACAAGCTCCAGATTAGGGATGTTCGACTGACTAAGAAGAAAGAAGTTCCTTCGTCACATTGGGAACTACGCCGGACCCGAGCCAGTGCAAGAGGTGACGGATCTGGTAAGGCGTGAGAGGTACAAGCTCCGAATTAGGGATGTTCGACTGACTAAGAAGAAAGAAGTTCCTTCGTCACATTGGGAACTACCCCGGACCCGAGCCAGTGCAAGAGGTGACGGATCTGGTAAGGCGTGAGAGGTACAAGCTCCGAATTAGGGATGTTCGACTGACTAAGAAGAAAGAAGTTCCTTCGTCACATTGGGAACTACCCCGGACCCGAGCCAGTGCAAGAGGTGACGGATCTGGTAAGGAGTGAGAGGTACGAGCTCCGAATTAGGGATGTTCGACTGACTAAGAAGAAAGAAGTTCCTTCGTCACATTGGGAACTACGCCGGACCCGAACCAGTGCAACGGAACACTGAGGATCGACCAAGCTTACTCAAATCTTTTTTAAGTACAAATTAACTAGTTATTGAAAATTAAATTTGAAGGTTTAAATTCTTAAAGCCAATAAAATAAATTCAGAAAACTGGCTTAATTACTAATGTAAATAAGTAGTAAGTTTTTATTATCATTAGAGTTCAACTAAGTAAATATTCAGTGATTTTTTTGTCATAAAATCAAACAATACTTTCGCTAAATTTAATCTGTTCAAAACACAGATTTGGTGCCCAACAAATACATTTATTATTAACATTAATAAACTTGGTGAATAGTTAATAAAAATAGGAATTCCGAGCATTTTATATTAAAACTAACTTTATAGTTTTTTAAAAATAATTTTATTTTATAACATAACACAAAGATATTTGTTTAGCAACAATGAAATATTTGACTCCAGTAACATTAGATACAATGTTATGTTATAATATATAATTTGCAATATCACCGATCTCCAGAAGAATATTTGACACACACAAACTACGAAATAGCTTAATGAATATGGTAAAGTAGCCCTACCATGTTCACTCTTTTATTTTCACATTAGTTACTTAAGAATACATTTTAAACAGGAATTAAATTATTTTATAAGTTTATAAATGCTTCAATTTTAGTAAAACAAAATTACGAACCTAACCTAAACGTACATAAACCGAACGTTTTAATACTAGACTACTATTTCGAACAGTAGCCTACAGTCTGTGAAGTTCCGGAATAGCGTTGAGCCCTCAGGCTGCGACCGACCCATTACCCCGTGCCAAATGTCCTTGCACCGCTTGACCTGACAATTAGTCACCTATTTCAAACTGAAAATTTAATATATATATATATATATATATATATATATATATATATATATATATATATATATATATATATATATTCGCCAAAAATGTGACTAAAAAATTTAGTTCTGATAAAATAAAAAATAAAAGTAAAGAACTATGGGACCGAACACAAAACAATTTTATTAAGAAATTAACTGTAAATACTATAATGTAATATAATACGTATAACTCAGTTAAAGTTTATACTGTTGGTTTCATAATAACATTGTTTCGTGTTCGGTACAACACGTTGTTCTTTATTTTTATTCCCGCTTTATGGAAACTACATTTTTATTGATATTTGTGCGAAAATATGAAATAGGTTTTCAGTTTGATGTACATAATAGGTCTGGCATAGCGGTGCATTGTTTCGGAACTATAAGGGTAGGATCGGCCGGCGGCCTAAGAGTACATCCTCTTCCGAAACTTTACATTGTAAATAGTAGTACACGTATGTTACAATGTAGCGAAATAGTACCCGGATAGGACAATTTTGTTATAAACAAATAATATAAATCATGTTTTAACAGTAGCGTTGGATGGAGGAAGAGGTTTATGGTTTGCTATGTTTAAAACTTTATTCTTGTTTGAGAAGTACTTTCTAATAACATTTGTAAAAAGGAAAAATATCGAAGAGGTGAACATTTAAATGCATTCACGAGACCAAATACATATAAATCAAACCTGCGAAAAGTGGTGGGTTTAAAAATAAACATTTATTACAACTTAAAATATATAATCCAATCGTAAAGATTGGCAAACAGGTACAAGTCGTCTCTAAGTATAATACTATGTCCAGAGTGACTGACATGGCAACACTGTGAAAGTTATAGTATTGTTAAGGTATGGCAACGTTGGAAAAATGTTCTACACTGTGCACCTTTGTATTTAGCTTTCTTGTAGCTATCAGTAAACTAGTGTTGTAAATAACAGTTAGAACTAAGGTAAGGTATTAAAAACCTTCTGGAAATCCCGTAAAAGTAGGATGGCTTTCCTGAAGTAGACCTACACCTATGGAGGTGCCATCCCGTCTAGGCAGGAAGATTGATGGAATATAGGGGTGGGCGAAGACATCTCTCGTACGGTGAAAGAAGAAAACCTTAGCAACCTCAAATTCATTAAAAAACAAAAATAATAAAGTGAAAAATATAAAATCGTTGCAGAAACTGTAACGTTCCGATACTCTTTGTTGCCACCATGCGAGTGACGTATTGAAATCGTACTACACAGAATTAATGGGCAGCAGCTCTCAAAATAAATCTAACACCAATCAGCTTGCGCGGTGCCGCAATTAGGCGCATCGACTCGATATATCAGCCTCGCTTTGATATATTAATATACCCGCTTATAAAGACCGCATCGTTAAGCCGTTCTTACATAAAAACTACATACGTTCGTTAGGAAGGTTTTGTGAACGGAGGCCGGTGAGTTGCCCACGCGGTTCCAACGTCCCAAAATTATGATAGCTTGTCAGCTGAAGCGTTATTAATGTGGCCAAAACGCGCATTTGTCTTGTCGGCGACTTCTGTGCTACGCGGCGGTAGCAGGGTCTGTGGGCGTGCAAACGGTCTCGTTTTAATTTAAATCCAAATTTGAACAATCGCGAAGCACGGAATAGACATAATGGTTCGCTAATGGTCACAAAGCAATGCCTCATAGATTACAATATGTTTATATCAAGAATAACGGTTACGGACAGTTTTATCCAATAGGAACATGTCGTACACTGAGTTTTAGATGTTACTTAACGACAGTGCCTTCTTATAACCTTCTAAGGTTACACATAGCGAAATCAAGGTTGCAGTGAATTAAAAGTTGTTTTTCATCAGATCTTTACATTTTATTAACAATACTGACGGTCAATAATAGAGATATAAAATTTACTTTTAACTGATGGTCAACTTTTTAATTTTAAACCGTGAACTAAAAAACTACAACATTTAGAATTTTCATCTTTATAGGCTATCTTATGTACTTTATTATCCATCTCGATCTGAAAATTGTTTACTATCAAACTTGACAAATTAAAAATATGGCGAATTTATGATCCAAGTATATTTATTCAAATTTATTGAATCAAAATGTTTTCGATTACATTGAACAATCTTTATCATTTAGACATGAAGATGGCTTATTGTGATCGAAAAGGTTATAACTCAATAATTTTTTTTAAATTATTAGTTCAATAATTTTTTATTTAGGTTTATATTTTCTGTTTAAGTTTCTTTAAAATGTGTTTTTTATTGTTTCCATTTAATCAAATATATACATATATGTATATATATATATATATATATATATATATATATATATATATATATATATAGTCTATAAATATCGTTATTGATAACGTCGCCAGAATAATAAAATCAAGGGGGCAATGTTCTAAATTAGTAGCACAGCTGTAGCAGAGGATATGATGTTCAGGAGAATTAGAAACCAATGTATACTCGGGAAAATATTTTTTTTAATAAAGTGTCATTTTATGTCATTCAAACGCTTAAAGCAAGTACTGTAATATGAACAAAAAGTAAATTCCTGAATAGGTCACCTAAGAATATTTTTATTTTAATTACCTTTTATTAAATAATCACAATAAATACAAAAAAGTATCATAACCTATGCGTTAAAAAAGCGGTTCTCCACGTAACCTACAATATAAAATCAGTTGTTTTATGAAATAACTTATTCTAAGTCATATGGGACGAAATAACTACATTGCGTCCCTTGCCCCTTTTGTGAAAAGTTTTTCTCCAATATAAAAGAAAAATTAATTAAATATTAAATTTGATTAATAATTCATTATCTTAAAAACCTGTATTAACATAAAGTGTCATCCACTTAGAAAAAATAGTTGAACTACAGTAGATGAATATTTTGGAGGAAATTTTTGAACATTCTCATAAGGAGAGTGTGAACTAATAGAAGGAATTGGATTAGACAAAAGTATTTTTTTTAAATACATTGAGAATTTAAAATTGCTCAATGAACGTGAAATTTAAATACAGAGTAGTACTTATTTAGATCAGTTTAAGGGCCAGCAAGAAATTCCAAGGTCCTAAATCTCAACTTAATATTATCATTTTATTCGTAAACTAAAATTCTCTCTCTCAACAAATATTGGGTCTACAAGACTTCTCTAAACGTTCTGTAAAATATTTATCCTAATACAGGAATTTACTCTTGGATATAAACACTGTGGTTGCTATAGTTGCTAACGCTCTTAATTAGTTTTACGAGATTGTGTTCATTGACGTATTTTACAGACGTTAAATTTCATTTCTCAATTTCCTGTCAACTCGTTTCGCCTAGAAAAGCTAGCTTCAAGTTTTATGAGTCAGTTTAATAATTGAATTTTCTTATGAGTGTTTTAATTGTATATCAAGTTTGTTACTAAACTGGACGATTTAAAATAGTCTTGTTAAACGCTTCTGCGGGAAGGGTTTAACACAAAACACTTCTCTTTGCGCGTTCGCTCTATTTAAAACCTCCCACTTCTTGAGGAGAGTCAACGATTAAAACTGGCTCGAGGATATCAGAAGAAACTAAAAGGGAACACCTATTAAAGAAGTAGCGTCACACTAACGCAGGACACAGGATCTGCTTCAGCACCGGCTATTCCTGGAGCTGTAATACTCATGTAGATTCCTTCACCAGAATATTCGAGTCACTTCTCTCGCTCCAGGCACTTCTTTCGTACTCGCTCGAACCAGTTAGCATCGTTATCCCCTCGGAACTTACCCCAAGTAGAGAGGATGTCTATTTTTAATTGTAACCATATTTATTTTTCCTTCTTCAATCTTCTCGTTCCTTCAATGTTTGAAACTTTCTGTGCCCATAATATCCTTCACATCCTGCAAATCTTCGAGCTACCTAAACTCCTGCAAACCCTGAACACAAATCAATAGTTAAAAAACACTTCGATCTTTGTGCTACTGATCTCTTTAACTGTCCATTCCTCTATTCCGTACAAAAACCATAATACACCTCATCAGACCGAGACCTTCTATATATCAAGACCCGCCTACATAGCTCTCGCTTTATGACAAGCAGATGGCTTTTTCTGTTTCTCATTTCTTTAGATCTGTAGTCATTCTCATAAGCTATGGTTTTTAAATACACAATTTCTTCATATATTTGATATTTTCCTTCTGTTTGTTTATTGCTTAGTCTGTAGAGCGCCTTAATATTTAAAAAAAGTTGTTTATCTAAGATTCAATTCTGTGTTGTTGAATAACGTTTTACTGTCGAATATCAAGAAGCATTATACAAATATATATAACAGTAGCAATGTGTGTCTTTAAACCTATGAACAAGCGTTAATTTAGCATTAAAAAATCAATAAAATTTCAAATTTAGGATGCTTTTAACGAAAACATTCCTCTACAGTGTATGTAATTAATTACAACGTTTCAACCATACAAGGCTTAAAATCCCAATGATACTCATTAGATGTAAAAAAATATGAGACTTTGAAAACAACGTATGGATAATTTTTTAATTGTTTTTATAACTCAAAAAGACATTGGATTTTTAAACTTTGTATGACTAAAATGTAATTAATTACACACAATATAATGAAATTTTTGGTCTTGATTTTCATTAAAACATCAAAACCTTAGAAATTATAACCAGACGCTATTAAGACATATTCTACAGATAAAATTATTATTCAAAGCTACAGAAATATCAAAATTTGATAGTCAATAATGGAAAATAACAGAATATATGTGAGAGCATATATGAAACATTATCGAATTAATTTACACACAGCTATATTTAGATTATTACGAAACTGATTTTTTATTATGATAAATATCATTCTTTTTTAATTAAAATATTTAAACAACAATTAAATACTATTTAGTTTTAGACAATAATAGCATTGTCCATAGGTTAATCCAAACTCTACCACTAGTTAACCAATTCATTGTTACTATACCGGCCAACTTTACACGGCAAGATTTTATCATTGCAGTGACGACATAAATGTAAGGGTAGCTGTCTGATGTCTTACACTAGCATGACACACAAACACAAAGTTGATAGCAAGGAGGATGGCAACCAATGGATCTGCATACAGCCCTTGCAGTCATTCATCCCGATCAGATGGTTGCTTGGCTCTTACATTACTGCACGCACGTACATACACACTGGCACGACACACGTTACAACAGACAGGAACATACAGTTGATGGCAAAGTGGTGGTCAACCACTTTATCTGCATAGAACTGTAGTAGTCATTCAGACCAATCGGGTGGTTGCATGGCTCTTGCATTACTGCACGAACGTACGTACACACTGGCAAAACACACATTACAACAGACAGAAAGACACAGTTGATTGCAAGGTGGTGGTCAACCACTGGATCTGCATACAACACTAACAGTCATTCTGTCCGATCGAATGGTTGCTTGGCTCTTGCGTTACTACACGCATGTAGATACACACTGGCACGACACACATTACAACACACAGAGACACACAGTTTATTTCAAGAAGGTAGGTAACCACTGGATCTGCATACAACTCTAGCGGTCATTCTGACTGATCGGATGGTTGCTTGGCTCTTGCGTTACTGCACGCATGTACGTACACACTGGCACGACACACATTACAACACAGTTTATTTCAAGGAGGATGGTAACCACTGGATCTGCATACAACTCTAGCAGTCATTCAGCCCGATCGGATGGTTGCTTGGCTCTTGCGTTACTGCACACATGTACGTAGACACCGGCACGACACACGTTACAACACACACAGACACACAGTTGATTTCAAGAAGGTGGGTAACCACTGGATCTGCATACAACTCTGCCTGTCATTCAGCCCGATCGGATGGTTGCTTGGCTCTTATATTACTGCACACATGCAAATACGTACTAGCACGACACAAATTACAACAGACAGAAACACACATTTGATTCCAAGGAGGTGGGTAGTCTCTGGATCTGCATACAACTCCAGCAGTCATTCAGCCCGATCGGATGGTTGCTTGGCTCTTGCGTTACTGTACGAACACACGTACACACTGGCACGACACACGTTACAACAGACAGAAACACACAGTTTATTTCAAGGAGGTGGGTAACCACTTAATCTGCATACAACTCTAGCAGTCATTTAGCCCGATTGCCTGGTCGCAGGACTGTTGCATTACTACACACACCTACAAAACACAAAACACACACCCAGTTTTGTTACATAGTATCTTTATGGTTTTATTGTATAGTTTGTACATAGTTTTATTACATATTTTGTACATACATATTTATTTCATAGTTATATTACATATTTAGTACATAGTTTATATCATAATATTCTCATGCTGTAGACTGTTATTAAAATTATAGGTATATATGTTTTTTTTTTAATATTTTTATTGAATATTTTGTAACTACATTTTCGGTGGGTTCCATAGATAAAATAATTTAGCACCAACAAATTTCAAATGGAATTGAATATTTCTTGAATTTTATAAATATTCTAAACTATAGCAATTCGACAATAACAATGTCAGTGATTAAAGTTTAGTTTTCCAGTATTAAAAAATGTTTCCCACTGTTAGCTTACGCTTTATCTTACGCACTTTATATTTCCTTCGAGACTGTTGGAAAAACTTATTTCATAATTACACACTGAACTACAAAGTACTAAAGGAACAAATTAGTTCTTACACTTAAACACTTGAAATATAATAATATGTAAAACTCAAGAAAAGTATCTTATTAGTGATCACTTAGTGATGGAGCACTTCTCCCAAAACATTCGTCATCATTAAAAAAAGTAAGTGCTACTGTAGGCAAGTGAAGTTAAATTATATTAAACTAAGTTGTGTTAAATTGATTTTAACTTTTAAATTACTTCAAAAGCACTTCGAAAGTATTGTGCTTGGAATAAATATTTCAATTAGAATATGTTTATCTCCGGCCCGGGCAGCTTTATTCGAAAAACATCAAATGTTTAAACAAGTGCAATCTTTGAAGCGGTAACTTAAGCTGCTTAACGCCATGATTAGAACGGAACCAATGGTAAGGAAGAACTACCCGAGGAGGAGCCCTTAAAATCCGCCATGGGAAGAATGGAACCAATGCCATATGGACGAGCTTCGAGACCAAGGCAGATAACGCCGACGGAGTCTTGCAGAGATCATTCATTGTTTTAATAGACGTGAGTCTCAACAATCTTTTTAACAACCTTCAGAAAACTCTCTTGCGTTTTTTTGTCAAAGTACCATACGTTGGAAAGGGTATTGAAAAATACACCTAGCTTGGAAGGAGAATAAAGTGAATGAAATCAGGTAGGTCTAAGGAAATGGCGTCAAGATCCGTTCTGTGACCCTGTAAATAGGTAAAAATTATATCATCTTATGGGCAGGATCACTTATCTGAAATAGACCTGCTCTTAGACGGGGAGAAGAGGCGTGTACTCTTCAGTGATTCAAGCGTCTACTTGCATTTCCTGGAGAGGAGATAGCGACGGAAAGGTCCTGAATTTAGAAATTAATAAATTTAGAATTTAGCCAGTGTAACTATTATCAGACGAATGATTTTTATCCTGCGAAGAATAATGTACATAGGAAGTTATAGAATTATGGTATGGAGATTAAAAACCTTTAATACAGAATATAGGGAAGATATTACTGCATAACGGCTGCAAGTCGCAACTATAAATATGGCATTATACAGTGCCTAGTGTGTCCTGAAGATATGAACTCTCGCAAGTGGTTCTTCGAGGCAAGGCGGAGGTCAAAGGAATAAGTGCTATATATTCAGGGCTATAGTTGATACATTTAATCAAATAGCTACAAGAAGATGATGAACTTCGCTTGATAAAGCGTGGATTTAAAGGCGAACTGATTGTTTGGTCGGAAGATATGTTGTTGAAGATTGTAGACTATAGGCATTAAATGAATAGGGGCATAGCAACCCCTGCTAGGCGACAGAAAGAAGATCAAATGTGTAGGTCGTGAATAAAGTACAGTACCTAGTTTATGCTAATAACATGTGATATCCTGAAGTACGAGTCTTGGTAGAGCGCAAGAGAGAGACAGGGCTCAGAAAGATCTTGTTGCTGAAGATTCAAGGAAAGGTTTCACAAGATGTAAGCTGTCTTTAAAGCGGCAGTTAATACAACCTGAATAGCTATATGGAGATCAACACTAGGTAACTCTTAAGCTCAAGAAGAAATGCAATCAATAAAGCACAGATTTAAAGGTGAACTGTTTGTTTGGGAGGAGGATTATAAATAACAGGCTAGACTGAGGTAGGGACAAAAACCTCGCCGTATACTGATCTGGGGTACGGGGAAAGATCAACACGGCTTTTTCATGTAGAGTCGCTTGACACTCTTAAAGTAGATGTACACTTTGTCTAAGTCATAAAAAGATGTTTATCCGTTTCGCCCCATTTAGGAAGAATAAAAGTAAATATAAATGTAAATGTTTAGAAGCTAGCGCTAACGGCAATAGTACCCTTGCATTAGTGTGCAGAGCCCGTTTTGCTAAGTTCATATTCTCCAGAGCAAATTTTTTTTTTTTTAATATTTATTTTAGTCAGTATCATTTAATGTAACTGAAATCCGTTCTGTACACGTATTTATTACTGAAGTTAATACCAAGCCAAAACCAGTTAATGAACACAGGATTAATTGTCCGGCCACGAAAACGTGACATAAATAAAAACGCATAAATCAACCCAAAAATCGCCGCCTTTTCATTGTAACTTTCAAAACGCATAAATCTGTCGCAAGCCGAGTTGGCTACTTTTCCAGTAACTGGATTTTCAACCAGTTTTTTTATTATTTTGCGACCGGCCGCCGCAACTCGACGCCCAAACATTGCGAAACCTGTTACAAGTACGACGGACCGTATCGCCGTACATCTTGACATTCGGTGGCCATATAGTTTGAAGAGAAACATTTGCAAGGTAATGAATAATCGCGAGTTTCGTCATGATTTATTGAAAAATTATTATGAATTGGGAGTAGAAACGGCGCGGCAAGACTCCAATACCGCACTTCTGCCATCCGGGACGCACACTTTATAATATTAAAGTTAAAAGTGTTATAAAATAAAAGCTATAAAAGTGGTATAAAGTTAAAGTTATAAAATATTAACGTTACAATATTAAATATAACATTATGCAACTTTATAATATAACTGTTACGGGTAATCTTACTACAAATAGATATTACAAAAGCTTGGGGGTAATTACAACCAGCTAAAAAAGTGCACAGTGTTACAGGATTTCTATGTACACGACGTATTTAAACAATTTCTTAAACACCACAAAAATTAAAATACAGTATATATGCCACGAGTAGATTCAGGATAGATGCATATGAAATCTTCATTTTTTAAGCAGAATCGTTCAAAATATTCTCTGGAGCATTTAGGAAAGGGCACGGAAAATAAGCTTACCATATATAAGCTCCTTATATACTTTCATTGTAATCCTGAAATTAAAATAATTTTTCTTTTTAAATATGTATAGTTAAATAAACACTTTCATAAGCAAAAATATTTTATTTCACTTTATACATTTATTTCTATTTATACATTTATTTCACTTTATACATTTATTTCACTTTATACATTTATTTCTATTTATCCATTTATTTCTATTTATACATTTATTTCTATTTATACATTTATTTCTATTTATACATTTATTTCTATTTATACATTTATTTCACTTTATACATTTATTTCTATTTATCCATTTATTTCTATTTATACATTTATTTCACTTTATACATTTATTTCTATTTATCCATTTATTTCTATTTATACATTTATTTCACTTTATATATTTATTTCTATTTATACATTTATGCAAAGCTTTTCGCTGATAGAAAGTATCAGCATTTACAAAACTTATTTATTACTGTATAGTTCTGTGACAATGTCAAGACTGTTTTTATTATTATTATTATTATTATTATTATTATTATTGTACTAAGTTTTAAAAAATTGGTTATATTTACCTGATCTTTCTCATTGAATAATCAATAATCATCTATATCCATTTTAATCTTCTATTTCCAAGTTATCATTAAATATGCTGAAAATAGTTAGACTATATGTTTTTATTTTATCTGTATCGCTTCCTTAATTAGTGTTTTTTTTTTAATTTTGATAATATATTTCTAAATTTTTTATTATATTCATTTTTTAACCTTTATGAACATGCTTTAGCTTCATATTACATATTTTTGTAACTTCATGATTTTTTCTATACAATGTGTCGCGGGATTAGATTTACATATATTAGGTTTTTTTAAATCCTTTAAATGTTCTTTATAGCGTTCCTTTATTTTATTTTCAGTTTAACCTATATAACATTGTTGACGATTTGTACAGTTGGTACTATAAAATTATTTAATTTATTCTTATTATTTATTACATTATTTATTTTGTTGTTATTGTAATAAATCAGTTTAATATTAGTGCCTTTAAATAACTTTAGGTTTGATTTCGTAACCGGTAAATAGAAACTTTATTGTTTGTTTTATAAATATTTGTATTTATATTGTTTTCTAATTACATTATCATTCATAATTCAATAATAGTTTTATTTTATATCAATTTTTTATTGCTATTTGATAAATAATATTTGATTCTCTTAACATTATTACTATTAATTGTATATGATTAATAGAAATTAATCTTATATAATAAACTATAATAAAAAAATGGCAGTCATTATTTTTACAGTCATTATTGTGGTTGCACATTTATATTATCGAGGTCTACGTACAACAAAGTGTAGAGTTTTCTGTTGATATTATCGCAAGCTCTTGTTATTATCAAAATGTTAGGATGATTAAAACCTTCGAGCTACAACAATTAAGTATTCTTGTTTGATGAAATGTATATTTAAAATATTATTAAATAAATGAGGAAATCTTATTCACACACTAAATAATTTATATGACAGTCGTATAAACTTACAAAAGTACATTTGTATATAGTTATAACTTAAGTATAGCAATGTGTGATAATATATGTATATATATATATATATATATATATATATATATATATATATATATATATATATATATACATACATATATTTATATATGTACAGTCGTACATGTAATATGTGAACGAACATAATAAATACACAAAAACCTCTTAACCACAAACTTTCTTTAATTTACCCTAATGTACATTTCAGTTACAAAGTAACCATCCTCAGAGGGATAACATGCAAAGACTGAGAGTCTTTGTATGTTATCCCTCTGAGGATGGTTACTTTGTAACTGAAATGTACATTAGGGTAAATTAAAGAAAGTTTGTGGTTAAGAGGTTTTTGTGTATTTATTATTAAATTCAACCACAGTATATTCCTAATAAATAGTAATGTGAACGAACGTTACATTTAAAAAGGTTATGTTTTTATTTCTTAATTGATTTATGGATAGTTGATTAAATCAAAGATAAGAATATGTACACGACTTACATTTACAGTCACACTGAAAACACGAACGACTAAAGCCATTAGATAAAAGTAACGACCAGACATAAGAGCAACCGCCTTACGAAATCGCGTGCAACTATATGTGAGTAGATATCCTTGTTACGTACATTATTAATTAACCATAAATATTAGAAACTTATATATTTCGTAACACTGTTTACTAGCTTTGAATGGAATTTAATAGTTTAATGCTAGGTTTCTATGCGTGATACGGGGTTGCTCCTCTTGAATCAATAGTTTCTCTTCGAAATATATTTTTGTGTGTATATATATATATATTAGTAACATACAATAGCTTTGCGTTTGCGTTATTTATAACACTTCCTTGCTTCTGTTATGAAGTTATATTATAAAAAATAATAATTTAAATTAATTATTTTAAATAAATATTGTTATTTAAATAAATTTATTGTTGGGCGCCAAACATGTATTAAATAGATTAAATTTGTGTCAGATTGTCTGGACTTACACAAAACACACTCACTGATTACTTATTAAATTTAACTTTATTTTACTAAAATATATACTAGTAATGTAAAATTTGAAACAATAAAATTTGATAAATTTAAAGCTAGTTTCTTTGGTAAAACAAACAAAAATAACTTACAAATTTGTAGTTGTTTGACCTAAATATAATATTGTCCTACATCTTATGTTAAATGTATCTATCTCGAGGTGCGAAGTTATGGCTTGTAATTTAATAAATTTAGTTAAAGAAACGATATTTTTGCAACCTCTGGTTTCTATTAAATAATTAATTGTTCCCAGAAATAAATAAAGTCATTTATTTTAGAACATTATTTATTAATTCTACGCGTAAAATGAGTTCTATGTTAATTGAAAAATACTGCTGTATAGCTTCTGCTCATAGTTTTGTTGTGTGAAATTCCTTGCCAGAATTAAAATTCAAATACGATTAGAAAACTGTATAACCACTTGTTAAAATAAAAATTATGTCTTAAAATTTTGACCGATTTTCAGTTTGTTTTCTTTTAACAAAAAAAAAATACAGTTTTATTTTATTTCACTAATTTATTTTTTCCGTTGCATATTTTTTTGAATTAAAGGCACAAGTAGTCTGAAAAAAGAAAAAGATCGAATATGAAGTCGTAGTTAATAATCAATATGAAAAAGGTAGTATATAAAACATACTTTTAATATGAAAGTGACTAATATTAGGCCTATACATTAAGAAAGAGAAAATAAGTCTTTTAATACAAATTACAATAAAAGGAAAAATAAAATGGGGCAGTATTAAAGTTATGTAAACGGGCAACTCTGCATCGTAGGTATATAGGCCTATTATTTAATTCATCTTCATACTGTTTTCTGTATAAAACAAAACGTAAGTATCAAGTAAGATTTGAATTCATTCCTAACGGTAAATCACTTTTGCCCAGCAATATATAAATGAAATGAAATTTAATAATTTCACTAATGCCCGTTTTCTGAATTTAATTGTTGGTCTTTAATTTAATTTTACAAAAATTGGATTAATAATAATTAATTAACTGGTACTTATTTATAATTGGGTAGCTTGGTAGATCCTCAGAGTTCCCGTGCTTTGACATCGCGATCTACTTTCGGACCAACGATACATTCCTTTGGCCTTGTAGATTTACAATAGTTATCTTAATTCTAGAATGCTTCACAATGTTTATTTTCCATCAGCTACATTTGAACGTACATACGTTTACTTTATAATATATATAACATAACATAACTGTATTTTTGTAATGAAAAGAACACTTGGTGCTACAAAATACACTACTTTAAATAAATTTTGAGTTAATTTAGTATATTTTTAATTCTTATATTTATTAACAATTCTACCGGTTAATTATTTTCAATAATAAATTTATTTGTGAGTTCCAAATCTAAATGTTTGGCTGATTAGAATTTTTGGACTTTACTGAGAATTCACTGATTACCTATTTGATTGAGTTTTAATGACACTAATTTCAAATTAGTTTCAACAACAACAATCAGTGCACAATAATCAAGTTCATAAAATAATTAACCTTTACTATAATAGAAATTAATGCCCTGTCCGCCAGCTTAAATTCAGCGGTAACATAACAGAAATAAAAAGCCTTTACAATAAACAAATGTTCAGTCTTAAGTTTTATCTTATCTTTATATTATATTAAATATTATCTTAAACAAGAACAGATAATCAATTTAATATATTTTTAGCCGTGAGGTTACTGTGTGATGGCTTGTATTATAAACTTAGTTATTGTTTTCTGAATCTACTTACTTGAATTTAAAATTTTAAAAAAATTTCAATTTCAATAATTAATGGTGGAACACTTGGTTTCCATATGACAGAGGTACTTATTCCTTCTCAGTCGGTCAAATGTCGCTTCTTTGGTACTTGAAACTCTCATGATATCCCTATTCCACCACCACCTGGACTCTTGACTCCCATATACTCCTCCTAAACATTATCCCTTTACCTCTTTCATATTCAGCACTAGATTCCCCCACCTTCGACTTCCAGGAATAGACTATCCTCTCCGGCTCCCAGAGCCTCACTGCCTCCATATATTTCTTTTTCTCGTGGATTCCTTTTTTAATTAGTTTTTCTATCTGTCTTGGAAGCCAATGATTTTCTTTTTCTTATTTCAACCAATCCTAACCTGTCTTTTTTCTATTTTCCTGGCCAATCAAAAATCATGCATGCTGGTTTTGAAATGTACTTCCTAAAAACTCTGAGAACTACACGAGGAGATCATGACTTCTCTTTTTGTGACTTTGCCCCTCGTAAAATTACCTGCCTGCTAGATTACGTTTGAAGTTCACACTCTAATGTTTCGAAGAATTGGAATGCTCGTTTTTAAAAGAAATTTCCCACTAACCCCATCCAGTAATGCCTTGCTTATAGTTTTGCAACCCGTTACTCTTCTTGCCCACTGTCTGACTTACAAGTGCTAATTTACAAAATCTTTATTCCTTAATACCTATGTCTAAATGGGTTACTCTATGAATATAGTGTGATAATAATTTGCTATAAATAGAGTACATTAAAATCAAGTAATATGATGAAAACTGTTACAAAAACTTTTTATAAAAACATAATTGTTAAAATACATAAATCAATAAGACAATTCCCTTTACCACCTATTACAATCGCCCATCAATTTTGATCAGTCTAGCGTTTTTCTTGCTAGACTTTAACGCTGCAGGACAAAAGCAGACACGAGTGTTTTTTTAATAGGCAAATTTGATATAAACGGATTTATGGTGGTCGGTAAATTGATCACAAAGCCGATCAGAGTGTTTGGATGAGCAAATTTCATCGTCGGAGATTCGAGTTTGATGGTCAGTGGTGAAGAACGGTGTCCATATAAGGCACGTTAGCCACTGGCCATAAAAACAGTAGCACATGGTGAGGATGAACAACTTCGTCCCACACATGTTGAGTAGTTGGACAACAATCCTCTTGTTACTGGCTAAATACTCGCTATTGTCGGCTTATTGTACAGTAATTATTTCTAATAAAACAGATGTTTCTCCCAGAAATCTTCGCTTAATGAGCATAATAAAAAACGACTTTAGTTTCTTTAACCAACATTCTAGACAAAAAAATACTCTAATTCGCAGCGTGGTGCTAAAACGTTACGGGCTGGGAAGTATGTAGGAGCGTCGAATTGCTAGAGTTAACTACAACGCTCGGTTTTTTCGTCACCGACAGTTGCAAGACGAAGGGATTCAAGGACTCGGGAGTCGTACAAGACAAATGCAAACCAACTGAACAAGTTTAATTACAAGAGTCAAGAATTTTCCATTATGCGTTTTCAGAGAATTCCGCTTCGGCCACGTTAAGAACGTCGCGAATCTTTCTCCCGACACGCTGCCATATTCAGTTGGGATGCGACTTTGTAGTGTTTTTACATCAAACTAGAGATAATCAACAGAAGGACAATTTTTAAACATGCAAATGTAAGATGTAACTTTAAAACATAAACAGATATTTTTATTATATTATCGATATAATATCTAAACTGAAACACCTATTAACAATTGATACACATTCTACTTAGGAGTAGCTGTCACCCTCCGAATCCGTTCACTGCACTCGACTTCTTAAGCTCTTCGAACTTTTACGAAACCAAACGGCGACCACATCTTGTCCTAAATACATAAACTTTACCGTTATAAAAAGGAAACTACCTATTTACTAAAAATTTGAGATTTCAGTATAGAATTATTTTAAATTAAAAAGACTAAAAATACAACTTGCAATTTTTGGGTTGTAGATTCAGTGTATTTACAGGCAGCTGCCTACATACACACACAGGCGAGCGTACGGGCGCGTTAAAGTGTTTAAGATTTTCTTAAGATCTTTCTGATGAATGAGTGAATTCCTCCCACTAACATTCGCCGCTTTTAGGCAAGGATTTTACAAAATATTTCATTACATTCAGCGAATGTACTTTAAATCCACTGACGCTTTATTAATAATATCTTCTAACCGGGCGTTAAAGGTTTTTGTAAGGTTTTCATGACTTGAGAACGTCTGGTAAGACCGAAAAAAATATTGGAAAAAGAAATGCATTATTATAAGTTATAAGAGAGAGAGAGAGAGAGAGAGAGAGATAACGCGATAGAACCTTTAACCTTGAATCAATGTAAAGAGTGTTTTCACTCTTGATTGTTGTAAATCACGCAGTTTGCTACAGTGTAGCGGAGCACCTGCGCGTTCTGTTGCAAGAGAGGAGAGCACTGTAAACCTTTAATGGGGTGGATGACCTCCATAAAAACTGTTTATATTTTAAATATAGTTTGAGTTACGCACTAAGTGTACAAGTTTATTACGGTGCATTGACTGGCACCAGCTGGCAGTACTGCAGGAAGCAAAGGTTCAGCCATCAGACAAAGAGAACGAACACTGCAGCAATGCTTTGTGTAGAAACGAACAGCAACTTCTATTCTTGAGGATTTGAAATTAAAATGTACAGTATTTGAAACATACATGAACAGGCTTCCAATATTTTTAGTAAAGGTTACTTATATCATTAGTAATTAGTTTCTGTAACGTCATCAATGTCCATTGGCCACTCGCTAAATGTGGATCTCCTTCGGTATAAGTGTGGTGTTTATTTTAGGCGTTTCACAACTATCGTAACGGTAAAACGTAAAATCTAAATGAAAAAACATGGATAATAAGAACTAGTTATGAGCAGTGCATGTGTGTGTGTGTGTGTGAGAGAGAGAGAGAGAGAGCGTGCGTATGCATGTGTTTGTATGTGTGTATTACGAGTGCGTGTGTATACTTGTGTGTAATTGTGTGTAACTTCGTTTGATTGTGTGTGTGTGTGTGTGTGTGTGTGTGTGTGTGTGTGTGTGTGTGTGTGTGTGTGTGTGTGTGTGTGTGTGTGTGTGTGTGTGTGTGTGTGTGTGTGTGTGTGTGTGTGTGTGGTGTGTGAGTGTGTGTGTGTGTGTGTGTGTGTGTCTGTGTGCATGCGTCCGTGTGCATATATATATATATATATATATATATATGTGTGTATATATGTATATTTATTTATTTATTTATACATGTGTATGTGTGTGTGTGTCTGTGTGTGTGTGTGTGTGTGTGTGTATGTGTGTGTGTGTGTGTGTGTGTGTGTGTGTGTATGTGTGTGTGTGTGTGTGTATGTGTGTGTGTGTGTGTGTGTGTGTGTGTGTGTGTGTGTGTGTGTGTGTGTGTGTGTGTGTGTGTGTGTGTGTGTGTGTGTGTGTGTGTGTGTGTGTGTGTGTGTGTGTGTGTGTGTGTGTGTGTGTGTGTGTGTGTGTGTGTGTGTGTGTGTGTGTGTGTGTGTGTGTGTGTGTGTGTGTGTGTGTGTGTGTGTGTGTGTGTGTGTGTGTGTGTGTGTGTGTGTGTGTGTGTGTGTGTGTGTGTGTGTGTGTGTGTGTGTGTGTGTAACGAATGCAATAGTTTTCTTCTTATTAAATAAATCTTTATTTAATAAACACGTTTGCCAATAACAAAAATGTATTGAAACAATAAAAACCATAACTTAAGTAGGGTTTCGCTGATAAAACAGTGATTGCATCTTTAGGATGATGTAGCCAAAACGAGTAAACTGCTGCTTCCAGATGTTAGTAACTCACTAACATCTCTCTGAAAAAGAGAATGAAAGCATAACTTTGTTCGATGATACAGATGAATTGATAAAAGACTACAGTAAATAGTGTTCTTTCAGTAATATGCCGATAAGCTCGCATGGTTTGGAAAGTGTGAATTTCACCCCCTATTCCATGTAACTCCACCCTAAGCCTAACCTAACTCAACCAGATCTCGCCTAACCAAATACGTGTTCACCTTCATAATCTTAGGTCTTATGGTTACCATTCATTACTGTAATGTTTTTGTTTGTCCTAATACTACACACAGCTAACCTAACTCAACCAGATCTCGCCTAACCAAACACGTGTTCACCTTCTTAATCTTAGGTCTTATGGTTACCATTCATTACTGTAATGTATCTGTTTGCCCTAATACTACACAAAGCCTAACCTAACTCAACCAGATCTCGCCTAACCAAACACGTGTTCACCTTCTTAATCTTAGGTCTTATGGTTACCATTCATTACTGTAATGTTTCTGTTTGCCCTAATACTGTGTGTAAGCCTTTGTAGTGAGTGGTTTCGCGTGTTCCAGATGCGCAGTATGATACCAGTTTGTAGCATGTTGTGTGTGCGCATGCACTGTTCTAATGGATCAACTTAGCGACACTATTACCTCATTGAATACCGACGAAGTCGTCGATGACGATGATGATGACGACATAACGACGGTCATTTGCCGAAGTTCCAACTTCCACAGAAAAGGTAAGTGCTGCATGAATAACATTGACTAATACCACGTGGGATATTTCTAGAAGAAACTGTTTTCACGAGGCGACTGACATTACCTTCTTCCCAGGGGTCGGATAGTTTTCAACTCCTTTCTTTATCCCACCTGTACCCAACGAACCTTACCTGTTTTCTTACGTAGGATTTAAATACCTTATAGTCCTTTGGGGTCCAGGGAGTTATTCCTTTAATTAAACACACACGAGTTAACTAGTGAATTATCTTTATTTTTACACATATGATGAGAACTAGAAACGGAAAAGTAGTTCAGAAATCTAATTTTGTTCGTTGAAAACTAGTTCTTGTTAGTGCCCTAACAGTTAACTAACTTCTTTTGCCATCAGTACGATTACCAAACTCTTTCTTCACAACACCTTGCAAAACCTTACACTTTCATACTAATAGTCTTCATGATGCAAATGATGTAAATATTTACATATTGTATTTCCTATTCTGATTTACAGGTTAATTATTTCTAGTGACCTTATCTCATCTAATATTTTTACTAAAAGTGGCCACACGAGATCGCCACAGTCGTAACAAAGTGGACTTCTTCAGGACATTAAACAGACTTTGTTCCTTCCCAATCGTTAAGAAAACTGATGTTTAGTCCCACAATGATCCCCCATTCCAAGACTCTCACAGGCGACAATGATTCTAATAACATCTCTTTTAGATACATCACCCACAAGAAAACCCACTGTTAGAAAACTTTAGTCAGAAAACGGGAAAACATTTCCACTCAATAAGAATCAAAAGTTCATAACGATGTGGGGCTTCAAATATTTGTATCTACAAAATTAAATATACGTTCATAAAACGAACCTAACATAGCGTTATAGAAGTCCTTAACAGTTCTACTTTCCTTAGATATCTATCGTATATTCTAGCGACCTACTGAAATGGCATAGAACTCATACAATATAGAACGTAAAATACCGTTTTAGAAGTCCTTAACAGTTCTACTTTCCTAAGATATCTATTGTACATTCTAGCATCCTACTGAAATGGCATAGAACTCATACAATATAGAACCGAGCATAACCTTATAGAAGTCCTTAACAGTTTACTTTCCTAAGATATCTATTGTATATTCTATCATCCTACTGAAATGCCATAGAACTCATACAATATAGAACCGAACATAACCTTATAGAAGTCCTTAACAGTTCTACTTTCCTAAGATATCTATTGTATATTCTAGCGTCCTACGGAAATGGCATAGAACTCATACAATATAGAACGTAACATAACCTTATAGAAGTCCTTAACAGTTCTACTTTCCTAAGATATCTATTGTATATTTTAGCGTCCTACGGGAATGGCATAGAACTCATACAATATAGAACGTAACATATCCATATAGAAGTCCTTAACCGTTCTACTTTCCTAAGATATCTATTGTATATTCTAGCGTCCTACGGAAATGGCATAGAACTCATACAATATAGAACGTAACATAACCTTATAGAAGTCCTTAACAGTTCTACTTTCCTAAGATATCTATTGTATATACTATCATCCTACTGAAATGCCATAGATCTCATACAATATAGAACGTAAAATAACCTTATAGAAGTCCTTAACAGTTCTACTTTCCTAAGATATCTATTGTATATTCTATCATCCTACTGCAATGCCATAGAACTCATACAATATAGAACGTAACATAACCTTATAGAAGTCCTTAACAGTTCTACTTTCCTAAGATATCTATTGTATATTCTAGCGTCCTACGGAAATGGCATAGAACTCATACAATATAGAACGTAACATAACCTTATAGAAGTCCTTAACAGTTCTACTTTCCTAAGATATCTATTGTATATTCTAGCGTCCTACGGAAATGGCATAGAACTCATACAATATAGAACGTAACATAACCTTATAGAAGTCCTTAACCGTTCTACTTTCCTAAAATATCTATTGTATATTCTAGCGTCCTACGGAAATGGCATAGAACTCATACAATATAGAACGTAACATAACCTTATAGAAGTCCTTAACAGTTCTACTTTCTTAAGATATCTATTGTATATTCTAGCATCCTACTGAAATGGCATAGAAAAATTACAATATAGAACTGAGCATAACCTTATAGAAGTCCTTAACAGTTTACTTTCCTAAGATATCTATTGTATATTCTATCATCCTACTGAAATGCCATAGAACTCATACAATATAGAACCGAACATAACCTTATAGAAGTCCTTAACAGTTCTACTTTCATAAGATATCTATTGTATATTCTAGCGTCCTACGGAAATGGCATAGAACTCATACAATATAGAACGTAACATAACCTTATAGAAGTCCTTAAGAGTTCTACTTTCCTAAGATATCTATTGTATATTCTAGCGTCCTACGGAAATGGCATAGAACTCATACAATATAGAACGTAACATAACCTTATAGAAGTCCTTAACCGTTCTACTTTCCTAAGATATCTATTGTATATTCTAGCGTCCTACGGAAATGGCATAGAACTCATACAATGTAGAACGTAAAATAACCTTATAGAAGTCCTTAACAGTTCTACTTTCCTAAGATATCTATTGTATATTCTATCATCCTACTGAAATGCCATAGAACTCATACAATATAGAACGTAACATAACCTTATAGAAGTCCTTAACAGTTCTACTTTCCTAAGATATCTATTGTATATTCTAGCGTCCTACGGAAATGGCATAGAACTCATACAATATAGAACGTACCATAACCTTATAGAAGTCCTTAACAGTTCTACTTTCCTAAGATATCTATTGTATATTCTAGCGTCCTACGGAAATGGCATAGAACTCATACAATATAGAACGTAACATAACCTTATAGAAGTCCTTAACCGTTCTACTTTCCTAAGATATCTATTGTATATTCTAGCGTCCTACGGAAAAGGCATAGAACTCATACAATATAGAACGTAACATAACCTTATAGAAGTCCTTAACAGTTCTACTTTCCTAAGATAACTATTGTATATTCTATCATCCTACTGAAATGCCATAGAACTCATACAATATAGAACCGAACATAACCTTATAGAAGTCCTTAACAGTTCTACTTTCCTAAGATATCTATTGTATATTCTAGCATCCTACTGAAATGGCATAGAAAAATTACAATATAGAACTGAGCATAACCTTATAGAAGTCCTTAACAGTTTACTTTCCTAAGATATCTATTGTATATTCTAGCGTCCTACGGAAATGGCATAGAACTCATACAATATAGAACGTAACATAACCTTATAGAAGTCCTTAACAGTTCTACTTTCCTAAGATATCTATTGTATATTCTAGCGTCCTACTGAAATGCCATAGAACTCATACAATATAGAACGTAACATAACCTTATAGAAGTGCTTAACAGTTCTACTTTCCTAAGATATCTATTGTATATTCTAGCGTCCTACTGAAATGCCATAGAACTCATACGATATAGAACGTAACATAACCTTATAGAAGTCTTTAACAGTTCTACTTTCCTAAGATATTTATTGTATATTCTAGCGTCCTACGGAAATGGCATAGAACTCATACAATATAGAACGTAACATAACCTTATAGAAGTCCTTAACAGTTCTACTTTCCTAAGATATCTATTGCATATTCTATCGTCCTACTGAAATGGCATAGAACTCATACAATATAGAACGTAACATAACCTTATAGAAGTCCTTAACAGTTCTACTTTCCTAAGATATCTATTGTATAATCTATCATCCTACTGAAATGCCATAGAAATCATACAATATAGAACGTCACATAACCTTATAGAAGTCCTTAACAGTTCTACTTTCCTAAGATATCTATTGTATATTCTAGCGTCCTACGGAAATGGCATAGAACTCATACAATATAGAACGTAACATAACCTTATAGAAGTCCTTAAAAGTTCTACTTTCCTAAGATAACTATAGTATATTCTATCATCCTACTGAAATGCCATAGAACTCATACAATATAGAACCGAACATAACCTTATAGAAGTCCTTAACAGTTCTACTTTCCTAAGATATCTATTGTATATTCTAGCGTCCTACGGAAATGGCATAGAACTCATACAATATAGAACGTAACATAACCTTATAGAAGTCCTTAACAGTTTTACTTTCCTTAGATATCTATCGTATATTCTAGCGACCTTCTGAAATGGCATAGAACTCATACAATATAGAACGTAAAATACCGTTTTAGAAGTCCTTAACAGTTCTACTTTCCTAAGATATCTATTGTATATTCTAGCATCCTACTGAAATGGCATAGAACTATTACAATATAGAACCGAGCATAACCTTATAGAAGTCCTTAACAGTTTACTTTCCTAAGATATCTATTGCATATTCTAGCGTCCTATTGAAAAGCCATAGAACTCATACAATATAGAGCGTAACATAACCTTATAGAAGTCCTTAACAGTTCTACTTTCCTAAGATATGTATTTTATATTCTAGGGTCCTACGGAAATGGCAAAGAACTCATACAATATAGAACGTAACATAACCTTATAGAAGTCCTTAACAGTTCTACTTTACTAAAATATCTATTGTATATTCTAGCGTCCTACTGAAATGCCATAGAACTCATACAATATAGAACGTAACATAACCTTATAGAAGTCTTTAACAGTTCTACTTTCCCAAGATATTTATTGTATATTCTAGCGTCCTACAGAAATGGCATAGAACTCATACAATATAGAACGTAACATAACCTTATAGAAGTCCTTAACAGTTCTACTTTCCTAAGATAACTATTGTATATTCTATCATCCTACTGAAATGGCATAGAACTATTACAATATAGAACCGAACATAACCTTATAGAAGTCCTTAACAGTTCTACTTTCCTAAGATATCTATTGTATATTCTAGCGTCCTACGGAAATGGCATAGAACTCATACAATATAGAACGTAACATAACCTTATAGAAGTCCTTAACAGTTCTACTTTCCTAAGATAACTATTGTATATTCTATCATCCTACTGAAATGGCATAGAACTCATACAATATAGAACCGAACATAACCTTATAGAAGTCCTTAACAGTTCTACTTTCCTAAGATATCTATTGTATATTCTAGCATCCTACTGAAATGGCATAGAACTATTACAATATAGAACCGAGCATAACCTTATAGAAGTCCTTAACAGTTTACTTTCCTAAGATATCTATTGTATATTCTATCATCCTACTGAAATGCCATAGAACTCATACAATATAGAACCGAACATAACCTTATAGAAGTCCTTAACAGTTCTACTTTCCTAAGATATCTATTGTATATTCTAGCGTCCTACGGAAATGGCATAGAACTCATACAATATAGAACGTAACATAACCTTATAGAAGTCCTTAACAGTTCTACTTTCCTAAGATATCTATTGTATATTCTAGCGTCCTACGGAAATGGCATAGAACTCATACAATATAGAACGTAACATAACCTTATAGAAGTCCTTAACAGTTCTACTTTCCTAAGATATCTATTGTATATTCTAGCGTTATACTGAAATGCCATAGAACTCATACAATATAGAACGTAACATAACCTTATAGAAGTCCTTAACAGTTCTACTTTCCTAAGATATGTATTTTATATTCTAGGGTCCTACGGAAATGGCATAGAACTCATACAATATAGAACGTAACATAACCTTATAGAAGTCCTTAACAGTTCTACTTTACTAAGATATCTATTGTATATTCTAGCGTCCAACGGAAATGCCATAGAACTCATACAATATAGAACGTCACATAACCTTTTAGATATCCTTAACAGTTCTACTTTCCTAAGATATCTATTGTATATTCTAGCGTCCTACGGAAATGGCATAGAACTCATACAATATAGAACGTAACATAACCTTATAGAAGTCCTTAACAGTTCTACTTTCCAAAGATATCTATTGTATATTCTAGCGTCCTACTGAAATGCCATAGAACTCATACAATATAGAACGTAACATAACCTTATAGAAGTCTTTAACAGTTCTACTTTCCTAAGATATTTATTGTATATTCTAGCGTCCTACAGAAATGGCATAGAACTCATACAATATAGAACGTAACATAACCTTATAGAAGTCCTTAACAGTTCTACTTTCCTAAGATAACTATTGTATATTCTATCATCCTACTGAAATGGCATAGAACTATTACAATATAGGACCGAACATAACCTTATAGAAGTCCTTAACAGTTTACTTTCCTAAGATATCTATTGTATATTCTAGCGTCCTACGGAAATGGCATAGAACTCATACAATGTAGAACGTAACATAACCTTATAGAAGTCCTTAACAGTTCTACTTTCCTAAGATATCTATTATATATTCTATCATCCTACTGAAATGCCATAGAACTCATAAAATATAGAACGTAACATAACCTTATAGAAGTCCTTAAGAGTTCTACTTTCCTAAGATAACTATTGTATATTCTATCATCCTACTGAAATGCCATAGAACTCATACAATATAGAACGTAACATAACCTTATAGAAGTCCTTAACAGTTCTACTTTCCTAAGATAACTATTGTATATTCTATCATCCTACTGAAATGCCATAGAACTCATACAATATAGAACGTAACATAACCTTATAGAAGTCTTTAACAGTTCTACTTTCCGAAGATATTTATTGTATATTCTAGCGTCCTACAGAAATGGCATAGAACTCATACAATATAGAACGTAACATAACCTTATAGAAGTCCTTAACAGTTCTACTTTCCTAAGATAACTATTGTATATTCTATCATCCTACTGAAATGGCATAGAACTATTACAATATAGAACCGAACATAACCTTATAGAAGTCCTTAACAGTTCTACTTTCCTAAGATATCTATTGTATATTCTAGCGTCCTACGGAAATGGCATAGAACTCATACAATATAGAACGTAACATAACCTTATAGAAGTCCTTAACAGTTCTACTTTCCTAAGATAACTATTGTATATTCTATCATCCTACTGAAATGGCATAGAACTATTACAATATAGAACCGAACATAACCTTATAGAAGTCCTTAACAGTTCTACTTTCCTAAGATATCTATTGTATATTCTAGCGTCCTACGGAAATGGCATAGAACTCATACAATATAGAACGTAACATAACCTTATAGAAGTCCTTAACAGTTCTACTTTCCTAAGATATCTATTGTATATTCTAGCGTTATACTGAAATGCCATAGAACTCATACAATATAGAACGTAACATAACCTTATAGAAGTCCTTAACAGTTCTACTTTCCTAAGATATGTATTTTATATTCTAGGGTCCTACGGAAATGGCATAGAACTCATACAATATAGAACGTAACATAACCTTATAGAAGTCCTTAACAGTTCTACTTTACTAAGATATCTATTGTATATTCTAGCGTCCAACGGAAATGCCATAGAACTCATACAATATAGAACGTCACATAACCTTTTAGATGTCCTTAACAGTTCTACTTTCCTAAGATATCTATTGTATATTCTAGCGTCCTACGGAAATGGCATAGAACTCATACAATATAGAACGTAACATAACCTTATAGAAGTCCTTAACAGTTCTACTTTCCAAAGATATCTATTGTATATTCTAGCGTCCTACTGAAATGCCATAGAACTCATACAATATAGAACGTAACATAACCTTATAGAAGTCTTTAACAGTTCTACTTTCCTAAGATATTTATTGTATATTCTAGCGTCCTACAGAAATGGCATAGAACTCATACAATATAGAACGTAACATAACCTTATAGAAGTCCTTAACAGTTCTACTTTCCTAAGATAACTATTGTATATTCTATCATCCTACTGAAATGGCATAGAACTATTACAATATAGAACCGAACATAACCTTATAGAAGTCCTTAACAGTTTACTTTCCTAAGATATCTATTGTATATTCTAGCGTCCTACGGAAATGGCATAGAACTCATACAATGTAGAACGTAACATAACCTTATAGAAGTCCTTAACAGTTCTACTTTCCTAAGATATCTATTATATATTCTATCATCCTACTGAAATGCCATAGAACTCATACAATATAGAACGTAACATAACCTTATAGAAGTCCTTAACAGTTCTACTTTCCTAAGATAACTATTGTATATTCTATCATCCTACTGAAATGCCATAGAACTCATACAATATAGAACGTAACATAACCTTATAGAAGTCCTTAACAGTTCTACTTTCCTAAGATAACTATTGTATATTCTATCATCCTACTGAAATGCCATAGAACTCATACAATATAGAACCGAACATAACCTTATAGAAGTCCTTAACAGTTCTACTTTCCTAAGATATCTATTGTATATTCTAGCGTCCTACGGAAATGGCATAGAACTCATACAATATAGAACGTAACATAACCTTATAGAAGTCCTTAACAGTTCTACTTTCCTAAGATATCTATTGTATATTTTAGCGTCCTACGGATATGGCATAGAACTCATACAATATAGAACGTAACATAACCTTATAGAAGTCCTTAAGAGTTCTACTTTCCTAAGATATCTATTGTATATTCTAGCGTCCTACGGAAATGGCATAGAACTCATACAATATAGAACGTAACATAACCTTATAGAAGTCCTTAACAGTTCTACTTTCCTAAGATATCTATTGTATATTCTAGCGTTATACTGAAATGCCATAGAACTCATGCAATATAGAACGTAACATAACCTTATAGAAGTCCTTAACAGTTCTACTTTCCTAAGATATGTATTTTATATTCTAGGGTCCTACGGAAATGGCATAGAACTCATACAATATAGAACGTAACATAACCTTATAGAAGTCCTTAACAGTTCTACTTTACTAAGATATCTATTGTATATTCTAGCGTCCAACGGAAATGCCATAGAACTCATATAATATAGAACGTCACATAACCTTTTAGATGTCCTTAACAGTTCTACTTTCCTAAGATATCTATTGTATATTCTAGCGTCCTACGGAAATGGCATAGAATTCATACAATATAGAACGTAACATAACCTTATAGAAGTCCTTAACAGTTCTACTTTCCAAAGATATCTATTGTATATTCTAGCGTCCTACTGAAATGCCATAGAACTCATACAATATAGAACGTAACATAACCTTATAGAAGTCTTTAACAGTTCTACTTTCCTAAGATATTTATTGTATATTCTAGCGTCCTACAGAAATGGCATAGAACTCATGCAATATAGAACCGAACATAACCTTATAGAAGTCCTTAACAGTTCTACTTTCCTAAGATATCTATTGTATATTCTAGCGTCCTACGGAAATGGCATAGAACTCATACAATATAGAACGTAACATAACCTTATAGAAGTCCATAACAGTTCTACTTTCCTTAGATATCTATTGTATATTCTAGCGTCCTACGGAAATGGCATAGAACTCATACAATATAGAACGAAAGATACCTTTGCATGTTATTATTATAAATTTATATTTAAATTTTCCCTTTTATCATATACAGTACATAAATATAAAAATTGTACTTTAAAATTTTACCAAGAAAGCCCTAGTAAATGAACCTAACTAATAAATATAACAACCTAATACATTTAAAGACAAGACTTGAATCATCAAGAAGTGAGTATACATTGATAACATAACCACCTTTCATTTAATAGTAAATAATAAAATTATCCTTGGGTACACATTTTAACTTCCTAATAATGTTCAAAAAGTAAATTATAAAAACATCTGCTTTATGAAACCTTACGTTGCCAGACTTATACCATACGAAATTTCTTAACGTATCAAAAATATGAATTGAAAATTATTCAAACATACCTACAATGTGACGACTAAAACAGCTATTAGCATCACTGCTATAGTTCGTATTCGGATATCTTCGGGAAAAAATTCGTTGATATCCGCGTTGTTACACATTTTCGTGTGAATTCCTACGTGATGAAGTCAAGGCCTACCGACTTATTTCCACGTAACATTTATTATATGCGTTATACGAAGTTACAAATCAAACTAGTCAGTCCAGCGTAACAGAAGTGTCATCAAAGTAACGGAAAACTCAAATTACCGGAAGTCGTCAAGTCCAGCCTTACTGTCCACTTCGTGATCATGGCGTATTGTTGACACAACTTTTCAAACAGACTGAGGCAAGTACAATTTTACGGTACAGTACTATTCAGTTTAACATATCATAGCCGGGTTATTTGTCTTGTGGCTATCGATATTACTACAATCATCTCGACCCCGCTCACGATTACCTCGCACAACAATCGATTCTTAACCTCCGGCTCGTTCTGATTGCATATAATCATCTGATTGTTTATGTACGGAACAATACAAAGGGTGGGCCGCGCTTCCTGTACCTCTTACTGAGTAATTCTAAGTCGACCTGCTAATAACCCTCTTATCCCGTTCGCCCCACCCCCCTCTTTTACGTCGTGCGCTGTGTTTATTGACTTTTAACTGTACAGTACGATAATGGTCGATATATTAGTAAAACACAGATACGACGACGGGCAATTTTGTGATAATGAAACAGATATTCTAAAAATTGTCCATTAAAGCGATCTGTTACGGTAAACACAGTGTACTGAGTGTCAACTAGTGCCGTCACTCCCCGCACGAATGTCATACCTTTTACGATGCTATATGTTCAACGTTCTGACGTATGGGATGGAGTCTTGGACACTGACAGAGAACATGAGCAGAAAGTTAGCAATTTTTGAGATATAACTCTTCCAAAGGACTTTAAGGTTGTCATGTACGGATCGTGTCAGAATTAAAGCGAATGGAAAAAATCAAGCCTTAACAATGGTGCTGACATGAATCCTCCGATAACTTAGACACATTAATAATAATGATAACAGATAAACGTACTAAAGTTAATATTGTTAGGGAGAAAAAGATTGGGGGAAACGAAATATCTAATGGTTGAAGGACCTTATGAGATGGTTCTCCATGAACACCAGGCAGCTCATTAGGATTACAGTGGACAGGATAATATATCATGGCATGTACAGTTCCCCTAGAACCAAAATGTGATAAGAGCTTCAACGACAAATTCAAATTAATAAGGTTTCTTTCACAAATTTTCATAAGATAACAATAATAGCGTTTCGAGCATGAGTTGTGAACGTTTAGCCTTTGCATTATTTTTTCAAACTATCAATGTGTTAAATAGTACAAATGTTAAATGTTATAGATTTACTAAACTAATTTGTGAACGGCGAAATACAGTGAGCTTATTTACGTCCACATATCTCCCCTTGCTGATTTTACTTTCATTCACCAAGTCGTTTTGAATGTTCTTCTTCGTTATCCTAGATATCCGGCACATGGTCGGAAAATTGCTGGGTTTTATATGGTCGCAGGTCTTCCAGCACACCAATTGAACTCTTTTAGTTACTTCAGTGCCCATCTTCCCAATAACGCTACTGCCGCATTTCTGTCTACGTTGGAGCATTATTCTGTGTATGACTAAAGCTGTCGCCTATATGTGATAAGATGTGAACCTGACTCATACACTTAGACATTATATTGTTTCTTGCCCAATTATGGGATTATTCTACCGTAGCCATTTTAAACTACAATTTCCAAATTTTCTAACCATGCGTAGGTCTACATGTAAGAGTATGTGTTTATTAATTCTTTTGGTTTATTTAATTATTTATCTATTATACTGCACTAATTTAAAATGTATATAACTGTTAATTTTCAAAATAATAGGTATTAATGTTTTTAAAATTATATATTCATATAAAACTAAGTTGAATTAATTATAAGTAATAAAGAAGATATTGCAAAAACGTTGTAGCTAAACCCACTTTAGGGAGAGTGGAGTAGTACCTGTAGAGGTCTCCTAATATACTGGTTCTATGTACAACACCTTCTATGCCTGGTTGTTTTCCCAATCATACAGAGAAATAATATTTATTTTAACAATAGCATAACTTCGCACAAACGCGCACAATAGGGGGGGGGGGTAATCAAACCCAAGTACAGGTTTCATACTTAAAACAAAATTGCTCAATCTTCCCTGCAAAAAAATAGGCAATAGTAGTGTTATTATATTTTGATGTGACCTTCCTACTTTCCCGACATTACCCAGTGTGTAAGAAGAAAGAAAGAGAAGAGTTATGATATAGAGTCTATAGCCTTTCAGCTTTCACCTCTGAGCCACAAAGAACACAAAGATACATGCATGATTGGAAGATACAGTCAAGCGTTTGAACACACCCCCCTGAATCCAATTTTAAACTCGTGATACTCGCCTGGGCGACTAGTGTCAAGCCCGATACAGGGGTCTTTCACGAAACAAACTCCAACCAGACACTTCGGTTTCCAGAACTTCTCAGGACTAATAGAACCTTCTTAAAGACCAGGTGTTCCCTACCTCAATTAGTTCGGTCCAAGTAATGTAATTGGACCACTATCCACTCTCGGTTGGCCTTACCTAAGGAACAGACCCTTAAACTCAGAACTTGGTCCTAGGTGGCTACATCCCCTACAGAGAGTAGGTTTACTTCAGGTATGCAAAGTGAAACTGCTCACGTAATCTTAATTAACCGCTAATCCCTGCTCCAGACAAGCGTCCGTCCTTATTCCATCTTACGTCAGTGTAACGTGTGAAAAGACCCCCTAAATGTCTAATTGAGAGGTGTACAACATATAGCTCCACTTATATGGCCGCTGTGTACACGTCATGCGTAATTCATCCGAGGCCACCTAGTTCACAAGCGATAATGTTCAGGTTTGCTGTTCTCTCGGTAAAATCCATTTCCACCCATCACCCGTTATTGACCAGTAAGATTCAATCATAAATAGTCTAAATTAAAATAGCTATAAAGATATACAGCATTTGCATTTGCAAGTGCAATTTCATGAATGGTTTCCTAAAATTAGTTTCACAAGTAATCAAACCTAACTTGAACACCACGCTCTCTGCATATGTAGCAAATTTAAAGCACACTTTAGGAGGCCTTGGCCTCTTAGAAACAGTTACATCAACAAAAGCTGTTTGCATCCGCTTTTGTTTTGTTTCGCCGCCCACGATACCCACTTTCTTTGCGTTACATATTTGATTAGCCCTAATGAAATGCCATTGTGTTGTAGCGAAGTAAATTGGTTAGTTAGCGGCCCGACGAGATGGCAGCACTGATTGATCATTAACCCAGAGATATAATTACAAGAGCCCGTTACGTTCCGTACGTCCGTCTTGTCCGAATGACATGGCAACGTTCTCTCCCGGGCGGTAAAAACTACTTGCCAGGGTCCCGCAGGTATTCAGGCCAAACACTGCCTTTCTTGGCTTCGAGAGGACTTGCAGGACGCAATTTTAGAACTTTAGTTTATTTTTATAAAAACTACGTCTATTTTAAGTCCTTAATGTTGTCGTTTAAGTGTTCACGATAAATAAGATGTAATAAAAAATAACTTGCCACTATGACTAGAGTAAAACCTTTTATGGACGAGTTTTGACCTGGTCATTCAACTGTTTTTAGCTGCATTGTTTTTTATACTTTTCCCAGTAGTAACTTTTTTAATTACTTTTCGTAGCGTTCCTTTTATCTTTCCGGATCTTTATGCCATTTATTTCAGGTTTTTTCGAAAATTCCGGTGCTCTTTACCTTAACGTTAACTTAAGGATAAATTTCTGAAAATGCTATTTTATACTACATTCCGCACCTCAGGGACCGGGAAGTTATTCCTTTATTAAACACAAACTATTCACTAGTGAATTGTTTTTATTAAGTTCCTTCTATTAGCTCGCACTCTCCTGTTATGTATCTTCACAAATTTTCAATCGTTATCAAAATACGTTTTCATTCATCCAATCATATTCAAATATTTTGTTAAATTCTATAGTGGATGACAATGATGTTAATACAGTTTTTTCAAATATTTATTCAATAATTAAGTTGTAAAAATTTGGATTCTAGGTCATATTCGAACTGAGTATTTTCATGTTCGAAGTCTAACACTTTTGGCACTGAGCCAACTTTCCATAGCTAGATATTAACTTCTCAAACATCAATGTAAAAACTTCCATTGTGTAACCTGGAAGTTGCTATGATTACCACACAATATTATAAATAATGCTCAAGGATTAAAAATGAATGGAATGATTAAAATAAACAAACAAACTGCATTAACAGTATCGTACCTTGCTTCACAAACGGACAATGGGGAAGGAAAGCGAAAAGAAACAACACAATGCAAGCGATGAAAAAAAGAAAGCGTATATTAGTAACAGATAAAAATAATAGTCCAATACCATACATAGAAAGGAAAATGGAAAATTGCAAGGAAATTAGCTTTCTATTTTATATTATATAAATATTATATTATATATTATTATATTATATACATATTTATATTAATTGTAAATATAACTAAAATACAATTTTTCTTTGTTGATTTAAGTAAGAATTGACATTACATTTTTTTTACTTATCTTGAAACTAGTTACGGCTAGACACGGGCATTTCTACCACTAAAAAGCTTTTTCTATTTCCACTCTGTTATTTTCTCTTCTCTATTTCGGTTCTAACTTATGCGTTTTTGAGTTACAAAGAACCGAATGTGAATGTCCCCTTTCTGGCAGTTAATTTGCTTCTATTGTCTCTAGCACGTTTTACCTAGTTCGTAACCTGCAAGACTTTAGAAACACTTTTACATTTTATTATAATGTAATTAATTATTTCTGGTGTCTGTATCCTTACATCGCGTAAGTTTACTTGAAGCGATTGAATGTGATTCCCAAAGGGATGTATTTGTTTCTTTGTTTACTCAAAGCCCTTAGACCCAATAAGCTGAGTGAAGGAAGTGCATTGGTAAATGGAGACACGGACTATAAGAGAACTAAATGCAAACAACTATCTGTACTGGAAGAACAGTATAGCGTCCACACACAGAAGAAACTGAAGCACGACTGTCAGAGTTAAATATTATTCCCATTATGTGTTAAATTTGACCTCGAACAGAGAAATTAATGGGAGGAATATAAACGATATTAGGTATGCTGATGATGGAGCTGGTCCAGTATTAAAGATGTTCGTGGAATATTGCATAATCTAAGGGATACAAGCGAAACATATGGGCATGCAAGAAGTATTTAAAACAAACTACTAAAGTCATGCTCATTCAGTTCCAAACGGCCAAAAAAACATATTTAATGAACATATCCAATATCCAAATATGGGCAATAGAAAAAATAACATTAAACCGCTGTTGCCTATCTCAACAACGCTTCCAAATTGTACACTAGAGATATTCCTTAGCCCTAAAGAAAATGTTTATCTCAGTAGGGTTACATAAAATTATATTTTAATGCCATTGTTATTTAGTTGTAAGATTGTTATAATTTTTCGTTAATTACAACTATCCTGTAATTTAGTGCATGCTAATGATACAATATTTTTAAAACTACGCCTTAAAATACAAATAAAAAACGTTAATAGGTAAGTAAATACAAGTCTTCGCACTACAATAGCTGGCTTTAGAAACGCTCGTAGGCTATAACTCGCGTACAAATGTAGCAACTGCTTTTACGCACGCGCAACGGCGTCCTTGCACAGTATAGACATTCAGAGATTTAACAACGAAAAATTTACTTATTTATGGATATCTACATAAATTCAAATCTTATGGCATTCGCAAAATGGAAGTAAGGGAGCTATTGAGATGGGTTGGCTTTGTCCGGAGTGTTCCCCCGCATTTTGCTGCCAACGCGCAGAGCACAAAGGATTATGTGCGCTCGACCAGTACAAATCAATCAGATGCCTATCCCAAATTTGGCACGACAACACGTCCCGTCGGACTATTTGCTACAAAAAATAAGCTGCCAATTGTTTTCGACTGGCCACAACAAAACTGGTCTTTGGTTTCTTTCTTTGAAGTGTTGTTGTTTTTTTATCACTATATGTGCGGAGGATTTAGAAAATATCTAGGTAGAAGGACGTTCAGGGATTTGCTTTTTAGAAGATGTGTGAATGTGGTATCAGATTCGGTAGCTAAAAGTAAGTACTGGACGCCAGTGTGTGGCGCTTTCGTGCCTCTTTCGGCGACTATTTTCTAAAACTCTGAGAAAACAATAAACAAGGCAACTCAACCTGTTGCGTCTTTGAGGTAAGAAAAAATAACTGTTGAGCTATTATAAGTGGCCTTAAACACTAGCATCTATGCTTTCGTTGCTCAAGGGTGGCTGCCAAAATAATTGAGCTACCAAATGAAAAACAAACACTTTGAGTCCATTTTTGTTCTATCTAATGATAATATAGATAATATTGTTACATTCTTACAGAGATTCAATAACATTTAAGGTAATTTTAGACTAACTTTTTAATAATGCGCATACTTTTATGGCTACTATTAATTATATTACACTTAGCATTCGTAAAAGCTTCCAAACACAGTTCTATTAGGTTTAATAACAACTACTGAGTTCGCTAGTCTATTTACAGTTTACACGCAATAAACTGTCACTATAGCTTTATACTCTCTTCACTATATTATAAACCATTGAGGTCACTATCTCCCTTCACGCTTAACAAAGTCTTTATTTACGAGTTGCGCTTTTTGCAATTTCTCGTAATTTCTAGCCGCTTCACTTGTTAGAAGCCGCTTCAGTTCTAGTCTTTCTGGTATACTGGTCACCAATGTGATTCGTTTTCGTGCCCCATCTTGACGCTTTTTATCTAAATCCCGATAACACAACAAACAGGACAGCTAAAACTGTTGCCCCCTGTAACCGCAAAAGGAGGAAAGTAACGATTTAGTATCCAACGATAACATTCCAATGGAATAGCAAGAAAGGAATAATTAAAGAAACGGCGGAAGGACAAAGTAACGTTAGCGTCAAACGTTTTCTACGCCAAAGTTTAAACAACTGCTTTTGTTGAACAGGGTATAGGTGTTATAAATACAATACAGTATAAAATTATAAGACATAATGTGTGTAGAAATTAATGAGTATAATACTATTTAAATCGTACTATTATACTAAAATTAATATTATTTACAAACTTAGTACATCGTATGATATCATCGTTGTTACAAATAAAACATAGCCAAATCTATAAACTGGCTAACTTATATGTAGTTTAACTATTTCAATTACTAACATTATTAATTCAATACAATACTAATTGCCTTTAGCATTAATCAAAGCCAATAATAAAATATTTTAATAGAAACAAATGTATGCGTTGAATTAATTTTATATACAATTATATTCACACGTAAATTAAACAAATGTAGGGCACTTTCAAGTAACTTGTTTCTCAATGACAGTTTCAAAAAAAATTATACTTTTTTTCAATATCGTGAAAAAATATAGCTACATAACATTGCAATTACATAATTTTGCAAATACCCACCTGAATAACTTTCGCGCAACAAAGAACACGCCAAATGCAGTCAAAAACAATTGGAACAATTCAAAACTATTTTAAAACTTAGGTGGAAAGTCATTCAACGTGGAAGAAATAACTACTTTTGATTAGAGTGTGTTTTTGTTATCTAATTATACAGTAAGTCATACCATTCATACAAAAATTTAAAACTCTGTCTTCATTTTTTCAGGTAAGGCAAGGTAAGCAGTTTCTTCCTTTGTACACATTTACTAAGGTAAGAACCTATTTTTGGTCACATTACAATTTCTGTAATATAACTTTACCAAAACGTTTCCATTGAACGTAATGCATAACGTTATACGTATTTAGTATATTTTAGTAATGTAACTAGTATATTTTGTAAATTATTGATTACATTTTACTTTTTATATTTGTATGCAAAGATGTGAGGAGCAGGTGAAATATTTCTTCCAAAGGGTAAAAACGTTTTCCAAAATGAGTTCTTTTATCAAGTGCACAATTAGAGGGACTCGGTTAAAAGTACAGAAATATGTGTTAGCTGTTGTGCAAAAACTGCATTCTCGCTTATAAATAAAGTTCTGAATGATTTAAGGACTTATGTAAGGACTTAAATAAAGTCGGGATTTTAGTTAGGGCTCTTACCGTACTAGTGAAGCAAGTAATGAAAAGGTGAAACTATTTAGTTTGAACTTCTATGTGTTCGTTTATGTAGCAACGTAAAATAAATGTGCGTCAGCTGTTGACATCTTACAGTATTGAACCAAAAACTAAAACGAACACTGAGTGATACTGAAAATTGTGGGCGTTATACAACCAGAAAAAAGTTTTTATTTTAGAACGAACTAAAACGAAAATATAAATAGCCCAACTAAGCAGCATTTTATTATTTCGATCATTAGTATAACAATAAGTATTTCGATTGTTTAGTATGTTTTGGGTTATAATTTTAGTATCCTTCCAACTACATTGCATCCGTATCCTACTTGGATCTTCTTATTAAACTCCGAAAATGTTCTATGTAAGGATATGGTTGTAGTTACAACACTTGTAAGGAAAATGACAAGGGGGGGAGTAGATGGGATTGAGTAGGACAAAAGAAAGAACATATTAATCCCCTAATATAGTGCGTGTCAGATAGCTTGGCGTATAAGGGAAAGCTAGTCCGACTTGAACCCCCTACATTTCCCCTACGTTTACTTGTACAGTAAACTGAACCTAAAAGTCGCTGTCCTCTTTAGTAATACTGACTGACTAGATTGGAGCTAGAGCGTTGCGAGTACAGACTGTATCGTGTCTACTGGTAATGGAAGGTGCGTTGTGCGTATGCTCATACGAGGTACCCCGATTAATACTAAAATGATCGTGTGAACTGGGTTGCTTACCTGTAATAGACCTGTTCTCCGCTGGGGTGTAAAGAACTCTCTATCTGGAAGTTTTACTGAAAATAATTTACTAGTTAAATGAATTGTACTTTACTGTTACGGGGGGGAGAGAGAGAGAGAGAGAGAGAGAAGGAACTTCTAGAACTGCTCCATATACTCTGCTTTGAACTCTACACTCCCTAAGAGAACGAACGTTCCCGCTCACCCAGTACCAGGGAAGCTTGTCCTGTCCCTGCCAGTATTTCTAACTTTCCACATCGCTTTTATCGCTTTATTTGCCGTATCAGGAACACGTCTCTACCTTTCTAACCTAAGCTACGATCTCCCAAACCAAGGCAGCTTCATGCTCCAAGCTTACTACAATTCTATCTACAATTTTCATTTTCAAATCCGTTAGTATCCTTAACACCCTCTAGCTGTATTAAAATGAAAGCATTTATTTAATTATTTTTGTACAACAACAAATCTGACGGAAATGTTCAGTATTTAAAAGCGAATAAAACGTGATTGCAACGACATCACTCGAGTCATATTAAACTGTTTGACTTGGCAATAACAGCTGTTTGTTAACCACCCACACGCGTTTAATTAAATTACTATTGCATTCAAGGTCACCAGGTGGCTAGCTGATAAACACTGTTATTCTTGGCTGGAATTTCAAGGAAATTACATGGTTTTAATTAAATTATTGCGTTAATGTAATTAAATGATCCATAAAACCTAATAGCACGACTTGAATTAATTTTATATGTTTTTAAAGTTTATACGTTGATAATTTCCATTTATTAGCTAGTCAAAGTTATTATTATTGTTTTTCTAATTATTGATTATAGTATTATAAAAAAAAGAAGAAGTATGTATTAAAATAAATTAAAAGGAAATGATAAAATGTTGTGCGGACAAAATAAATTGAAAGATAAAATTCCTACGCTAGTTCACGAAAACTAACACTGTATAATAAAAACTTAGGCGTCATACAAACCCCAATAAATGGACAAGCTATGGAAATAAAAGGTAAATTTTTCCAGTGGAAGCATTTCTATTTGTGTGAAAGTAAACAGTGAACCAGAATAACTAAGGTGCGGATGTTTAAAGAAATGCCCGTACATAACGAAAATTTAAACAAAGAAAAAACTAATGGTGAATCAGGAAAACTCGTAGTAAAGTCTAAGGATCCAGGTGACGTTAACCTTTCAAAGTATAGGCGACAGAGTTAGGTTGGCATAAAAAAGAGGAAGTCAATGAAGCAGCAACGTGTTGGGTATATGCTGAAAGAAAAGTCCCTTATAACAAATGTAGAAAGGACGGTTAGTTACAGGTAGGCTTCAGATAGAGGCATGTTTTATTCCTTGTAGTTGTCAGGAGGATCAATTTTGTGGAATTCGAGGAATAATTAATTTAGGATTAAGGTAAACATAAGTAGGATTAACGTAGTCAATAAACCGTTTCGTAGGCGTATAGTGAGGACAATATAGCTGAAACTCGTACAAGGCCATACCTACTCTTTATCGGAGTCATAAAGAGGTAATTAAGGAGAAGATAAGGATTGGAGGGTAGAACTAGATAGGATTAACATAATGATCCCTGGTTCTTAGAGTACGGAAAAATTACCACATCGCAGGCTCGACCAGAACTGTAAATTAAAGCTGTTTGCGGTCTAGTGCAGAGAGATACCTAACCCCCCCCCTCCACGAGGAGCTGATAGTCAGGTAAAGTAATGCCAGAGTTTTATTAAAAGTTCACATTTTGTGTGGTGAAAAAACATTGTTCAGCTTTGTTAATCTTGGACAACGCTGAGGATAGGAAATCCACAGAGAACATTTGGAAAGTGGATTGCTTGTGTTAGATTTAAAGAGCATACTATAAAAGTGTTACTGGATGAAAAGATGTTTGCTTATGCTAGATCGCGAACCTGAAGTAGATCTACTCTCTATCGGGGTAATGAAGAGGTGGCAAAAAAAATAAAACTAATTAAAGGAAGTAGACGGGTACTGGGAATAGACAAAAATTATGATAAAACGAAGGTATGGTCGTTTACCAAAACAAGATCTAAGCTCTACAGGGGGGTTGAAGAGATGTGCCTATTTGTTTAAAAATAAATTCTTTGCTTTGAAATCTGAACCAAAGTCTACAGGTTTTTAAAGCCTATTCGCAGGTGAAGAGGCCTACCTAAAATAAACGGTGGCTAACGAAGTATGATAGCAACAATAGATGTAAAACTTTCCTTATTGCCTTGTATAAACTGAAAGCTAATTTTGAAAAAAAATAAAGTAGCTGAATAAAGAACGTCGGGTTAAGAAGTATGTTTCCGAATATAACAGAACAGTTGTGTGCGCATGCGTCTCGCGAGCGCTAACCTTTAGCTCTGATGTGCTGCAACCGCTGGGATGAAAGGTGGTACATAAGGTCCAAAGTACACTCACCTACTCGCCAGCAAGCAAGAGACTATCTTTGCCCTGTAACACAAACATATACAAATCAAAACCATAGTAACATTATACAAGCGCTGAATATTTATGTTTTAGAAAAGCAATTTACTATTAAAAAATGAAAAGACAATATGGTGAATATACGACAGGGATAGGAGAGAGTGGGAGAAAGGAAGAAGTAACAAGAGAGAATGAGAGAAGGGATGATAGAGGGAGGTAGAGGAAAGGGTGAGAGAGAAGGAGATACAGGGAAGGGGAGATTAGGGAGAGGTGAGTGGCAGAGATTATATTAAAAGTGATAAAAAGCTCGGTTAAATATATATATATATATATATATATAGACAAAGCTTAAAGAAGTATAGATGAAATCAGATATGAGTAAGGAAGATGGTAACAGGGGGAAATTATGGAAACGCGAGGCCAAGCTCGCTTAGCTGAAATAGACGTGCACCAACACGGGGGAAGAGAGGAGTCTACCCGCTGGAGAGTATAAAGGAGAACTCTTTGTAATTACCATAGTAATTCACATTATTTCCAATAGGTTCGCAAGATCAGAAAACAGTTTCTGTTTCTTTGTATCTCAAACGCTAACTTTGTTATTA